>CM076466.1:3450722-3610722 GCA_038419695.1 Scomberomorus guttatus | reverse complement strand
AGTCTCACACACACCCGACACACACACACACACACACACACCCACACACTAAATAAGGTGTGTGTGTTAGCCTTGAGGTGCACGCTGCAGTTTATGATGTGTAGTTTGTAAGATGAAACACTGGAGGGTTCATGAGTCTCCATACATTGTCAGTGGAGCATCTCCACATTGTTTCTCTTAATGACAACAGTGATTCATCTCAGCATGTTGGAAATGACCAGTTCACATTTACTGAAGAATAAGACGGAAAGCTTAAAGCCTGACTAGCGTCCCCTAGAGGCTGCAGGCTTAATTATTGTGTTAAGCAGAATAAACAACATATTGATGATTTCACTATTGTTTGAGCCTCAGTGAGGTTACAATATACAGTATATATATATATATGTGTGTGTGTACAACAACAGTACATATACATAAAAAGACTGGGAAATAATTAAATATAATTGTCATGAATCCATATAATGATATTGTCATAAAATTCTGATTTTTTCTCATTTTTCTTGGCTCACAGATTGCATGTCTTGAAGAGAGAGAAGAGAAAGAAAAGAGGGAATAAAAGAAGCAGGTAAGCAATGATTTGACTTCTCTCAGACTTTGCTGGAGGCTTTTCTCAAAGTTGAGGAGCAACAACATCAAAAGCATGATTACTGTTAGCTTTTACTTTTAGCTTTTAGCTGAAAGCTAAAGGTGATCATGCTAAAGTCACTGCAGGCTCCTCCCAGTGTTCAAAGGGCACAACGTCTCTTTTAAGGAAAGAAGCACCTGATCATGTCATATTATACATGTTTATATTGTATGTAACATTTTGAAATCAATCCTTAAAATTGACAGAAATATTATTTTTAGTTTTATTTATTTATTTCCTTTTTTTCCTTTGTGAATCACAACTATGTATTTTTTTTTATTATACACATACACATGCACATAAAACACTTGACAAACATGATTAAATTGGGGCTGTAAACAGTGTGGACATTGTCAATGAACTCAAATAATGTCTTAATAAAGTATTAAAAAAGAAACATTGACAGGGATATAATAAACTTAATTTATGTTGCACTTTTCTTAACAAAGTTACAAAGTGCTTTACAGAAAAGAGGAAAAAATAACAGAATATTTTGAAGAAGTGTCTGATTTATCTGTTTTCCTCAGTTTGGAAAAAGCAGGACTGACAAACAGTTCCTTGTTTTTGAAAATTACAGAATTTTGTTCCATCTGGAGCAAAAAACTCTTGTTATGAAATCCACAGCGATGGCATGTTTTTGTTCAGCTGGTGCCAGACGAACGTGCCCACCGTTTGACTTGACAGAGTTTAGTCTGGTAAAGTGCTCACCCAGTAGTAATGCTGTGTGTCCCAGCAGGCTGGCTGTTGTGTGTGTTGATAAGGCGGTTTGTATGGACGGATAGCCTCACAGTAGAAAAGTAGAACAGCTCTATTCTGGCTCATTCTTTCAGGCCTGAGCTACCATGAAGCTCCACGACTTCTGCCAAGTGCTGCTGCAGTCAGAAGCACTCAGACACAACCAGCTGGGCTCTGAGTGGACTGAACATCAGCAGCATCTGCCTCACACTGAGTTACATTTCCTGCCACATGATTTATGCCTCTGCTGTTTGTTGTTATTATTGTGCAGTCTGTCTCCAGCACTTCCTCTCCAATTCCCCTTCATAATTAAAAAGTACATTTAATGGAGAAAAGTTGGCAAGTTTTTGTAGAATTAAAGCAGTTAAGCGCCCATGGCTGCAGGACAATCTGCTTCTCTGCTGCCCATCTGCATGCTTTCTACTTTCACAATGAAAACAGCTAAAAGAGACTAACTGGAATTTAGAGAGACGCTTCAGTTCAGCCAAAACTGTGCAAACTGTAACCAGAATGAGCTGGAAACTAATGTGAATGTCTCTTCGTTTTACTCTAACCGACGTCTCGGTCAGTTTGTGTAGGTGTCGGATATGGATTACAGCCTAAAATAGATATGAACAGTCACCCAGAAAAAAATGGATGTGATGAGCAGTTTGGAATTGGACATAAAGGCTGCAGTGTGTTGGGAAAGCTGCTTTGAAAGGCCCAAAGTTTTACAAGCTGCACTTTGGGGGAATCACAGCAAAGCTTCCCTTCAGGGAAATACGACTTTGTTAACTTACTGAGAAGTAGATGGAAAGGCAAGAAATATACTATTCAAGTATATTAATGTAGTAATGTCTGTTATTTTCTCCAAAACTTGCATTTTATTACAGGAGAATTAACTTTAGTCTTCCTTGTTACAAGCTGTGGCCACTGGTTGAAGTCTAGTGGAGTATTCACATGTATAAAAGCATCAGCATCAGATGTTTATTTTCCTACAAGAGTAAATTCAGCAGGAAAAGTATAAAAATACAATAAAACAACAGAAGATGTGGAAAAAATGAAAATTTGAACCTGTTGCAGCTGATGTTTCTGCTGCTGGTAGCAACAGGCACCAACACCCAAATACCAAAATGTAACAACACTCATTACAAGTTAAAGTTCTGCATTTAAAGTGTTATTTAAAGGAGACGTGTGCTTTTAGTTTTTTCAGTTATTTTTATGCTGATATAATGTCGGATGTTTATGTTAAACATTGTCAAAAACTTGAGGTGACCGTATTTAAAAATGCTCCCTGCAAGTCAAAAGTCAGGGCTTTAACCTTCCTCTTCCTGAAGCTGACCAATCAGAACAGAGTGGGCTCATCAGGAGGCGGGGCTTAAAGAGACAGGAGCTAATACGGCCTGTTTCAGACAGAGGCTGAACAGAGGGGCTGCATAAAGGGCCAGTATAAGATAAATAAGGAGTTTTTAACTGGAAATCATGCAAAGATATTCCAGTAGAGCCCCAGAATATAAATATAGAGCTGGAAATGTGCAGGATATGTCCACTTTAAAAGTATTTAAGTATCAGCAACACAAAACACTCGAGTAAAGTAAAAGTACTGATTACGAAGAGTCAAAGTTTTAAATTATTGATGCATTAACCTTGACAATACGGACATTTCATCATAGTCTCTAATATATAAAATGTTTTGCACATGAACTCTTTATCTGTAAAGTAACCAGTAACTAAAACCATCAGATAAACATAGCTGGGTTAAAGTACAGTACACATTTCCCTCTAACATGTGGCTCAAAAATTACAACTGATACAACCAGTTACAGGATTTTTGAGAGTCTAAAAAAATCAAAAAATAACTGTGACCAAGATATGTAGTGAGCGGGACGTTTCACACTGTAGACTTGTCGGTGCCCTCTGGTGGACAAACTGTGCAACAACACATTTTCTAAATGCCCTCAAACTTACTGTCGACATTTCTGTACTGCAATGTCTTCTCACTTAAAGGGGCGACACATACGCCAATACTGATATCAGCTGATGTATCAGCCTCAGAGTTAATCTCTTGGTTCAGTCCAAGTTTTCCCACTTTAAGAATCTCAGTTTAAAAAGAAAATAAGGTAAATACAATGAAATGAGAAAGAGCTGCTCTTAAACTATTCATATCCTTTTGTCTTTAATCTTTTCCTGCCCACACACTTTCACACTGTTCATTAGGCATGTTAAATCAGAAACAGGACATTTTTGACTGCTGTGTTTGCTCACTCTCATTTTTAACTGGGTCTGGAGTTCAATTACAGGTAGTATGAAGAAGTCTTAAGTTACTCACGTCCTCAGATACCCTGACATTTACCAGGTGTACCCAAAAACACACACACACACACACACACACTGCATGGGTCCTTTAACTCCTGATAACTGAGCGAGGTCGAGCGTTGTGTTGTGCGTAAGCAGGTTGGTTGTCCAACAGGTCAAAATCTTTCGAAATTCAGAGAAACCATTGTTATGTCTGGATTTTAATGAGTCCCTGTGTGTGTGTGTGTGTGTGTGTGTGTGTGTGTGTGTGTGTGTGTGTGTGTGTGTGTGTGTGTGTGTGTGTGTGTGTGTGTGTGTGTGTGTGTGTGTGTGTGTGGAGTTGGCTTCCAGCAGCTCACTGCCTGGGAGGCAGAATTATCTATGTTTTAATCAGCCTAGAACAGAGGGAGAAGGAGGGAAAGCTCTCCCTCTTTCTGTTTCTTTGGGTCTGTAGTAAGGCTTCTTGCTCTAAATCCTTTAATCTGAGTAGGAATGAAGGCTATATCTCTGTCTTCTGGCTGCAAAGGACAATCTCTCCTTCTCTCTTTCTGTCTTTTTCTTATTTTTACTCACACTCACACACAGACGCTGCTGAAACAGAGGCTGCCTTGTTAATTGAGAGCTGTTGAAGCTGCCTCTTCACTGTCTTGCTGTTTCTCTCTGTAAAGGTTCGCAGGAGCTGAAGAGCAGAAGTTCAAAGGACTGAAAAGTTAGGCCAACCTTTCAAAAATACAAGTCGAGATGGGAAAAAAAATGGGTTCAAATATTTTGGACAGGAGGAAAAACACTCAAACACTATCTCAGGTTTTGGCGGAGCTCCACGTGCACATTTGGTGCTAATTATTTTTTGATACGACTTTAGAGAGACAAGCAGTTTTTTAATAGTGCTTTCCCATTCAGTTCTCTTCTGCTTGTTCGCTCGATTTCCCCCTCTCACTGTCTATAGCTGAGACAGAGGTTTTAATTTTCAGTGTGTGAAGGGAAGCTGTAAATCTGCTGGATTCTGTCCAGACATAATGACTCGACAGCAGGAGCTGCAGTCATGGAGGCTGCCCACCTCTGTGTTCAGCTACAAAACAGCAGCAGATAGTGAAGCAGTGTTGGAAAGAAGAATGTACTCAACTACTGTACTTAAAGTGGCTATAATCAATATTTTTTACAATAACAGTGTATGAAATGACTCGTTTGGCTCGTAGTGATGAACCTACAGAGAATTATCAGTGACTCTGCAGCTCCCCTCGGCTTTACGGAGCTTTATAGTGAGTTTCAGCTCATTGTTTATCTGTCCGGCTGCAACTTTACTGTTTTGCTTCACTCTCATCGTGCTAATAGTGTCATTTCCAGAAAAACCCCACTGTACACTACCTGCTCAGCACCAAACAGCAAACAGACACAGTTAGCTGTAGACTAGCTGGTGAACATAGTGGAGCATTTAGCAGCTAAAGAGCCAGATATTTCCCTCAGGAGTTGGTAGAGAGCAGAAACAGAACTAAAACTAAACTTACATTCACCAGGTGGACAGAAACACGACTCCTAATGAATGATAATGTTGCTCCATAATTGCTGGATGTTGAAATAAGCAACAAGTTCAAACAACAAATCGACTGAAAAGCTGATGATGTGTCCGTGTTGTGTTCGCTCCTTGTTTCTGCTGAAAACTAGCAGACAAAATATCAGTTAAAAGATAGAAATGAATGTATGAATGAAGATTGATTCAGATGGAAAAATCCTACTGGTGCCAGTGGCGTGTTGATCAATGTATGGACAGATTTCAGGGACCTCTGCCTGGTAAAAGCCACCTTTCTTGTTCATACTTAAGCCCCCCAACGCCTGCTTGTCTTCCCTCCACCTCTCAACAAACTATACATAAAATATTTCCTCTCCTACAAAATATCTGACATTTCGTCTTGTTATGTGCTGCCATTTCTTTGCAAGAACAAAAACAAACCTCGACTGCTGGCCAAACATGACACATGAGGCGGGGACACACATGACGACTGTTATGAATCCGGTTTGGGCGTGACGACTGATGTGAGCGAGTCGGAGCCGGTCTGCTCCAGTCTGGTCAGCTGGTGTTGACAGTAAGCAGATAAAATCATAAAGTGTGTGATATGTGAAGATTTGCTGCCAGTCGTTCTCATGGAGTTTTTAAAACACGTTTGATATCTGCGACCGATGACGTCACTTATGTGTCATATCCTAAGGGAGAGGGGAAAATTACGAGCAGAAGTTTTGTGGTGTGAGAGCGCTGGATGACTGAAAGGAGGAAAATCTGACTGAGCCGTAAAGACGATGAATGTCTGCTGCACAGCCGACCAGAACCTGAACTTCACTCACCTCCATATGTGATGCAAACTGCACTACAAATAAGCAGCGCTGGTTTCCGTCCATGTTTGTTGACACGCAATAATTGGCGTTCTCGTGGGATTTGCAAGGTCGCCAAACCGCCAGAACTCCAGTGGTTACTGAGCAGTGGTTCAGTGTGTCTTGTCTATTCTTACCTGACTGTCACAAGGTTAAAAAAAAATCACGACAGTCAGTGGAAACCTTTACATGTGGTCTGTACAGTCTTTGTAGGATTCAGCTCCTCTTCAGAAAGAAGTGAGGTTACCACACCTCTGTAGCTGCTATTACACCCGAATCTGTACAGTCGAGTTGCATTGTGGGTAATGTAGGCGTCAGACAAGGAAGAAGAATGCATGGAATAAAAACTGTCCATGGTGAGTCCGACAGTGCTGCAGGAGTGTAGAGTGTAAAGCTAAATCTGTGGACTACTCCTTTATCTTTTTTTAATTTCTCCAACCTCCTCATATATACGATGCCCTTCACACTGTAACTGATTAGTCTGATTACAAGGTGATTTATAATCCAGTCCTCTAAATACCTCCTGGTTTTCTTGAAAAGATCATATCAAGTGAATTTTAATTTCCATTCAGGAAGTTAGGCTATTAGTGAAATCTTTCATCACACGGCAATTATCAGCGTATTGTTTGAATGGACTCATAATGTGGTCACTTTGGGTAATGAGCACAATATCAGCCACTGGCAGCTTTAATACAAAAATATCAGTATCAGCCATCCAAGAGCTACGTCTTTAAAGCCTTTACATTTTAAATCCTATACATGCTGCGATAACAGTAGCTTATACATATTATAATAGATACACAGCATTAGTGCAGGTATGAAGGGAAGTGAGTGAAGTAGTGAATTCTTCATTGTTCTGAAACAAACTGATATACTGACAGACAGAAGGACTTTTTTCTGATATTAAAGAAATTTTAAGAGGAAATCAAGTGTTTAATAGCTCAACTTCCCTCCATCATTAACATCCAAGTGAACAGAGCTAATGTTGTAGCATCTTTTTGTTCATCAGGCTCCGTGCTTCAGCACATTCAACTTGAAATAAAGTAACTGATACTACATTAAAGTGATTAAAGTCTCAGCTTTAATTTGAGCAGGTTTACAGTAATATAGAAAGAACTGTGTGGGAGATATACAGTAGCTTTTTTAACACACAGTGCCCAAAGTTTAGGGGTTCAATCATTATCAGACAGATACACATGAAGTCAAACAAAATCATGGTTTTTAATATTTTGTGGAAAACCTTTTTAGATAATCAAGAAATCATTTTAAGTCATTTTTCAACACTTTTAGCACTGACTGACTCTAACAGACTGGAAGAAACTTGCTAGCCTAGCAACATTAAGGCTACAAACAACCCATAATGCAACCCTTCCTGTAGGAGTCGGTGTTACAGCGGTACTCTCTCCATCCAAAAATAATCTCTGATGTTGTGAGCATCTAAATGTCCCGTCCTCGAGTATAAGACGACCCCCAACTTTTTTAAATGTGATTTCCAGAATATTACATTATGTATAAAATATGTCTTATGTTGGGGCCAATGTGGTTCTTTCTTTAGACAATATGCAGCACTTCCTGCTTACAGGTAACACATAATAAAGGTTTATTTGTCTCTGAGGCCTTTTTTTGTGGGAGTCATATCACTGGGAAATCGTTTCATTTCACATCAAACCAACATAAAATTTTTTGATCTTTAAATACGGCGACAGAACACCTGCCAGATTTTTGATCTGCAGTTGATCTTTTCATGTTCAGTTTGGCTTTAAAAGCGGTGTGATCAGGATCTGGAGCCAGTAAAGTCTGTGGAAAACTTCAATCATGACATCTTAAGGACTTAAAAATGAGTTGCTGTGAGCTGTCAGGAAGCTCTGACAGTGACTCCCATGTGAGCTGAATGCAGCGTTACACCAAACGGGACGAGCTGCACTGATCGAGTCCTCGGCGCCGTACGAACATCCTGTAGTCGCTTTGGTGGGAAGTCTGACAGGGCAAAGCAAGAAGTGTTGATTTGTAAAGTTGCCGGAAACGCTGCTTAGGTATGAGAGATAATTAAAGCAGGAGACGAGTCTATTGGTATGCACAGAAATATGCAGTCAAAGACACACATGGTCTCATCAGCGTGTGTCATTGCCAGGTTAATGGGAGGTGTTCTGGGATAGAAAGTGGTTGTTAATCGCTCACTCCAACGCAGAGGACACAGCCGCTAAATTACATTTGCATAACACAGAATTAATCTGTGCGTGAGTTTACCGCCATGAAATGGGATCTTTTCTCTCTCTTTGTCTCATCTCTTTCTTGTCTTTAGCTTAGCAGAAAACTTTCGGTGCACTGAGGTAAAGTCATATTTATTTAAGGAGATTGATTTCCTTCCTTCCAGGCAGTCAGTGGATTTCAGTTAATTTCAGCATGCTGTGAAAATAAATTTGCAGAGACGTGAGAGGAGACATTCCCTTTATTTTTTTGTCAAACTTATTGTTGTATATCTCAGTGGTGCATTCGAGGACATACCAAGAAGCATTCAGTTGCCTAGCCATCTTGATTCAAATAAATAAACCCTGAAGACAAACTAAAAGCAAGTTTTGGATAAATATGTTTTTTTTTTTTCAAATGAAAGATGATGAAATCTTTCTTAGTGCCTTTGAACACACAGTCACAAAGCCTTTTCAAATTCGTCCGCGCTCGTTTTAATCTTTTCATGTCACGATCAGGATCTGGAGCCAGTAAACAGCAGTGTAGCGGTCACTCATCGAATCAGTCCTCACATTCAACATCGCATCCTGGTACAACTTCCTCACAGAGAGAAGCGAGAAAAAACTCACAAGAATCATCAAGTGTGCAACTGAAGTCAGCGGCAAACCAAACTCAGACCTTTACAGTCACACAGTAAAAAGAAAGGCAGACTTCAATCAATCAGACTTTATTGTTTTGGCACTTTTCATACAAATACAATGTAACACAAAGTGCTTAACACGATAAAAACAATCAATACAATCAATAAAAAATGTTATAAATAAAGAAAGAAATAAAGAAATGCTCATAACTCTCATGAATTTGCAATGAGGAAACACCAGAGGTAGGATGAAAAATTCAGAATAGCCAAGTAAAAAATATATATATAAAATTGAAGTGTGAGAAAAGATAATAAAATACTAAAAGAAAAAAGAGAGCGATGTAATAAAGTGAGTAAAGCCAGAAATGTACAGTAGGGTATTAAAAGGAAAATAAAGATAAAATAGAGATAAAGTAATAATAAAATAGTAAAATATAGGAGATGTGTTGAAGTAATTAAAACCAGAAATAAAAAGTAGGTTATAAAAAGGGGAACAAAGTGACTTCATCACTAAGGACCCTTCACGTCTTCTTCACCTGCCATCAGGCAGCAGCTTCAGAGCAACTCTGCCTGAAAACAGAACTTACAAAAACTCTTTTATTCCCACTGCATCCATTTTAAACAAGGCTATAAACTCTACTACATTACCATACACCAAAAACAAGTCTGCCAAAAATGTCTGTACAATTATTTCAATTATTCCTCCAGTTTATCATTTATTCTAAAAAATGTCCCTCACAATTTCCCAAGTTAACGTCGGTTCAAAAACGGGTTCAAAACCCAAAAATATTTAGTTTTTCTTCACAACACATCAACATATAGGCCACACAAGTTATAACAATGTTTATAACATGAAACTTGAAGCTGTCACCTTCATATCCACCACTGGAGTACAATCAAAGTCCCTGAGAGCAGCTTAGCATGTTTTGTTAGCATTAATCTCAACTCAAAGTGAAACTTGAGGCTTAATTAGAGTAAAAAGTATCCAGCCAAGACCGAAAGTGTTGGACAGGAGGAAACGGTGCCAATAACAACTGTAAGGGGATAATTAGTCAGTCAGATTCATCCTCAGGAGAACATAAATATCCGTACAAAATAAACATCTGTACTAAACTTCAAAGAAGTCCATCCTGTAGTTTAGATATTTCACTGATAGTCTCACTGCTAGCGTGGATAAAAATGAATTAGAACTGCTTTCAATAGAGGAGAGGAGAGAATATGGTCCTTGTTTTAAAGCCTTTTCAGCTTTCATCAAAGCAAAAGAAAAGGGGGGGAAAGGCTGAATGGTTGTACTATGTTGTCATCTTTTGGTGGTGAAAAATTGTAAAACGGTGGTAAAATCAGCTTTTGGCAGCTTCATCCCGATAATATCTGTGTCAGTATTGTTGAGTGGGGTTCATTCTGCAGTTAACTGGTTAATGAGACGTGGACATTTGTACGATTGGTGTCAGTGGCCTCACAGTCAGTCAGTGTCTGTTTCAGCTGGACAGTCTCTGTGTCTTCACTCTGACCGACACTGTTTGTTTCTGCTGGCTGTGTCTCTGCCCTGCCGAGACGTTACCAAACGGTACCATAGAGACGTGTGTGTGTGTGTGTGTGTGTGTGTGAAGCACTCAGTCTGCTTAATAACTGCTGACCTCTCTCAACCTTGTATCACAAGACTAATCCTCTTCTCAAAGGTCAAGTTATTAGAGGGTCCTATTTTGTCATCGTGTAATAACGTCCACTGTTAGATTAATACAGAACAGTTTTAGTGTTATAATATGCATCTTCTCAGCTTTACTTGTGATTTCCTGGTGTATTGTACTGGTCTGTCACTCGTCTTTCCCTCCTGTTATATATGTTATAACTGTTGCAAAATGTTAGTGTGTCTGCTTAGACCGCTTGTTAAATATTTCACTTATTTTCCTGCCAGTTGGGGATTTCCTTTTCTGCTTCATGTAGGCTAGTTTATGTCTGCTCCTGTCTAGTCTGAGTAAAAACTGGTACAAAAGTACAGCGAGGTGTCCGACATTTCTCTCAAGTTAAATTAAACACATTACATACACAATAGCAATTCAAAGTGTCAATTAATAGAAACCTTTTTAAATGGAAAGTAAAAAGTTATGAACAGGAGACAAATCAGTAAAAATGCAATTTAGAAGGTCTGAAATGTTTTAAATGTGTCTTCCTGAAGCTCATAGAAATGTATTTCTCTTAAGAAAACATATGCTGCTGTTGTTTTAGTGTTTTTAATTAACAGAAAAGTTTGAAAATCAAATAATCATTCAGGTCATTTTTTTAAGCGAAAGTGCTTCTTTAATTGTGATGATTTTCTCTGTTGTATTTTTGGGTTTCAGACTGTTGGTTGGACAAAACAGCCAATTCTGAGACGTCGCCACACATTATGAGAACATGTAGTAGAGTTGGAGTTAAGCTTTAGTGGACAGTGTGACTCATAGACAGCAGTCAATATTCAGGAAAGTAATTTCAGTGACATGCTTCCTGTGACATATTGTCTGAAATCATCGGTTTCGAGGTGACTTTTGTTTTCCGAGGATATTGTTAAAGGGAATTTGTTCCAAACTACCACGTCTTTAGCCTGAAGTATCTTAAAGTGCCACCGACAGCTGCTAAATACTCCAACTGACTCTCATTCAAAAAGCCTCAACTTCTCTCTAGAAATACTAAGTTTGCCCAAGGTTGCCAGGTCCCAGTAAGCTAACGTTAGCTTGGGTCTGAGGTAGCGGGGCGTGTTTCCAGAGCGTGAAAGGCAACACCCCGCACTCCAAACAGAAAAGATGGCACCAAACATAAGCTGCAACTCTTGGCTTCAAACCAGCTCCGACGTAAACCAACAGGTGACGTCACACCTTGCTACGTCCGTCTTTATATACAGGCTGTGATTTGTACGTCTGTTCTCGCATGTTGTAACTCATTCTGTTACTTTTTGTACATAAAGATCTTTTTCACTTTTCTTCTCCTTTTTTTCGGCACACCAAGAACCTCTTCCTGGACAGAAAAACATCTTATAAACATCTTAAAGTACAGCCCTGTTCTGTTTGTGAGTCTCTGCAGAAGAGAGTAATGCTGCTGTTGACTCTGGGACTGGTAGAAGATATATGTGTGTGTGTGTGTGTGTGTGTGTGTGTGTCCTATCCTCTTCGGTCTTTTAGTTTTATGCTTACTTTGTCTCAGCCGTGCTCTCCTTCAGGCCTCTTCATTACCACCAATAAGAATTCAATTTTCCCCGGGCTCTGCCAATCATAGCACTCATATCCCCTCCAGGCCCAACCAATCAGCTTCAATGTTCCTCAGGCCCAATGTCATGAATGGCTAATGATGCCCGGTCAGTGGGCATGAATGTAAATGACTC
Organism: Scomberomorus guttatus; assembly: GCA_038419695.1. Taxonomy (NCBI): domain Eukaryota; kingdom Metazoa; phylum Chordata; class Actinopteri; order Scombriformes; family Scombridae; genus Scomberomorus; species Scomberomorus guttatus. The sequence continues at coordinate 3,598,542 of CM076466.1, read as the reverse complement.
TGCATCAGGGCTCTCTCAACATAGACATTTTCAGCCGTAAACAACAAAAGCTCTCTGCTGGTGTCAAAGTTTGGAGCAAGCAAATACGGAAAAATAAAGAGGAAACCAGAGAGGAAAAACAAGATGTTATTGGACATTCAAACAGTGCAGACATCCTCCCAGCTGAGAGCAAATGTCAACATGACCTGACTCACTGGTTACAGAAGATATCTTCAGTAAAACATACACCAGCTGCGTCACACACAGACAGAAAAAGTAATCAGGCCGGGATGAGCCAATCCACGGAGTGAAAGCGATGAAACGGCTGAATTTCTGGGACTTCTTGATTGTCTTTGTTGTGGAAAATTGGACGGTTGCACATTCTGACGCGCCGATGTTGACGTTTCAGACTTCAATTTAAGATTCTGTTGATTGCATTTAAATCGTGGGCTGGCTCCGCTTTACAGATTTAGATTTTTTAACCCCTTTTTTTTTCTGCGCCGAGCCCCCTCAGTATCAGCTGAGTCAGTGCCTCATCTTAAAAAACCTGTTTGCTCTGTACAAACACAGACCGTCCCACGCTCAGTCGTGTGTGAGTTCAATGGACCTTCCTCCATTCAAAACACACTAACTGAGGTCAAAGGTGCATTATGTTGTAAAATAGTGAGAGCCGACACCATAACCGTGTTGTCACCCCCTACTGGCCTTAAGTGACATTATTGTAGTGTATTATGGGAAGTGTAGGATGCAGCCATCCCCCAATGAAGACAGTGAGATGTGGTTGATTGCTTCAGTCAAAATTAAAGTATTTTGTCAAACTACTATTCCCAAGATGAAGAATGAACTTTAACACTCAACTTTTTTCATGTTACTTGGCCCAAACAGTGAGCCTTAATCACCCTTTCCTTAAAACTTTCCCACTGGTCATGTGATTTTGGTGGCATCACATCATTTTTCTTTTTTCCAGACAGGAAAAGAAAATAAATGTTTTCTTCTTGGGAATTGGATATCAGGGAGTTTTAACAAACTGGTACATTTCCAGGAATGTAACGCAATGTAAAAAGCAATTTTTCACATGTATTTATCAAATCAGCTCGCAGCCCAGCTGGAACAGAAACCAGACCATGTCATGTATTTAAATGTTACCTTTGGTTAAATATTGGTTTCTGCCCTGAAGGATTCAGGTTGATCTGACCCAGACTGATATGTGGACAGACAGGTAATGTGGACAGACAGGTCAGAGAGACGAGCACACAGACAGAACCATAGATGGAGTTTCAGATCTGGTTTGTCCCTGAGGATCCTGTGTCAGAAAACCAGTTTTGTTTGAACTCGTTCCCGCGGGTGAGGATATAAAGACAGGCAGAGAAAGGGAGAGAGACATGCAGGCAAAGACGGAGAGAGAGAGTGAAACAATGTGAATTACAAAGAGACGTTAGAAATAGAAAGGCTTAAAGAGGTTAGACAGAGAAGGAAAATCAGCCAGGCTGTATTCCCCTGGCTGGAGCCTCGGCAGACATTCCTGGATTTAGTTTCACTCGAAACTTTTTAGCAGAGGGGTCAGCGCTCAAGACTTTTACAAAGTATGCTCTCAGGATTTTAATGAGTCACAGATTGCTGTTCTCTCTCTCCTGAATAAGTGTGTGTGTCCCGGTGTGTTTAGCCTGGTCTCACTTATCCATTACATTTGCATTTTATCCCTTTTGTTTGTATCCCCTCCAGTTTTCTACCAAGTATGTCTTGGTTGTGGCTGTACTGATATATTTAAAGGACCAGTCTGTAGGATTTAGTGGCATCTAGCGGTGAGGTTGCAGATTGCAACCAACTGAATACCCCTCCCCCTCCCCTTCAAAGCGTGTAGGAGAACCTACGGTGGCCGCGAAACTCGCAAAAAACGCCAAAGGCGGTCTTCGTGGAAGAGGACCTGCTCCCTATGTAGATATAAAGAGCTCATTCTGAGGTTACAGAAATTATTTTCAGGTGATTATTCACTCCGAGTTTCTGCCAAGTCAGTTCCGCTAAATGCCACCAAATCTTACACACTGGACCTTTAAATAGGAGTCCTCACCTTACATATCTGAAGACTTTAAAGTCAAACTGTTGCTCACAAAGACAGAGGAACACAAACAGACACACACCCCCTTTTACACCTTTGACACCCAGTTTATTCCTGGGCTGACACCAGTCAGGCTTAAAGAACCAAAGCAGGAGGATGAAAGAAAGAAAATAAGGCAGGAAGAAAAGAGAGGGGCAGGATGGCTGGCGGAGAACAGAGAGAGATCCTGTGTGGAAACCAGAGATGATTTTCCTTTGATGGGGCAGATGCACACATCCGTTACAGGCCCTCTGAGAGAGAAGGTGACAGAGAAGGTGAATACACCTGCCATCTATATTCCTTTTTTGTAGTGTTGTAGGAGAAAGAGAAATATGAAATTTAATGAGAGGGGAGGCCACATGACAGCGACACAGAGGCTGGGTTAACATGGAAGTGAGGCACAGTCAGGTTATGAGTCAAGAGCTGTGATGGAGGTGTTGATCCGCACTCTCATCCGGCAGCATAACTACATTCAAATAACACTGTAAAGGCTCAAGATGGAAAGAAACTGGTTTATAGATCACTGTAACCTTTTCACTGCTTTAGAGCTGCTGCAACAGCAGATGATAGCACAGGAAGATAAAAAATATCCCAACATTATGAGTCTCTAAATTTACTTATATTGCAGTTTTTGATATAAACTGAAAACATCTAACCAGAAGTTCAGCCAACCAACCATGAGGACACAAAGGAGACGACGATCAAAACAACCAACTTTACGATTGACTAACACTGTACAGCCAGCCGATGCATCATCATCTGACCTTTAGAGACGATCGCACAGACGTGATGCTGCAGAATCACCAAATATGCGATGACGGCAGGGTTATTGACGGGCAGAGCAACAAAAAACTTTTGCATGTGCCTGAAAAAAGGTCAGAAGAATTAAAGGTCATCACAGTAGACTTAAGAGAAATAATAGTTTTGCAAGCAACATGTCGTCTTTTTGTGATTAGTCCACCAAAGTAGATTTGACCGAACCAAAAATATTCCTTGTTTTGTGTGTTTGTGTCTTCGTTTAAGAAGTTTGTATCACAGTTGGCTTACCACGACAAAAAAATGTTCTCAACCTTACTGTGCGTTCAGATGTCTGTGCATGTTCTCCTCCACTGTACCACTTTCTAAAACTCTGCACTGCAGCAATTAAGCCCACCTGACTTGATATCTGTGGATAGGTAATTTAGGCGAGCAGGTGGGTAGAGAGATAAGTCTTTTCATGCTAATAAATCCCTTTTGCAATGAAGCGAACTGAAGCAAATTCAATTTGGAGAGAGTGAAAACACAAGGGAAGCCCCTGTCAATTGACCACCAGAACTATCTGATAGCTGCTATAAAAGCAGTGATTCAGAAGTGAAACGCTTGATCACGAAAGCTTTCATTTGGAGGATGTATGTAAATAGATAGTTAGATGCTGCTGTGATGAAAAACACTGCTATGAATATTTTTATTTTATCTGGAGCGGCTGAGAGTAACCTGATGGCTGTACCACTATTAAAAAGCATAAGATTAGAGCAGAAGGATGTTTGTGCAGTTATTACAGTGAGCGTGATGTTACCGAACACTAGAGCCTTGTTTTACAGCCACAGGCCACAGCTATAATTAAACACACCCATCCAGACTAATGGAAGGAGAAACTCGGTATGTCAGACAACTAATTGCTACACTCAGTCTCTCTCTTTTCACACATACACACACTTTCTTCCTTTGTCTTTGCTAATCTAATCTGGCTCAGAAACTCTCACTTTGAGGCTGTTACCTCCACCTTCTCATCCACCTCCTCCTCCTCCTCCTCCTCCTCCTCCTCCTCACTTGTTCCCTCTTTTTTACCCAGTAAAGGATGTTCTGGGTTTAATGAGAAGCTCCTCATTATTCTCCGTCTCTTTGCTCTTAGCGTTCATTCGTTTCTCCTTGAGTTTCTGCTGCTGTTGGTGCTGAGCCCCACAGTACAATGTCAGAGTGCTGAAAGTCTGCTTTTTATAGAGGACGAGCACTAACTGTCTTTATCTTTGAATTCAGGTTCAGAGGGGTTTATTGTCGGGACTGTTTTTGTCAGAAAATATGCTCACAAAACAGTTTACAGAATATAGATAATTCAAGAAGTTTAGTGCTGAAAGGATTAGTCCTGTTATTGAATTTTAAATCGAGGAAGACTTTTCAAAATGTCCTCAAATGTACATGCAAAGTCGAACATGTTATTCCAGTATTTAAATCACTTCATTGGCTTGCAGTGCAACACAGACTTGAATTAAATACCCCATTTACACCTGGCATTAAAACATATGTTAACACAGGTGTAAATACACTCAGTATCACATTTTCACACCACACTAGGTAAAAATATCACGGTAAACGGTATTATCACGATAATCAACAAAGTTTCTTGAAATCTACTAGTTCTAAAATATAGTTTAATTACTTCTGGATTGTTTTCATTGTTGGACTCAAAGCATCAAAAACAGTTTAAACTGTGAACAAAAGCAGGTTCTTTAAAGTTTAAGTTTAAGTTTTCTGGAAATCACGTTTTAATGCAGCTCAGTGTCTCTTAGATTCTACACACACACTCATGCTTTGAAAATTCATGAAGTTTTCCTGATGAAATTCATCGATGGATTTCTGGAGTGCAAGAGTTATGTAGTAAGTGTTATCTGATGGGTTTTCACAGTTAAATAATAAGAAATTTAACATAATAAGTTATACTGGGCTCTAACAGGTCAGCAGCACCGACTGCTGCTCTACACACCTTCTTCACATCACTACTAACAAACAGCCAACAGTGAGGAAGAACGTGACGTGTTGATGTTACACGCCTGCATTAATAAATGCAAAGACCCATGAATCAGATATCATTATGTAGATAATGTATCCAGATACAGATCACATGTTAATAACAGGTGTACTTATAGTCTTTGAAGCCCTTAAAGGTGCCCTGTGGAGTTTTTGACCACAGGTAGCGCTACGGAGCAGTGTTTTTTAAGAATGGAGCCACATTTAGTCAAAAAAACTTTGGTTGTACTTGTTTGAATATCAGCTCATATATAATTACCTATCACAAATATTGGTATCAATCAATAATGAAAATAATCCTTAGTTGCAGCCCTACATGTGCTGTTCACTGTTTAAACTGTCAAATAATATAGTAAATAAATTGTTTATCCCGTTTCTTTCTTTCTTTCTTTCGTTGTCTTCTTCCACCAGACATGATGGAGTGGCGGTGGGCGTGGCACTTCCTGGTCGCCTTGGCAACCATTTACCTCAGCCCTTCCCACAGTAAAAGCACAGAGTTCGTCTCTGAAACTCTGATCAATAATGTGGTGGCGGATCCTCATACGGGCCGGCTGTACGTCGGCGCCGTCAACGCCCTCTACCAGCTGAACCCTGACCTGACAATGGAGTCCCGCACGGAGACGGGCCCCAAACGGGACAACCGGCAGTGCACCCCGCCTGTCACAGACGCCTGCGAGGAGGCCGTCGACACCGACAACCACAACAAGCTGCTCCTGGTCCACAGGGACAAAAACACGCTGGTGGTTTGCGGCAGCATCTTCAGAGGCATCTGCTCGCTGAGGAACCTGAGCAACGTGGAGCAGCTGCTGTACTTCAGCGACACCAAAGGAGAGAAGTCGTACGTGGCGAGCACCGAGGAGAGCGTCTCCGTGGTGGGAGTGATGTCATACTTCACCAAGGACAGAAACAACTTCACGGTGTTCCTGGTGAGGAGAAAAACACACATTCAGACACACACGGTTAAGATTGTCTCACATAATTTCCTGAGGTAAATTAAAAAATGAAAATAAATGATCCCCATCTGTGATATTGTGGGAACTAACACAATAAAATTGGAATTTGTGGAGAACAAAATAATTAAAATTGCCAACATATGGGAAAGGAGCTCTCTTGTTAGTTATCTTGAAATATTTTTCTTCACACAGTAACAGTGAATCGGCCTTTACAAGATGTTTAATAATCAATTTCCTTAAAAACATGCATGAAGCTACGTTTGTACTGGTTTACTATGACAATGTTGAGGGCATCTTATCAGAAATCATAATCTTAAGCAAATTAGAAAATATTGTGTGAATACATGAAGGTTTTCCCTGCTGCATCAATGTTTTTAGCGGCATATGATGCAGAGGAAGGAGGGAAGGCAGTTGTTCCCAAAGTGGGGAACCAGCTGTGGTCTTTGAGGGGAAAAATGACCGTTTGTTTAAAGTGGCGTTTATATTATTTTGAGAAATAACATTATATTTACTTCCTAAAGGTCCTTTTACATTGAGGACTCTTTAGTGGGAAAAGTGACATCGATCTCCTCATCTGTCTCTCGGTTCATGGGAAATATTTTTTCCCAAAATACGAGAAGAATATACAAGAGAAATCTTTTCAGCAAATAATTAAGAGTATTTCAGTCATCTAATATTGCACGAGCATAATGTTAGGGGACTTTTCAGAGAAAGCATAGAGATTTCCTGACTATTAGTCCCTAGTATGGGTCAAGCTCCCAAAAGCCGGTTTCTACACTTCCCATAATGCCCCCAAAATAAAAACAAGAATGCAGGTCATTTCCACTCTCATTGCATTATTTGAGCTGTCGTCTATTTCATTTTAGGTTGGTAAAGGATACGGCAGCTATGACAGCACCAAGCTGATCTCCACCCGCATCCTCCAGGATTATGGCGATTGGGTCGTTTTCGACAACGTTATCGAGGCCTCAGCTGTGCAGGCCAACCCTTTCGTCCCGGGATACCTCCACGGCTTCCGCTTCGCCTTCAAAGACAGCGGCTTCGTCTACTTCCTGTTCTCGCGGACGCTCGGCGTGCAGGACACCAAGAACTACACCTTCATCTCCAGGATGTGCGAGGACGACCCGGTTTATTACTCCTACACCGAGCTGCAGCTCAACTGTAGTGCTACAAACAAGTACAACAAAGTTCAGGTAATAATAACGCACTCTTCAGCCGCGGCATCAGCTGTCAGCATTTTTATTAAAAGGGCAGCAGCCACTTGGAAAAACACATTTGGACATTTTACATTTGGATGAGTTTGTCTTAAATTGGAGCCTTTTTTTAAAAATGCCTTGGTCTTGACCTGTGAAAAACGTTATAAATTGGATTTAACGTGCTGTTGAACTTGAAAAAGCCTCAATTTATGGGGTCTCCACTCTCCCTGTACCTCTGATGCATCAACTAAATGCATATTTAAGTGAATATCTGACCTTCAGCTTTTTTACCTCCTCCTCTTCTTCCTTCCAGACTGCCTATGTAGCAACACCAGGGGAGGTTTTGGCCCAGAGTATGACCAAATCAGGCCAGTATGGACCAGTTTCAGTTTTGGACAAGGTTCTGTTTGTCACCTTCACTTCTGATGAAGATCCATCCTCTTCAGCCATGTGTAGGTGTCATAACCATGTTCTTGATGTTCTTTAATGCCGGCTGAGGTTTGTTAGTTGGCCAAATGTCTCGAAAACAGTTTTGTAAAGTGAAGGGTCAATTGATTGACAAAAAAGTAACCACCAACTATTCTTATAATCGATTAATTGTTTTAAGAAACAAATTCTCTGGTTCCAGCTTCTCAAATGTGAATATTTTTTTGTTTCTTTAGCCTTTGGGAACGTCACCTTGGGCTTTGGAAAACAAAGCGACATTTTTCACCATTTTCTGACATTTTATATACCAAAGAACTAATCGATTCATTGAGGAAACCTATTAATCGATAATGAAAATAATAGCTTGCAGCCCTGAACCAGATTCCTTTTTGTTTTGAAAAAAAATCTAAATGTCAAAAAAGTTGGAGAAAATGTGGAAAAAGTAAACAAAAATGGCTCAATATCTGTATTTTCACCACTCTTACCAAATTTGGTAATTAACACATTTGTATAAAACAATTATTTTGCTTCATCAAACAGTTTTCCTATAGTTGGCTGCCTAATTCTTATATGTTTGGCCGATTTGACATAAATTCGCCATACTTCTTGTACTTGTACACATTGTGCAGTTGTAACGCATGAAGAAAATCTATTCTGAGTGGTCCTGCAGAAAAGCACCTGTAGGTGGCGCTAATGAAGTACAAGCAACTTAAATGGCAAAAAGTCAGTGGTCATGAATGTGTGAATCCTGTATATTCCCGTGCCACATTTTGTTTTAATACATAAAGAGGATTTTGCAGTCTTGCAGTTCTCTGAGCTCTGATTTTCGACATTTCCTTGTTTGGTTTGCTAGAAAACAGACGCAGGTGTATCTTTGATCACATGTATGAAAATGAAATAAATTAAACTGAAGGCAGGTACAGACAGTATTTTTGCTCCTGTTTGTAGGTATGTACCCTCTGCGCTCTATAAACAAGAGGCTGTTGGAGATAATAGAAGCGTGCTACAGCAACAGCGGCATCATTAACAACAAGGCTGCGGTCTACTCGCCTTACTTGTTCAAGTCTGAAGAGCTGTGCAGCAGCAATGCTCAGGTGAGAAAATCTATTTGTGTGTTTGAGAGAGAACACGAGGTTAAAACAGGAGAAATATTGGGAGTGGGTCAATAATTTTATATGAATATAAATGTTTTACTCGTGATGCTCCATTCTAATTCCTCCTCTGCTCCGTCAGACAAACAGGGCCCTCCTTTACCAGTGTGGAGCCGAGTTTCTGCCCTCCCCGTTGGCCAGCAAAGCCGAGTTCGCCTTAACCGCTGAGTCCCCGTTGGTCCGCAAGGGTCACATGACTGCTGTGGCTGTGGCTGTGGAAATGGGACACACCATGGCGTTCCTGGGCACCGCCGCTGGAGAGGTAAAGACTGACTTCCTTCTTTTTTGTTTCGTTTATTCTTTGTCGCCTTTTTTCCTTTTATGTTTTTTTTTTTTTTTTGCAGTAGATAGAAAAAGTCTTTATGTCCGATGTCAGATGTCTTTTTTCAATTTCATCACCTTGAGGCCTCAACAGATGTGAGTAGGGAATGTCCTCTGCTGTTAGTGTGGTAAGAGGGAACAACATATCCTTGAAATAAAAAGGACTGGGTAATGCTTTGTATGTCAAAAGTAAACATTTTAAATTCAATCCTAAAAGAGCGAATGGAGAGAAACTTTTGATTATTTTATTTTTTGTTAGGTCTTGCTTTAGACTTCTGGAGCAGTTGGAGTTGTTGGAGTTGAAGCATGATCGACTTATTCCAAATCTTTACACTTAAGGAAAGGTCTTATTTTTGTAATCTTGGTTGGAAAAGCCATGACTAAACCACAGATTCCAGATGGAGCTCAACATTCAGGTCTATTAAAGTCTTTTTTTTAACATTATATTACATTTCGGGCAAATTAAATTTGAGTCATTTTGCAAAACAGTATCTGGGCCACTAAAAAGAATTACATAATGAACAGAGAAGAAAGGTTCTGTTATAGATTTGTAATTTCAGTCATTATTACGAAGACATGAGTGAAAAAGGCCTTTATTTTATTTTCAACGTCAGAGCTTCATAAAGACAGTTGGACATCGTCTCGTTTGCTGTCAGTCGTCAGAAGCTTCCAACAACATTAAAAGACATCATGAACAACACACATCAGTTGAAAAGAAAGAGTCTTCTGTGGACTGCACTGAAGCAAATCAGCTGTTCAAATTGTCTTTATGAACCTCAGTCTATCGTTACCATTGGAGGAGATTCGCCAGAACTGCCAGTCTGTCTTGTGTATGTGAAGTTATCTCAAATGTATTCTGTCAAAAATTACAGATTGGACCTTTGAGTGTAGTCTTATCTTTACATTGTGGTTAGTATTTTAATATTACATTAAAAAAAGTCTCAATAAGTGGGTTTTCATTCCTAGCTTTAGCACAGTAAAGACTGGGGTGACATTAGAAAGGACTTTGTTATTTGGTGCTAATAACATTAATTGATTCCTATTAACAGTCTTATACTCATTTAGAAATGTATAATTAATCTGCAGGTAAACATACAATTCAACAAATATGAAGAATAAACTTTTCAGTAATTAATAAGTAAGCTTATTAATTAGCAGCTCTTTCAAGAAATCTGTATAAACTCGACACAGCTAACTAAACTCATATCAACTCTCTAATTTCAGTAATATTAGTATCAGTTACATCATTTTTCTAATAACTTTCCTGGATGTAACGGACTCATTTTAATTGTACACTCTTGATAAAGCATATATTGTTTTATGGAAGATTTCTTTGTAAAATTACACTTACTGAAATGATCTCAAACAAAAAAAGTATCAAATTGTCAATAAAATTCAAGTCAAGGTGCAGGCTGGTTTTAAAGATGTGTTTTTGTAGGTGCACAAGGTGCATCTCTCCGCCCAACCAGAGGTGTACGGTCGGGCGACGGGCGAAGTCACGGGAAAGAACGTCAACAAGAATCTGCTGTTCGATTCCAGCCTCCAACACCTGTACATCACCACCGAGAAAAAGGTCAAACTCACTCCGTCACGGACTGATTGATTTTTCTTTTTTACCAAATCCATTTCTCTCTCCTTCCATCCATCTAACACCTCTGTGTCGCCACACAAAGAAGGTCAGGGACTCATTCATTTGCTTACATCTACTTTTTTCATTTCATCTGTCAGGTGAGAGATTTAATGAGTCTTTCATTTATTCTGTCTGCCTTATTTGATCATTTATTCATTCGTTCGACTAACGCCAATACATCCGTCTACATTACCGCACACAAGTCAGTCATTGATTTATTCTCCCTTTGTTTTCCTCTCTGCCTCTTCTCTTCATTTGTCTTTCTCTCCTTTGTCCTTTCATCTCTCGGTCGCCATCATTCTCCGCCGCCACACCGAAGTGAAATTGATGTTATTGATTTAGAAATGAATTAATTAGAATGCACTTCAAGAGGGCAATTCACTTTGATCAAGTCAAGTGACGATACTCCAGCTTGTTCCATCTGCTCATTTAAATTTATTAGACTGACTCTTCTTGTCAGAGAGGAAAATTATTTCCACAGCTGGTTGGAAGAAGATCTTCACTAAAATAACATCAGTCCGAGACTTCCTCTTTAACAAGAAAATAGTACATGTGACTAATGAAAATAAGGAAGTGTATGTAGTGATGTACAAACTGGTTTTATATACGTTTCACTTCACAGAACCTGAGTCAGACCGTTTGAGAAATAATCAGTGGTGGAAGAAGTACTCAGATCCTTTACTTAAAAGTATCAATACTACAATTAAAAAATACTTCATTACAAGTATGAGTAAAAGTATAGAAGTATTACCAGCTAGTACTCGTTTTGCAGAAAATCAGGCTGTGACTGATATGTTAAATAAATTTAACAACGTATATTGTTAATACTGATGAGTTAATGCATGAGCTTGGAGGTGGAGCCTGTTTGAACTGCTTTGTGAGGGTCATAAATCTGAGAGGTTGTGAGATGATGAAGAAAAAACAAAGTTCTGCTACATAAATTTGGATGAATCTGTTTATTTGAAGCCGTGTGAGGGGAAATGTCTCTTTGGAGGAACTACAAACAACTCAAAGACATCTGAAGCCTGACAAAGAGACACAAATACACACTGATTTTTAGTACAATATTTCCCTCTGAAATGTAGTGAACTAGAAGTATCAAGTTGCATAAAATGAAAATACAATAAAACATGTAAAGTACCATAAATTATACTGAAATACAGTACTTGAGTAAATGTACTTGGTTATATTCCACCACTGGAAATAATATTGTACATCCTGTTCACATATAACACTTACATTTATCACATATCTTCAGTTTAACTGTTAAAGGGATAGTTAGTATTTTTGAAGTGGGGTGTATGAGGTATTTATCCATAGTCAGTGTTCTACCTGCAGTCGATTTGGGTGGGCACGCAGGCAGGAGTCCCAGCACAGAAGCGGAGCGCTGTACTGTGGACGGAGCCAGCAGCAAAACGTATTTTAGCACTTAAACTGATATTGATTTTTTTTGAGGTCGGCCTTTTTTTAAGGTGGCTAAAAAACATTTTGCTGCTGGCCCCGTCCACAGCGGGGGGGGGGGGGGGGGGTGGTGTAGACAGCCATCTACTGCAGGTAATACACTGACTATGGATAAGTACTTCATGCAACACCACTTTAAAAAAATCCAAACTTGTCATTTAGGCAGCGCATCAAAACCGACAGCTGTGAAAGTAAAACAAAATTCTCTCCTGTAGAAAACTTTTATCTGTCTTAAGCTGTGATTTGTCAGTTAGCTGAATGTTAATATTAGTAACTATGGATGTTAATATCTTCACCATTTACATGTAATATTTATTACCACTGTAACTCATCAACGAAACGAAAGATGCTTGTGCTTTATGTCTTATAAAGTGATTTTTTGTTATTTTTGTTTTTTGTCATAATCTAATGATTACCCAGCCTCCCTGTAGCTCCTGCATGTTGTTCACAGTAACAGCACCTTCCCTATAAAAGCCTGTCATATGTGTGCAGATCACCAAGGTGCCAGTGCAGGCCTGCCACCTGAAGACAGACTGCCACTCCTGCGTCTCCATGAAGGATCCGTACTGTGGCTGGTGTGTCCTGGAGGGAAAGTGAGTCACTCTGTGTGTGTCTGAGTGTAACAGTATGAACAGGAGGAAAACCTCTTTCAGTGTTCATAAGGGCACCTGAATGTTGTTTCAAGCCTATCCTTTTAAAGGACCAGTGTGTAGGATTTAGCGGTGAGGTTGTAGATTGCAACCAACTGAATACCCCTCCCCTAATCTCGCAATACCAGACAATTGGAGATCTCCGCCTACCGAAGTCTGGGGATTTCTAAATGCACAGTAGTTGCTTGAACGGTGGCGAGAACAGCCGCTAACAAACCTACAACCTTTATAGTTTGTCAAGAACGCATCTTACCAGAAATGATGAGGACACACTAACTATGTAGATATAAAGGCTCATTCTAAGGTAACGAAGACACAACGATTCTTGTTTTCAGGTGATTATACACTAATTAAAACATACTTATGAATATTATATTCCATCTCTACCAAGTCTTTTCCCTTAGATGCCACTAAATTCTACACACTGGACCTTTAAGTAAAAGTTCTATCAAATTTAATTGCAGTTAAACTAATTAATGAGGTGTCGTGTTGTCACCGGCTGCTTGACTCACAGATGCAGCAGGAAGCAGGACTGCAATAGGTCGACGGAGGAAAACACCTGGCTGTGGTCCCCCAATCAGCAGTGTGTTCAGATCCAGGCCTTCAACCCGCCGAACCTCAGCTGCAAGAAGACGCAGCAGGTAGGAGAGAGACTGAGGGTGTGAATGAACATGTATATTTCTCTCTGGACTGGAATCCCCCCCGAGCGAAGTTCACTTCTTGCTGAGTTCGGCTTAATTTCCACCAGACAAACCTCCTGAAACTCTAACAGAGTTGGGTCAACTGTGTCAGCAGCATTTCAAACAGGTTCTTAACCTCTGGTTTGTGGACCTACAGTGGCCCCCGGGGGAGCTACAGAGGGGGGAAAAACATTTTGATGCACAGTGACATTATAATTTACAATATTTGGATGTAGTCCAGATGTATATTGCGTAAAATCTATAATATTTGTGCTGACTGTTCCTTTTTAAAACAAGCACTCGCAATCAGCTTTGCGAGCTGATTCAGCTCAGACAAAATGAAATGTTTTCTTGGAAATGTTGCGTCACACTCAGGAACTGCTGCTGTCAGCTTGTTTCAGTGAATCACACATTAGCAACAGCACCAACAGTGCTCATTTAAATTAGGATCAGATGAACACTGTTTGTCCTTATTGGCCTTTTAACTTAAAGTCACATACTGTATCTCTGGCATCTACTGTGATTTGTCTCCCTGATGACAGCCAGATATGAATCAGTGGGTTTGATGTTAGAAGTGGAGGGACAAGATTACGTCAAAGGTTTTTTCAATCCAAAAATGTGAATGCTTTTTCAAATCTAGCAAACAGAGAGCCGAATTGAAACCAGAACGTCCGGGTTGTGTTCCAGAAGTAAGAAAACCTCATAAAAAATCCCGTTAACATTTGTAACTACACTAATAAGTAAAAACATAGCCTAGATGTTCACAGGATAAACATCACGGCTCGACAGGAGAAGTTGCGGGTAGTTCAGACCTGCTGCACAGATGATTATCTTCAGTCTCAGGCTGCATACAGCACAAATAAGGAAAGGGTAACAGCCTGAGAAGCAAAACCCAGGGCAAAGAGTCTCTAATTCACTTGCTGCTGCTCACAAAGTTTAACTTCTTCTCTTATCTGGATTTTAAGTGTTGGACATTTTGGTGAGTAAAACAAACATACACCCTTGTTAGTTAAAGCATCTGTCCATTGATGTACATTTAAAGGCTGTTTCTGTACAGTTGAACAGCTGTGGTCATGTGACCTTAAATAGCTCATAACCCTAAAAGAATTTGATCAGTGTCAGTCAAGAGTTTCAGTCTCTCTCGACGGTCAATGAAATACTGTTTTAGACCATTTTTCTCTCAACTAGCAGGAAAAAAAAATCCAGCACAGGAAAAAGATGATCACAGGCAACAGCATAGAAGTCTGTAACACTCAAAAATTCAAAATCAAAATGCTGTGGCAGCCATTTTAGATACTGTGCTGCATCGTTCTATCAGAACCTGACGGCTCAACTTTCTGAATTAATGAGAAATTGATCAAAGAGCTTATTTGCCAGAAAGACACATCGTCCTTCAAGATGTATAACACCAGACTGCTGACTGACCTTCCCTCCCATCATGCCTTTCAGACACATGGTGCTTATTCATCAGGTAGTCTAAGCTCTTTAATTGAGGTTTAGAAGTCAAATGTTAACAAGTTTGAACGGAATAAAAACATTAAAGCTGCTCAGGTTGATCCTATATGTAGATTGTAACATTAGGTGATTGTTGATCAGTAACACAGTTCTTCCTCATCAGACATGAAGGTGCGAGATAATTACAATCAGGTCAAGTTATAAATTATGCAAATAATTTATAACCTGTGCTGCTGTATAGACTTTGTGGGTTTTATATTTGTCTGGTTACATCCAGAGCTGTTTTTCAGTCCTTTAGGGCACATTTAAACCTGCATGAACTGATTTTTTTGGCCACTTGGGGGCAGCAGAAATAAGTAACACAACACTGACATATAATCAACTTTTAAAAGTTGATATGTTGAACTTGTTAGCAAACAGTTGCTTATTTCCACATCCAGCAGTTATGGAGCAACATTATCATTCATTTGGAGTCGTGTTTCTGTCCACCTGCTGAATGTAAGTCCAATATTCACTCTCTTTTAGCTGTTTTTGCTCTCTACCAACTCCTGAGGGAAATATCTGGCTCTTTAGTGCTGAGAGTGAACCAAAACAATAAAGTTGCAGCCGGACAGCTAAACAATGAGCTGAAACTCTCTATAAAGCTCCGTAAAGCCGAGGGGAGCTGCAGAGTCACTGATAATTCTCTGTACGTTCATCACCACGAGCCACGACCAACACATTACACACTGACAGCCCATTCATTATTATTATGAAAAAATATTGATTATAGCCGCTTTATGTCAAGTCTGTGTCAAGGTTGAGGGCCAAGTCCAATACGAGGCCAAGTCCTATCAGTGCAGTGATTAAATATGCAAGCTGTGTGTCTCCTACAAGATGTATTTATATACTACTCATTTGTCAGACGTGTGTTGGAGATAAAATGATTGCTGCCTTGATTACATTATGTTCATTGCAACATTTGTTCCAATCAAGGAAGTGTGACATTCTTATACTGCACAGCCATCACAGGGAGGAGGTCAGGGTGAGTAACTGGATGTACAAAACTTTAACATGCTACTTCCCCTATGTTGTAAGGTTTAGGCTACTAAAACACTTTGTTGACGTTAGGAAAAGGTCATGGATTTAGTGAAATGGGTGGATTTTATTAAGTTTTATGTTAAATATCTTGTGCTTCTTCTTTGTTGGACTCACCTTCTCACTTTAACATGTTATCTTTCTAGTTTTATGTCTGTAATCCACAAATTAATCATATCAGATTGTAAAAAATTGAAAAGTCTGTTTAATTATGTTTTTTTATAGACTTTTTTTATACACTATGGCAGGCACATTTGTAAAATAAAATATATGATGGATCATATATAAACTCAGTAAAGACACGATTAAGTTAGAAAAACTGTTGATGATAAAGTACAAAAAAATATTTTAAAAAATCAACATGTTCCGGCTCATTTCTGACTTTTCAGTATTTAATCACCCGTATTGTTTTGCATTATATATCATATCAGGCTATATTACATCAATATTAAGTTAAATAATATAGGCTCAATCACTCAGAATAAAAGCCAACAGCTGCTGTGCAGATTTACACATAATTTTACTTAAACAATGAATACAATTAAATATATTAATATATAAAATGTATTTCTTCATTTAAAATGACTGAATTGCCAAATCAGCTTTAACTGCCTGCATATAAATGAGTTTTTAATATTTTGATATTTATTGTGTATTTATTCTGTTTTGAAATGTTCAAAAACATGTTTTTAATGCAGCGAAACGTTATTAAAAATGCACAGCAGATGAATAATGATATGATTAATGTCGCGGCCACTTTGGGAACCGCTGCTCCAGCCTCAACCAGGTGCTTTGGCTGCCTGAACAAAACCATTAAAAGTAATAACGCTTTAGTTGCTGAGAGTGGATCTTTTAGGAAAACAAATTAAATGTGTTGACAGTAAAAGTTTTGCAGATATGTTTCTTCATTATGTTGATTTTTTTTTAAAAAGTATCCCTGGCAGCAAAATGTTATTAGCTGTTGCAAATTAGTTGTATAAGAGCATCATTTTTAGGAGACAGTGTTTCTCTGCCGACGTCTTATCGTTTCTTATTATCTGCTGAAAACATGAGGCTTGAACATTTTCGCTTTGAAGTGTTTTAGGGAAGTCTTTAGGGAGTCAGGTCTGCACTCAAGTCCAAATCTCAAGTCTGCAGCTCTGCTCATTTCTGATTTTATTCAGATTTATCACAGTCTGCTTCAGATACTGTTGCAGTAATCTTCTAAACTCACAAATACAATAAAACTATTGAATAATTTTACCACTTCGGCAGTTCTAAATGTTTTAATTTGGACTTCATTACCTCTAAATCCTTTGAGGTGACTGCAGTTTTTGCTAGTTTCTGTTAGGAAGGAGGTGAGTCCAGCTTTTCTTTAAGTTTGACCTCAGCAAACAGAAATTTCTTCTAAGCTGAGACAGATTAATCTGCTGCATCTGAATTAGAGAGGTTGGGACTATTGTCTCTGTTACAGCCCCTAGTTTGTGTTTTTAATCTGATAACTTGGTTTTTGGCTTTATTGTGTCATCGACTTCGATGATGATGATCATTGTTTTTATCTTTGATATTTATATAGGGGAGGTATCTTCCAGCCTATATATATATATATGCAAACAAACTAAACTAAACTTTAAAAAACTTCTTAAAAAGAGGAAAAAGTCTCCGGTGAATTCATTCAGGAGCTTCTCCGGTCTGAGAGTTACCCAAGATCAGAAAGTTTGAAATTAAAACCTCAGCGGCGAAATTAAAACGGTTGAGGTCAGCGAGGAGTAATGAGGAGGTGATGTTTGAACAGCACAGCTGAATAGTAATAACCACACACACACACACACACACAAACACACACACACACAAGCAAATGACACACATGCCTGCGTGCGTGCACACACACAGACAGATGTGTGCTCAATTGATCGAGGTCATTCGGTGGTACTTAGATTCTCACTTATTCTCTCACTTACACGCACGTCTTTGTCATTAACACACACACACACACACACACACACACACACACACACACACACACACACAAATACACTCGTCCAAAGTCACATACTTCACATGATCCCTCGTTCTCCCTCCCACACTTCTGTCTTCTTCCGTCTCTCTAATGACAATAAATAAATACACTGTATTGACACAAATGTTGAGCTTACATTATTGCCAAAGCTGAAAATTACATATTAGATTGAAAATGTACATTTTTATGCCAAAATACATAATAATCAGAAGAAATTTTATTCCTTTTCCGTTTTTCTGTTTTCTTTTTCTCTTTTTTGTGTTGTAGCGTTGTTGTAATACAATACTGTGATGTTTAAGCTACACACTCAGATTGTATTTTGAGTAGTCCGTGCTCGTGTGTGTGTGTGTGTGTGTGTGTGTGTGTAAACACAGCACAAACTCCATGAAGCCGGTAACGGATCCATCTACATATAACACGCCAAAAAAAAAAGACAAATGACAAATCTTAGACACACTTCATCTGTCTTCAGCTCACGATAACACACTAACACTAGTTATTTTTATCTTTTTATTATTAAATGTCGAAATATAAAAAAGTCCAGCACTCCATAAGGTTTTATTGACAGGAAGACAAAAGGCAAAACTTCAGGAAACATTCATACAAACAAGAAACAGATATCAGGTTGTCGCCAGGACTAATCTTAAGAAAATAACATAAAAAAACAGCCAATCAGTCTCACCAAACACATACAGTCCTGTTGGGGTTTTGACTATGAAACTAAAAGCTGAAAATAAGTAATACCAAAGAATTTTGTTTTTATTTATTTTTTAATCTTATAGAAAAATACTTGGGATTTGAAACCGAGTAAATTCAGCCATAAACTTGTACATTTTTCCATCTCTGGAGAATGTTTTTAGCTTTGTGATTAACTGTATTTTTCTTTCTCTGCTGTCTACTGTGTGTGTATCTGTTGATTTCAGTGGTGAGCTGCTGTAGACAATTGCCTTTACACGGATGAATAAAGTTGTATTGAATTGAATTGAATGCCGGGCAGATATGGTTCAGTGTTTACACTCTGCTGTACTAAAGCTGTGACCGTGTTAATTGTAACTGAGGTGCAACAGTGTCACAGCTTTATGGGGTTTTTTGTGTGGAGTTCAGGTAAAATGACCATGAAGTATATAAAGTTATACAATAGATGCTTGTCTGTTATATATAAAGTAGCTACTGTATGTGTTCAGTACTGCAGCTCTCCTCGTTTTTGGCCACTGTGGGCAATTTTGCAAATCAATGAGTAGAGCTGCTTTATGGCAATATTGGTTTTACAATGTGATAAAGTACCTTGTCAAGTATTCAATTGATTGGTCATAATTAGCCAGAATTACATATTCCCATCTGTTCTTTTTAATCTATGAACACTTTCTCAATTTAATTTCCCCCCAAAAAGTTCCAATATAACAATATATATTACTACTACAGCAAAAAACAATATTTTTTATACTGCTACTACTACAAAAACACATTAAAACTGCTCCCCACAGTATGGAGACATAAGTAAACATTGGATGTGTTTTTTTTACTTTAAATACATATAACACCAGCACACATACACACAAATACTCTCTTTAATCACTGCATCATGCAGAGTCTCTCCATCATTCATCCCCATACACAGAACACACACTCCCTTTCTCTTTCTCTCACTTACTCACACACATCTCGCTTCTGTATCTCACTACATTCAGCCGAGGTGTGATGTGAAAAATAATTACTTCTCTATTCCCATTTTCTTCCTCTTGTTACACACGACTCTTTTGACATTTTGTCCCTGATTCCTCCTCCTCTCTTCTTCTGGTTCACCTCCATGTCTCCCTCTCTTTTCACTCTCTTTCTCCAGGTCGACATCATCATATCCACCCTGCCCAGCCTGAGACAGTCTGATAGGCTGAAGTGTGTTTTCGGCTCTTTCACCAGTGGAGCCGTGATGCCCGTTGGCAGTCAGGTGCAGATCACCTGTTCGCTGCCCGACCCCGTGGAAATCCCACAGACTCCAGATCAGCAGGGTAGGTCGAATGAATGAGAAAGCTGCGTTTAATCAGGCTGCGCTGAAGTCAGTCTGAACGTGGTCTTAGATTACTGGAGCTTTTTGGGTAAAGTACTCAGCCTGGTGAAAGAGTTGCCTGAAAGGCTAAACTCAGGGAATAAAAGTCACTGTTATTTTTTGTCATTTTAATGTCTGAATGTCACAAATACTCTTTTTTCTTTTTCTTTTTTCGTTGAGAGAACTTTTTCTTAAAGTTCTCTTAAAATTTTATTTTTTCTGAATTCTTTCGCTCACTTTATCCTTGTGTGTGTGTTTGTGTGTGTGTGTGTGTGTGTGTGTGTGTGTGTGTGTTCAGACTTTGTGTCCGTCCCAGTCAAAGTTCTGGTAAACGACGAAATCGAGGTGACGTCTGGAGAATATCGCTTCTACAACTGTGCCGCTACAGTCAGGAAGAACCAGAACACACCGTAAGATGGATAACACACACCCACACACACACACACACACACAAATTGCACACAACATAAGTATTACATGATGTGTTTGTGTTTTTAGGTGTATAGCGTGTGTGACCAGTGAATGGGGCTGTCAGTGGAACGCTAGGGATCACATCTGCAGTGACAGCAATGATGCTGTAGATGGAGGACACATAATCAAACCCCAACAGGTACGGTGTCTACATGTTTTTAAAATTGTATTGTCTGTATCACTGACTGTATATAAATATGGACGTAATGACGGCTCCACAAAAGTCAGACAGCATCCTGCCGCCCGACTCAACTGCGCAGACTCTGGTTGCAAATGATGTCACACAAGCAAGATGGCGGCTCCCGGAAAGGAGATATTTTGGCTTCACTTTTGCACAGCGGCAGGAAGTGGAGACGCCATATTTAAATACAGTCAATGGTCTATAAACATATACAAAAGTATTATGAAGTTCAGGAAACATAAAGTCAGTTTTTCCTACGTTTTGGAGCAGCTGCTGTACAATCACATTCAGTCTTTGCTCTCAAACATCAGTTCACATTAATTTTAGGTCATTCTGCTCTCAGATTCATTACCTGAGTTAAGTGTTGAGCCAGTTAGCCTGTGCAGTCGTTGTGTAAATCATATTATAATCAGAATATTTTTAGCCTCACTAGCAGCTTGACTCCAGAGACAGTCGTATTGTCTCTTGCTCCAACATTTTATTCCACAGCGAAACATCTCCACAACATCTGGATGGACATTCACCGTCTTCAGAGGACGAATCCTACAGACTTTTCATTTTGTCCCAACAACAGTTCAAACATTTCCACAACATAACCTTTACCATCAGATGATGATATGAAGTTGAATTGTTAGTTGTTGATGTCATTATTTGTGTTTCTGTCTCTTTCTGTGATAAAGTCTGGCAGTTGTCCTCAGTTTGAGTCACCGGAGCCGCTGTTGATCCCCGTGGGCATCCCGATCCCCATCAGCTTCCAGGGAAGAAACCTGGACATCTACATGGTGAGATCAGTCACATCTGCTGATGAACTCGTGCATGACACGTGGCCCTCATCTTCATCATTCACTGTGGGCTGTATTTCATTTCTGTAAACAACTTTCTGTCCAGGGACGGAAGTTTGCTATCGGGACTGAGCTGATGAAGCACACAGAGGAGGAGGTCACACAGGAGCAGGGGTCAAAGTTCAAATTCATAGGTTATCCGGTCAGTATAAAGGACACTGGACACTCAGAAATAAACTAAAAGCACTCTTCTGTTGAGCAAGATTTAAAGGATAGGGTCCCAATTTTCCAAGTCTGTCTTTGAAACAACAGTCAGGAGCCAAAATCCACAGTGTGTCCACACAGTCATTTGGTGCAAAAATGCATTTAGAAGTAGATGTGAAGCTTATATGAGGCTTCAGCAGTCTGAGTTAGTCATATCAAGTGGATATCTGCCACATTTACAGCAAGAAAAACAGGTTTGACTCTTCATTTGGGCTCCTTTAAGACCGCCTTTAAAAATTGTGAACCCGTCCTTTAAATAGACACCCATGTGACTGATGGCGTCATCTTATAGGTTACAGAGCAACACAGTTATTTTCTCTTAGTCACTGAACTGCAGGTAGCCCAAAGTGTGTGTGTGTGTGTGTGTGTATGTATGTGTGTGTGACTTTTTGCTGTCCTCTTTCATACACACCCCTCAGCTTTTCCTCTTTTCTGACTCCATTGATCTTCGCCTCATGCTGAGTCTGAAACTGCCAATATGCAGTTAAAGAGTGTGTGTGTGTGTGTGTGTGTGTGTGTGTTCCTGTATGTGTTAGGTCACTGCTGTTTCCCTTCTTTCATATTTGTCTCTACATTATCCATTTTTTCCTGTTTCTCTCTTTTTTTCCTCACTCCTTTCACTCTTTCTCCTCACACACACACACACATGCACACAAACACATGCACACACACACACACACACCTTTCTTGCTGCAGGAGCGTGTGTGTTTCTGAATGCGTGTGTATGTGTGTGCTGACCTTCACAGTTAGATAGATGCAAGGTAATTTAGCTCCAAATAGGAAGGGATGTTTTTCTCTCTGTGGTAATGCAAATGGAAAGTGTGTGTGTGTGTGTGTGTGTCTGTGTGTGTCTGTGTGTGTGTGTGTGACATTTTGCTCTTCTCTTTCTTACACACCCCTCAGCTTTTCTTCTTTTCTGCTACCATTGATCCTCGCCTCATGCTGAGTGTTAGACTGCCAATATGCAGTTAAAGAGTGTGTGTGTGTGTGTGTGTGTGTGTGTCTTCTTGTATGTGTTAGGTCACTGCTGTTTTCTTCTTATTATCTCTTGTATTTGAATTTGTATCCATTTTTTTTCTTCTTCTCTCTTTTTTCCTCACTCATTTCACTCTTTCTCCTCTCTCTCTCTCTCACACACACACACACACACACACACACACACACGCCTTTCCTGATTTATGGCTGCAGGAGCGTGTGTGTTTCTGAATGTGTGTGTATGTGTGTGCTGACCTTCACAGTTAGATAGATGAAAGGTAATTTAGCTCCAAATAGGAAGGGATGTTTTTCTGTTTCCCCTCTGTGGTAATGCTTATGGAAAGTGTGTGTGTGTGTGTGTGTGTGTGTGTGTGTGTGTGTGTGTGTGTGTGTGTGTGTGTGTGTGTGTGTGTGTGTGTGTGTGTGTGTGTGTGTGTGTGTGTGTGTGTGTGTGTGTGTGTGTGTGTGTGTGTGTGTGTGTGTGTGTGTGTGTGTGTGTGTGTGTGTGTGTGTGTGTGCGTGCGTGCGTGCGTGCGTGCGTGCGTGTGTGTGTGCAGTTTACGTATGACAAGCAGCAGGAGGTGAACGTATCCTTCCATATCAAAGACCGAGTAACTGGGCGGAAGATTGACAGCACCCTGACAGGTTTGTGTGTCACTTACACACACACACACAGTCACACAAATCTAGATATATTGTGAAAGTGCAGTAATCCTGCTGTTTTTTTCTCTCTTATTTCCAATTTATTTCCAGCTATATTATGCTAATTAGCTCTAACATCTCCTCCTCTTCTTCTTCCTCTTCTTCCTCCTCTATCTCTCTGACAGTTGTGCTGTATAACTGCTCAGTGGGAAGAGAAGACTGCAGTCTGTGTAAACACGCCGACGCCAAGTACCAGTGTGTTTGGTGCACGGCCTCACGCACCTGTGTTTACCAGAAACTCTGCCAGTCACAGCAGCCGGCACAGTGCCCCAACCCTGAAATCACTGATGTGAGTCATAAAAACCGTGAGGTCACACTGTCTCACTCATATCACTAACACAAACAATACATCACCATGAGATTTTTGTTATGTTGTTGTTGAATGTTGATGTGACCTTTACTTTTCTGTAAGGCCGGTGCAACGCTGAAACTTAAAGGGGACATATTCCACACAGCTCTATATTTTTATTCTGGGGCTCTACTAGAATATCTTTGCATAATTTACAGTTAAAAAAATTTATCCTATACTGGCCCTTTATGCAGCCCCTCAGTTCAGCCTCTGTCTGAAACAGGCAGTTTTAGCCTCCCAATGAGCCCACTCTCTTCTGATTCGTCAGCTTCAGGAAGCTTCCTCCGGCTCCGGAGGCTACGTAAACAAACTATGGTAGCAGGATTTGACTTCTTTTTCTGCTTCTTTACTCGAAATGTCAACATCTCAAATTTATCTGTACATGTTGGAGCCCGAATCAGATCCGAAATATGAGAGACACAAACAACACATGGAAAAACCTTAGCAACCACCTTAGCAACAAAAGCTACGGAATGGATGGCCGTTTTTGGGCAAGCTGACGTCAGTAAACTGTCCACTGTGAGTCCAACTGTGACAGTCAACAGCCATAAAAATCACAATGTCAAACAATCAACAACACAAAGGTAAACATTATTAAAAGTCCATAGAAAAAAGTGACATCGTGTGTGAGAGGCTTGGAGTCAGAAGAAATGATATTGCAGTATTTTCCATTTGTAAGTGGCAGCGTTTGAAGCTCAGCGCTGTGATCTGTTTGTGTCACTGTCGGATTTAAAAGACAGCAGAAATGTAGCGAGATACGGGCGACGCTCTGTGAGCAGCACCGTTTGATAGATCCACTGTATTGCATTTCACCGTCTCATTTCACAGAAGACCAGACAACCTTTTGACATAAATCATAACAGTTCATCTGAAATGTATCTTCTGTAGTAAAAGAGCACAACAGCAAACTGTATCCAGTGATTTCACAGGAGTATCTGAAGAAGAACTGTCACTCTGCTGACTGCACCTTCTGAAATGTGCCGCAGGCACAGAAAACATAAAACATGACATAAAATCCAGCGTATAAATTAATAATATAACCTAAAGTACAATAACCTACTACAACCTACAGCAAGTAAGTAAACTTCATTTCTGTAGCAGGTTTCAAAACCACACTACAAATACAAAAAACAGCAGAAAATTACAAGAAAATACAGCATAATAATTAGAAAGATATTCTTATTAAAACCTTCTTTTTTTTTAAAATACCTCCACTGCTACATGTTTGTGCATTTTCCAGTTCACTAAAGGATGATTCTGAAAGTTTTTTGTGATCTCTTGGCACATTTTTTAATAGAAAGTCAGGGAGGGTATAATGGAAAACAGTTGAGTTGCATTATGGGAAGTGTAGGATTTCAGTGTTTTTGAAACTTGACCCAAACTGGACTTGACCAAAAGTCAGGACGTCTTGGCTCCTGCTGTATTTAATTTAATCTTTCCTTTTTAAAAACTGTCACTCAAAAGTCTCACAAATGTATTAAAGTGAGATACTAAATCATTAGAGATTTTAAAACTACTGTCTTGATTAACATTACAATTTTTGTGGATATTCATGATCTCCAGAGGATGAATCTTACTGGTTTTTGGTGACCTCCTGACCTTTCTTCTCCCACCAAAATGTCCACATGTACAAAAGAAAAATCTGTGTTTGAAAGGAGGATTGCTGTGACATTTACTAACAACATTAATGCTCCCAAGAGGATGAATAATTACATTTTGGGAAACCACACACAAAATACATTCACCCTCACAGAGGGATAAACCATTTTAATTCTAAAGACACCTCTTAAGTTACCCTCAGAGGCAAACGTTACATTTTTCAAATCTTTAAGCTAAGCTAAGCTAAGCTAAGCTAACCGGCTGCTGACTGTAGCTTCAGAAAGATATGAGAGTGGTATTGATCCTCTCATCTAACCCTCAGCAAGAAAGCAAAACTATTAATCATTAACTATTATTATTAACTATTCCTTTTTATAAAAAGAAAATATATATACAGCAATAATTTCATGGAATTTTTACAAGACTCTTTCATAGTTTTAACAAAATACTTTTCACATTATAACAAGATATTTTCTCGTTATTACTGGACACCACATTATTCAACTTTTACAAGAAACTTTTCTTTTAACAACATATCTTTATCTTGTTATATCACAAAAACCTTCTTGCTATTTTACAAAATGAACATATCTCATTAAGACAAACTTTTTCTCATTATAACATAAGTTGGTTAGTAGTTATAACAAGAAACTTCCATATTTCATTAACACAAAACAAAAAGATCCACTCAGTGCCTGAAGAGACTTTGATACTGTAGCTAACATCGCCTATAAAAAGTGAAAATTAGTGGTTATAACATGAAAAAGGCTCTCATTATAACAAGAAACTGAGCAGATATTTTTTGTCATGATGGAAGCAATACGCTGATGTAACAAACAAAAATGCTATTTAGGTTTTCTCTTTTTTTTCTATCCCTTTTCACTGTCTGTCACTTGGGAAATCATGAGAAATATGTACACAGTATAAAATGATTATACATACATTTACAGTATGTATAAACACAGTGTGAATAAACTCACCTTTGGCTGCTGTGTGAAACAGCTTCCCAGTGTGACTCTTTTGTGTGTGTGTGTGTGTGTGTGTTGTACACCGGGGATAAAAAAGGTAAATAAAATCCATCTGTCGATATCAGCTCCATTAGCTCTTTATCCCAGATAGGATTCAGGAGCTTACTCTCAACAGTCATTTTAACCATTTATCTTCTTCATATCAAATTCTACATTTACAAAATCCATACAGCTTTTTAAAAACATACAGTTTTACTCAATCAATCCCTTTTTTTCCCTCCAGTGAATTGTTTCCAAACTCATTTTCTCCCTCATATTGTATTCACAGTTCATCCTCTGCTGTGCTACTTCAATATGTTTCCTATTTTCTCTGGAACATCAGTCATTTGTTTCAGGCCCCCGTCTCGATTTCCTTTGGGCAGCAGCTAATTAAGAGTTTGTTAGTTATTTCTGCATCAACATTTGAGCTTTTTGTGGAGAGCTTTTTAACTGGCAAGAAGACAAAAAGCATTAAATGCATCAAATACAAACAAATCACTTTTGTTTGTCCTGTGGTCACAGCAAGCCGAAACAAAATTGAGGCAAACCGCGGGAGATGCGTGCAACTTTCTTGAAAAATACAGCTTTTATGCAGTAAAAGTATACAAACATTTCCCTATTTGAACTGTTTACTGTGGTATTAAACAAGCTGCATGTTTTAGTTTTTCTGTCTTTCCTCTCCTTCTGCAGATCATCCCCCGCTTCGGCCCTCTGAACGGTCGGATCTCAGTGACCATTAAAGGCTCCAACATGGGAATAAAGAAAGAAGACATCAAGAAGATCACTGTGGCCGGAGTGGACTGTGTTCACCAAGCGGACAGATACTCCGTCTCTACAAGGTAATCTCACAGTGATGACGGCGGCTACATTAACATGCAGACAGGACCCCGAACTGTTGTCTGTTCACATTAAGGTCTTATTCAGGTGAAGGTCTTTATACCAACCTTTGACAGCCGGCTGCCATTAATTAATTACAAAAGATAACTGAACATCACCTCCTCCTCTTTGACTGAACACTGGCCTCCGTCTAATACAGATGGAGAAAGGGTGACGTGTGAGTAGTGCAGCGGGGATACGGGGATAACAGCGCACATTTTAACAATAATGACGGCAGTGACACCATGAGTATGGGTAACCAAGGTAACCAGAGTAACCGGAGTAACTTGGCGAGCATACATCCATGAGCATGATACCCGCATGCTACAGCTAAGTGGTGCGCTGCCAAAAACGTTCCTCAGGTGCTAGAATTATTGTTCCGCATGTCGGAGTAAGTGGATTATCGATAATGCAGAAAAAATTTAACAGAGCAAAGGGAAGCAGATCAGAAAACAAGGAAAATATGTGCAAATATACTCATCAAACAGAGGGAATTAGAAATAAAGGCCTCTCTCTAATATAAGCCTGCTTCCAATAAAGGCCTGGTACCCTCTGCAGTTGAGGTAAATAAAGGACTCGGCCACTATTAGAGGAAATACAGTATATAAAAACAGAGCTCAGTAATTAGAGTTAGCCTAATAATATGACCGCTAGGAGCAGCGGAGGGAGGAATAATAAAGGGGAAAAAAAGGAATTTAATACATTTTGGATCATAAAATATGGTCAGGGCAGCCATGAGTTGAATAATGTTGAATTAAAAACGATAAAATATTCTAAAACTGTCATAAAATTATATTGTTATGTAAAGATGAATCCCTGAATGGCCCAGAAGGTTGTAATCTGGCTCCATTTAGAGGACCTGGTTGTATCGACTGTCCAAAAATAACTGACAGTGTTTTGAAAACAAAGCTCCAAAACTTATAATAATTATAATTATAATAATTATAATTTAGGACAGTGACAATGCATATGAGCAAGAGGTGAGGAGCAATCTACACTGGTATAACTTTTTTATGTTCTATGTATCTTATGCTTGAGTCTGTTGGCATTTTATGTTATTATGTTATTTTCAGGCCCAAAAAAAGACAAAATTGAAGTTGGTTTGGACCTGTGTGTAGCTCCTAACATTGCTGGAAGTCAGTGGGGTTATTAATTTCTCTCTCTCTCTTTCTGTACACAGTGTGGTGTGTGAGATCGGCCCAGCAAAGCCAAAGCCGCCGTTTGATGTCCCTGTTGAAACAACAAACAGTGGAGCGGTGGAAATAGAAGTCGAGGGAGGGAGAAGAGGAACATCTCAGGTCATTTTCACCTACCGGGTAGGTCTGAACCCAAACGCTGCACTGCAGACGCAACCCTCCTCATATTCTCTTCGTCTTAAATGGACACACACAAGCACACATGACAACAGAGATATTTCAGGAGGATATTTCAAACTGATATTATCTTCTGCCACTGACCTTACACCCACTACAGTCAACTAGCATCTCCTCTTCTCTGCTTCTTGTGTTATTTCACTGTGCACTTATAAAACAAGAATATAAACAATATTAACTGAATGAGAGGTCGATGTGTCTCGCCCTGCTCCACATAGACATGAGTGGGAAGTGAATTTCGGTCTGACTGCGCCATAACAAGCAATGCAACAGATGTAATGTATATAGGACGTCTAGCTGAAGCTAATGTGCAGCCCCAGGTTAGACTTTTAAAACTATGTTTAAACAATCAAACAAATGAATTGATAATTTCTATTTACTTCCTGTCGCTCGCGTTGAAAGCGCCGTAGGACACGGTGTCATGGACGAGGAACGGCTGATTCATTTAGTTGAAATATTGAGTTTTCTGTACCGTACCTCCTCATTTCACTACAAAAACCTAAATAAGGTAGCAGCTGGCTGGAGGGAGATGGGCAGGGCGCTGTAGTAGTAATAGTAGTAGTAGTAATATATCAAGTACTCATCTACCATCTTTTACTTGAGTGGTTACGTCTCCAGTCTGATCTTGAGCGCACAGCTTATAGGTACGGTGTGATATATGACTGTGTATATATTAACATATAGGTGTGATAATGTGTGTGTATACAGTATGTAACCACATATATAGTCAGTACTTGCTTTACTTGTATCAGTAAATAAAGATATTTAAATGCAGTTGAAACAAAGGTTATATGTGACCAAAACATCTGAAAACTTTAAAAACCAAATTTAGCTTTATTTGAGCTGCAAATCATCAAATTAAAAAGTACAACACAGTATTATTGGTACAATATGTATCCTGCTTCTCTTAACATTTCATTTCCAGATGTTCCAGTGTCCCATTTATATAGTAGTTTGATCACATTTACTACCTCTTCTCCATGGGAATCACAGTAGCTTTTTTTCCTTTTGTTTTAGTACTTAAAGTGATTTTCACTCAACTGCAAGAAGCTTTTTAAAAGTTCTAAAAACTCTTTAATCTGTCGTCCTGAAACCTGCGGAGACTGTGTACACACCTCATCAAAGTTTCTGAGGCAATACAGAACATTGTGTGACACAACTACTTCAAACCCCCGGGATCAAATCCCAGAAACATTAAAGGTTTCAAACAAAGTAAAAGCACACGGTCTTCCTCGAGCGTGGTGCAGAGAAATCGGCTCCCTAAAGAAGCGGCGATGGAGGCAAATCATAAAAGTATCGCTTGCATACAAATTCGCCACTGCACAAAACCTCCTGCAGTTTTTCCCCACATACCAAAAACAGAGAAACAAATGTGATCGTAATAAATAAGTTTCACTTGCTGTTCTGTTTTACGTCTCTAACAAGGCTCAGATGTTGTTGTTCACTTGCATATTTCTTTTGTTTCTCTTGAGCTGACAAACATCTAATTAAAGCAAATTGCTGAGACCAAAATGACTTCAGCAGCAGTGCTTCTCAGCTCAGGGTCTAAACCTTGAATTTCAAACACCTGATGAGTCTAAAGGAGAAAAAACTTTATAAAAACATTTTTTGATGATATTTTCCTGCCTCTCTAACATTTAAAGGGACACTATAGTGTCAGCATGTAGACATTCAAAGCATGTTAGCATGCTAACACGAGAATACTAACTTGCTAAATGTCCCCTGATAAATTTCAAGATATTAAAATTCAGTGCATAACATCCATGTTAAACTAACACTTCAGCTCAAGCAAAACTAGCCAGGCTTTTTTTTCTCCTTTATTTAGTGCAAGATATGTGATTAACAAACGGGAGAAGCAAAGAGAAACAGACAGTAACCCAAAGAAAACAATAACATGAAGAAAAAAGAGGGAAGAGAGCAGAGGGGAGAAAAGACAGAAAAAAGGGGGAAAGCTGTAGTGTTGTTGTGGAACTCTGGTCGGACGCCACGGTCAGACCAGGATGAGTCAGGACAGAGTTTTTTGTTTAGTTTTTTCCTCTCCCCCTCTCCATTCCTATCCAACCGCTTCTTTTTATAGTTTGTTTGCTTGTCTGTCCGTACTCCCCTTTCTCTCCTCCTCCCCCCTTCCTTGCTCTCATTGCTCTCTCCTTTGCTTTAAGCTGCTCCCAGAGGTTTCTGGCCTGCAGGTCAGAAAACTAGCTAAGCTTAAAGTACACCTGAACCTTATGTAGTGGACATGTTAGCAAACACTTTCAAGTTTCATGACACAGAGCAACATTAGCGTTCGTCTTTAGTTGTGTTTCTGGCCACCAGGTGAATGCAAGTCCTAGTTGCTCACGTTGTCTGTTTGGCGTTTGGTGCTGAGCAGGTCGTGTACAGTGAGTTTATCTGAGCTTTTTCACTGAAAACAGCTGCTGCTGCTGCTGGAAACGAGATTAGGTCCACAAGATGAAAGATGCTAAAACTCAAAGGTTTCTGACTTTAGACAAAGTCATTTAATCCATTCTTCTGCAGCTAAAGACAGTTGAGCCAAGACAGTGAAAGCTTTAATCTTACAAGCTAATCTACAAATATCTAACACTACATTTTTCTCTCTATTTTTCACCAGACAGTTCTTTTCTGGTGTGTAATGAGCCTTACCCCCTTTTTATATCCTCCAAATGGATTGACTTCAAATTTCCGTCAGTTGTCTTCTAGTAAATTTCCGTTTTCTTGCCAGAGCCAAAATATAGACCTGTCTGTGTTTTCTTTGACTCACGAACCAAATATATTTCTGCTGCCTCCTGTGCTGCAGTTTTGTTTGTGAGTAACTTCCAACCAGGCAGAGTTGTTATGAGTTGGTCTCTCTTTGGGGATATTTGTTCTCGTGTTTGCGGCTCGCGTTGCCAGAACGACAAGAACAAGTCTGAAACACCAACAAACTAAAGGCTTACATAAGTACACAGTACATCTCAGCAGCTGCACACCACACACTTTAGAAAACACTGTTGTACTTCTTCACTTCAGCATCATATTTACACCTTTATTTTCTTTCCCCCCTTGCTGCCAAACAAGCACAAGCGTCTTTCACACACTGTGCTCGGCTGCTGTGTCTTAATTCTCCAGACAGATTGACTTAAAATTCGAAGCTGCTTTATCCTCCAGTGTAGCTGAGAATTAATATCCCCTCTTGTTTTATTTGTCATGCTGTCAACACAGTACAAAACCTTCCAGTACAAACAGGAAACCAACCAGCTGGTGTGTTTCACTGCGCCTGTCTCCTTTATCAATATTCCTCAAGCACTCTGAGCTGATAAAACTCCCCCATGGTGACGTTCTGCAGTGACACTGTTTTTAGTTACAGCTCGCTGCGTAAATACCACGGGGTTGAGTCGGCTTTGGAAAATTTGAAATCTGTTTTGATGTGATTAAAGTGTTCGTACCTGCAGGACGTTATAAATACCCACAGCCCAAGTGGACGTCTTCAAATGTCTTGTTTTGTCCGACCAACAGTAAAAAAAAAACAAAACAGTCAAATTCAGTTTAACATCATAGAAGACAGAGAAAAGCATAAAATCCTCACATTTGACCAGCTGGAATCGGCAAATTTGGGGCTTAAAAATTGACAAAAGCAATTAATTGATTATCAAAATAGTTGCAGATTAATTTTCTGTCGATCTACAGATGCTGCAGCTCTATAAAAAAGCATCATTGGACTCCTTTCTCTGTCTTTGCCTACCAGCTTCAGAGGGACTGAGACCCTTTAATGCCAAGGGACACAATTTGTGTTAAAAATTAGTATCTCATAATCTCAAAATTATAACTCTGTCTAACTAAAACAACAACATCCACACAATAAATCTGTGGACATTAATCACAATGATGTCACAAAACGTACTGATGCCGTTAATTATGTATGTTATTGAAACTGTTTTCTTTACTTTTATGTATATATAAATTTACCCTGTGCAGAAACTTAATAAAGTATATTTAAAAAGTGAAACAGGGTTTCTGTATTTGTTCCTTTGGCACTATCAATACATTTTTTGACATTACTAAAGCTCAAAATGTCCCATCAACATGGTAATTATATCCCTGGAACAGTGATAATGTCCTCGGTCAAAGAATATATGGATATTTGTGCTGGATTAAAAACTTCTGGACAGAAAGACAAAAATTTACAAAACTTTGATTATCATTTTTAGTCTCCTAGAGCATGTGTAATAGTACTCTGTAAAATTATGTCATTTCTGAACAGCCTTATCTGTCCTGAAAAAAATCAATGTATGACATGCCTGGGTTATACATATAATAACTGTGCCAAAGCCTATAAATATAGGAAATTAAAAATGGGTAAAAACACCACAGGGTGTCTATATAATGTCTATTTTATTATCTTCTCTGTCCAGGACCCCAAACCAAAAATTGTGGAACCAGCGAAAGGCCCGGCAGCCGGAGGGACCGTCATCACCATCAGGGGAGAAGACCTGGACACGGCAACTAAAGGCGATGTGGCCGTCACTGTGGGGGGCATCGCTTGTGAAGTGTAAGTGCTACCAGCTCACAGTGTCATATTACAGTATCTGCTTTGTTGCCTTTTCAGTGGAACATTAACTGTCCCCGCTCTCTTTATCTTCAGCCTGACGTTCGGCGAACGCATCACCTGTAAGACGGGCAGGTATCAGGGGCAGAAGGTGCCCTCTGACCCTCTGACGGTGACGGTGAAATACGGTAAAAACACCACCAAAGACATCCCAGCTGCATACCAGTACTCTGAAAACCCCAAGATCACAGATTATAAGCCCAAGGCCAGCTTCGTATGGTGAGTATGTTTAGATGGAGATACTTCTGTAAATAATCATGTTGGCATCAGTAGTCTGGTACTAATCTCATCAGCAGCATCATAGATCAGCCTTGGATTTTTGAGGTCAGATATAGAACTGATACAGAAAAATACAGACTTACTTCTGCTCTTAGAAAAAAACATCTTTGACGAAACTAAAAAGTCCTTTGAAGAGTTTTGCAGATAAAACTTTTCCTCTTCAAACTTGAGTCTGGCCATCAGATAAAAGTGGAGAAAAAAATAAAGTCTCCCAAAATGTAGAAATACTTAGTACAACGTACTGATATTAATTAATATTACTCTGTGTGTGTGTGTGTGTGTGTAGTGGTGGTCGGAGGATTGTGGTGAATGGAAACGGCTTTGACCTGATCCAGAGAGCCACGCTGAAAGTCCTGCCCTCTCCTGACGAGTTTTCACAAAACACCACACCTGTAGAGGTACGTTTTATTGATCTCCACACAAACTGTTGCCATTATTGTGTGTGTGTGTGTGTGTGTGCGTGTGTGTGTGTGTGTGTGTGTGTGTGTGTGTGTGTGTGTGTGTGTATAAATAGCACACACAGTGTGTTGTGGCAGCAGATTGATGGAGTTTCTTTGTTTAAAGTCGTACTTCCTCTCCTCACTCACACACAGACTCTTGTTCCCCGACTTGCAGAAAGTTTGTTTTTCTTCTTCCTCTGTGTTTTATTTACAAATCTATTTCTTCCTCTCACTTCTCAGCTCAGATTTTCTTCCCTCTTTTCTCTTTTTGTCCAACCTTTGTCCCTTTTTATTATTGGGTTAGTGACACTTAAATATTATATACTATATTCTTGGTAATGAGTTGCATTTATCAGGAAAAAACATTTTATTAAAGATAATTTGCATTGAATTATCTATAACAGTTAAAATGTTGTGTGCAAGGCGATAAAACCATCTCAATCACACAATAAGAACCCTGTAAATGCTCTTGATTGTGTAGCAAATAAACTGGTTACGGCTGAGATCAGCATAAATGTATTAAATTCAAAACTTTGGTAAAACTAAAAAATCAAATCAGCGATCAGTAATGGAAAATAAAATGATCGTGTAAGGATCATGTAGCAAAAGCAAGAAATAAACTAAAAAATGTACATTTTTGTGCTCAGCATTCCCCTAATTTTGTTCTTGTTTTTTTAGATTATTAAAAATGACATTAAATCTTTTGTACTTGAAATGTCTCTTTAGAGTCAGTTCAGGTTGAGAGTTTCCTGATCAGTAATACTGATCAATTCTACCATAAATGTGCAATCAGTAAAATGAGGTCTAATGAGAGGTGGACGACACTGACCAGTCCGGATGAGACGTTAAATTAAAGCACATTATCAGCCGGATGTGTCTCAGTCTTTGTTCTCTGTACTTGTGTATTAGCATATTTAACTACTGCAAGCACCGACTATTTTATTTGACGTTCTAATATGACCAAAGTTGTTTATTGAAGTAATTTTTATGTTTGTGTTTTCAGGTATTTTTGACGCTGTATAATGTATTTTGGTCCTTGAAGAGTGTAAATAAACGTATATCTGGGAGCTTTTCTCGGGTTATATTCACTCTTTTTCTACTTTCTGTCTTTCTCAGTTTGTCCAGGAGGCTCTAAGTAAGAACGACACAGTCCTCCAGTTTTATTCCCCTCCGGTGAACTGCTGCGACAGCCAGTCGCTCAAGACGGTGCTCTATCTGGACGACGAGAAGGAGGAGCTGAAGAACTTCGACTACCACCCCGACCCCACCTTCAACAAACTCGACAAGAACGTCATCACTGAGACCAGCATCATCATTGTCACTGTGAGGACGGACGGTTAAATTCACACTTCATACACGGCTGCGCTTTATCTGAAGCTGTTAAGTTTCACTCTCTTCTTCTTCTTCTTGCCTCAGGGTCGAGGTTTCGCCAAGGCGATGACGGCCAAGGAGGCCCAGGCGTTTGTTGGAGACGCCTCCTGCCATGTTAACATACTTCAGGTACAAACTGACACACACAGTCACTGAAAAAAGCTTCCTGTTTGCTAGAAAAATAACTTTACTGAAAACCATCTTTGTCTTTAATCCATATATTAAAATGTTGAGGACCTTTGTGCTAAAGTTGCTTTAAAACACCACAATTCCTCTAAAAAACTGAAGGTACCGTATCCTCAGCGGTGCTTCTCTCCTGGGTGCCAGCTGGTGCAGGTTAAAACACAGTAAACCAAACCAGGATACCAGGATTAACACTTTTTATTGACAGATTACATTAAAAACAAAAAGGAGCGAACTACGTATTTCGCATGTCGCTTCATCAGATTCGCTCTGTGCTTGATTGCCATCAAGTGTGTCTTTAAATAATCAGGTGCTGAGAATCTAACAGGTTTACATTCCCTGATACAGATGCACTTTGAAAAGTCAACAATAATTCCTATTCTCACACTTCCTCTGTAGATTATTTCTAGATGAGGAGTCATTATGGCAGTGAGCACTTCTGTTATTGAAGGAGGTTTACATCATAGAATAATCATTTATCAACTCTTTATCTTAAACTCCAGGGGAACTGATTTTACATATCAAAGTGAGTTTCCAGGTGTTTTAGGTGTAAAAATATGTATAAATTCTTTCACGTCTCCAGAGGGAGCTGTGTGATGTCACTTGAGTCATCGTTGCTTGGAGCTGAAATCTGGAGGTGTGGAGTTAGAAAGAAGTGAAGTTACCAGACCTCCTCATCTCTGCTGGAGGCTAGCAGCTCCAGGCTACATTAGCAGCTCCTAGCGTAACACACCCCGATCCCTGACTGAACTGTTCGGCAGTCGAGTTGAATTGTGGGTAATGTAGGAAGAAGAATGCATAGAATAAAAGAAGACGATGTTTTTGGGTTCTGCTGCATCAATTGTTTTCCTTTTTCTCTCTAAACTGTCCATCGTGAAGCCAACAGAGTTACAGGAGTACAATGCTAAATTAGTGGAATACTCTTTTAACGTTTTCTTATCATTCTACAAATTTCTGTTGTCAAAATTAATTATTCTGAGCAGGACTAACAAAACTAGTCACTAAAGTTCTTTTCAGAAGAAAGAACAATAAAAAAATTGTTAACTGAATATATTATGTGTGACTCTGCACACATTTACTGTGATACTGTGTATATTGATATTGGAAAATAAGCTTATTCCTATAAAAATGATGATGACAACCAGCTGAGACAAATATCAGACCCAAGATCCGCACAGTGCACTTATATCCCCCAGCTTTAGCAGATTTAATAGAGCAACGTTTGGATCTAACAGAGATCTGTGTCAGGCATCGACAAACAAGGTGTCACAAAGCTCAACAAACAATATTTAGACAGTATTTAGACACACAGCACAGCTGGGTTCATTAGTAGTTCTTTAGTTTGTCACTGCTACAAAAAATGAGTTCAGAAAGCTCCAAACTCATCAGTCGTATTATCACTAATGAAGTTCTACTGAAAAACATGTCTTCAGTTCAGCTGGTTGACTCTTCTGTTCCCTCCGTCTGTTGACTCTGTACAGGATGATAAGTTGATCCTGGAGGCTCCTTCATCACAGCCCAGCGCCCCGTCCAAACGCCAACGCAGAGACACAACCAAGGACCTGCTGGAGCTAGTGGTAAACACACACACACACACGCACGCACGCACACACACACACACACACACACACACACACAGTGATAAATGCAGCCAAATGATGTTTTATTTACTAGACTTCCAGGTGGTCACATAAGGTTTGACCTTCAAGCATGTCCACTTTTAGATAATTAATACCAAACAGGGTTATTACCGTCATTTTTTAACCTGTGTGCTTGAGAAATATAATATATACCATCAATATTTAGGCTTCAAGATACAGGAGGTTTTTTTGGGGGGGGGGGGAAGTGACGATTTTTAATTACTTGCTTATTTTATCATTTTATTATAAATTAATCTCTTCAACCACATAGACTCTTTTGTAAATCCATCATTACAGACTCACACTTTGCAGGCAGGTGTTGTTTACACCTGCTGAGTTTTGTATTACATTTTACTGCAGATCATAAAGTTAAATATGTCATGCTGACTTTCATGAAAATGTGCATAAAATGATGTAGAAGACACTCAGAAATTTCAGTTTGACTTGTTTTCAGATGATTTTATTTCTTCTTTTTTATTGCTTTCCAATCTTAAATCCAATCCCAGTAGCATCAGAGTTTTTATTATATTGTATATTATTTTCCATCTCTCTCCAGGTAAAGTTTGGTCACGGAGAGTGGAAGGTGGGTTCAGTCTACTACGCCAGGAAAGAAGACCTTCCTCTCATTATAATCATTCCTGCAGTCATCATACCGATGCTGCTCTTCATCGCCGTGTCCGTCTACTGCTACAGGTCCGACAGATTATCAACTTGTCAGAGACATTATGAACACACATGTTGATATATGTTTAAATATGTTTCTGTATGACTTTTTTGGTGTGTGTGTGTGTGTGTGCTGACAGGAGGAAGAGTCAGCAGGCAGAACGAGAGTACGAGAAGGTGAAACATCAGCTGGAGAATCTGGAGGAAAGTGTGCGAGATCGCTGCAAGAAAGAGTTCACTGGTACACACACTCATACACACTCATACACACTCATACACACTCATACACACTCACACACACTCACACACACTCATACACACTCATACACACTCATACACGCTGCCTGAAAAGCTGCAAAGACATTAAGGGATGAGTGCGAAAGGAGTGTTGGTGGTATTTTCAGGTTTTACTGGAGATGAAAAACAAACCTTTAAAAGAATGCAGCTTTATTCTTTAAAGGAACCCTTACTGATCTCTGCACTCGCAGCTCCACACATTCCCTCTGAGCTCACGGTTGATGTTGATGAAACTCAGCTGTGAACAGAATAACAGAATCTGTCTTGTATCTTTAAAGGCATCACATAGGATCCATCAATATGTTTTCAAAGGTACCGAGACGTGAAATAACATCAGAAACAAAGAGTTCTGTGAACATTTAACAATTAAAATCAACGACAACTGAAGCAAAGTATCATTCAGCTTCAGTTTCAGTACCAACAACAAAATCCTGTTGTTGGTACCTTAGTTTGGGAAATATGAACATGAATATAAGCATGTTTTAACCCTTTTTTCTTCATTTAACAAAATATGCCAAACTGCTCAGTGCATTAGTTATAAAGTCCAAGAGATTGAATTTTTGTTTCTGCTCTGTAAATCATATGTCCTGTGTTCATCGTCTTTCTACTGTTGCTGTCTTATAAAGGCATAAATGCCCCCAAAATATATAGATTTTTTTAAAAATACATTTAAAAAAGACAACAACTTCCACATGAACATACAGAAACCTACAGGAAGGTTTCCAGTGGCCGAGCCGAGCGGCGGACGCAGCACAAACTTGCGTCTGCGGAGCTGAATTTTGTCACATGTTGGCATTCACAGATTAAAGGATGTCACCACTTTGACAGTTAATCTCCATATTGTGAACTCCTGCCAGCACGACTCAGCTGAACGGGCAGCACTTTGACTCAGACATCAGAAACTTTGCTTCAGGTCTTCTTGGCGAGCTCGGTGGACCGTTTTCAGCTGCGTCTGACAGCTCTGTTACTGTGCTCGGGGATCAGCCTGGCTCTTCACATTTCGGATGTTTCAACAGAGACTTTCAGAGTGGGAATATTCAATCATAGTGGTTAAATCCTCCCGTATGTAAAGACATTTAATGTATGCAAAGTGTAGCTCAAGACGCCCCGGGTTCAAGAGAATGACAGAAACCGATAGAATTAAAATAAAACATACAGTGTACAACAGGTAAGATGAATAAATATACATAAATGACTGTTTTCTTTGTCTATCAGATCTGATGATTGAGATGGAGGATCACACCAGCGACCTGAGCGAAGCCCGCATCCCCTTCCTGGACTACAAAACCTACACCGACCGAAACTTCTTCCTGCCCTCCAAGGACGGCGCCAACAACGCCATGATCACAGGAAAAATCCAAATCCCAGAAGCCCGCAGGGCCATCGTGGCTCAGGCGCTCAACCAGTTCTCCAACCTGCTGAACAGTAAAACCTTTCTCATCAATGTGAGTTTGGTTCCTCTTTCCCCTCCGTAACAGTCTGTCCTCTTTAGGGTCGAGGTTTCTCCAAACCTCTGACAGTTCTTGGCATTTGTTAGTGACAATGAAACTTACTGTTGATATTCATGGTCGTCAGAGGATGAAGAAGAAATTTTAAAACATAACAATTTTCTGCGTCTAGTTCATCCACACGTTGGAGAGTCGTCCGGACTTCAACGCCCGGGCTCGGGGTTATTTCGCCTCCCTGCTGACGGTGGCGCTGCACGGCAAACTGGAGTATTACACCGACATCACGAGGACGCTGCTGCTGGAGCTGATGGACGAACACGTGCAGAACAAAAACCCCAAACTCATGCTGAGGAGGTGAGAGAAAACCCTCAAAATAACCATGTTAACACTTAGAAAGTCTGGGAAAGTAAAGTGAAACATTTTAATGGACAATCATAATTTTCTTTTTCATACACATATGATGATACATTTTATGTACACGTCTGTATTTAGGCTTTGATTGTTCCATGATTACAAGTAAACAAACTTTAAATATCAGTTTAGAATGGCCTCTACAGGCTTCTGTACTTCAGCTAAAGACAGTCATAATGTTTTTTGTCCTGTGTGTGTGTGTGTGTTTGGTGTGTGTATCTAGGTCGGAGACGGTGGTGGAGAGGATGCTCTGTAATTGGATGTCCATCTGTCTCTATCAGTTCCTCAGGGTAATACAGATTCTTTCACTTATTCTGTTGTTTTTCATCTTTCTTCAGTTTAGTTTTTATTTCCTTTTCTCTTCGATCTATTTCTCTTGCCTAGCTTTCCTCTTCTCTCTTTCGTCTCCTGTGCCGGTCCCCGTCTGTCCTTCGGTTATAATTGACTCCAAAAAGCTTTGCTCTGTCTCTCATTTGTTGAAACCTCAGTGTACCTGGTGGTTTTGCTCTTTTTGTGCTGAGTTTTGGGCTTTTGGGACACTTGATACTGACAGCAGCAGCTAATGTGTTGTGCTGATGTTCAGTGTTTGCAGAGTTTAACATTCTCATGTCTAAAATCATGTTAACACAATTTTATTTTGTTGTTGTGACTATGCGACTATGAGAAAGAGCCAGATATTTCCTTCAGGAGTTGGTAGAGAGCAAAACTGCTGAAAACTAGTGGCCAATAAATCAGTTAATGCAGGTTTAACATTTACCAGCGCAGTGTCACAGCTGATCGCCGATCCTTCGTATTAAACACATAACCTTGATGTTTTTGTGTCCTTGCTGTAGGACACAGCAGGAGAACCTCTGTACAAACTGTACAAAGCCTTGAAGCATCAGGTGGAGAAGGGCCCGGTGGACGCCAAGATGAAGAAAGCCAAATACACGCTGAACGATACGGGACTGCTGGGAGACGACGTGGAGTACTCTGTCCTGGTTAGTAAATACACACCAACGCTGTACACACACCTTCTGCATAGAGGTTAAACGTGTATTTATGAAGACACGGTCAAAGCTGGTTATTTCTTTATTTATTTTTATTTTGGGTTATTTTATTTGTTTTTTGTTGCTCTTTTTCAGTATTTTAAAATCATTTTATGCCCAAAACATTATCTGTACCCACCACCACCACCACCCCCCCACCGTCACATCTGTGCTGTCAGGATTAGTGTGTGACTGACGAGTGTTTGTCCCGTCAGACTCTGCAGGTGTTGGTGCACGGAGAGGGACCGGATGTGACTCCAGTCAAGGTGTTGAACTGTGACACCATCTCTCAGGTGAGTCGGTTTGTTTTCTTCACTCATCAGGAGACAAATATTTTATTATGTGTCGCCAGTCAAGTGCACATTTTCTCATTTTGGCCCTAATACACGTCGTTATCCCATTTATGAGGAGATTGCTGCACCAATTAAGTCCATTTAAGTCTTTTTATTATAGTTCTGAAAGCACTGCTCAATTTCATCAGATAGTGATTTACCTTTACAAGACAAAGAATGTTTATAAAATTATAATTCTCCCATGAGACTGACTTTACATCAGATAGCTGCAGGTCAGAAAAAGATTAAAAATCAGCTGTTTCTGGATATACTGGCAGTGTAGTAAAGTGTAATTTTAGTTTTTGGGTTTGCAAATGTAAAATTAGTAAAAATTTTCCTCTCTCCAGGTAAAAGAGAAGATCATCGATCAAGTCTACAGAAATCTGCCATACTCACAGAGGCCAAAGGTGGAGAGTGTTGCTCTGGGTAAGAAACACACACACACACACACCATTAAACATTAAAACTTTATTAAAAACAAGCGCAGAGGCAGAGCAGAGTTTATCATGCTGGACAGGAAAAAAGTTTGCACCCTCATCTTGTGTGAGTGTGATATAGAGTTTGTTG
Source organism: Scomberomorus guttatus (assembly GCA_038419695.1). NCBI lineage: Eukaryota > Metazoa > Chordata > Actinopteri > Scombriformes > Scombridae > Scomberomorus > Scomberomorus guttatus. The sequence continues at coordinate 3,556,821 of CM076466.1, read as the reverse complement.
CCCCTTAGAGGTCAGTGGAGGAACTACAGGTGTTCAGTGAGAATGTCTTTTGGTTGAGTTCAATGTTTTTTACTTCTGGTTAGTTTTTGTTTAAAAAGATATCACAGGTGACAGGATGTAAAGGCTCTTTACACCGTGTGATTTTGTTCTGTCGCAGTGCTGCATTGTATTAAAAAGCGTATCTGTTTTTTAGAAGGTCTAGTTGTTAATGGGCGGGATGCGGTTGCCTCACTTTGAAAGTTATCCTGCACTTTTCAGAACCAGTTATGTCCGAGTGCAGCAATTCACAATCAAAATGATGCACTCAGACCCTGATGAAGACTTAGAGTCGACACGCGCTGGTCTGCTTGATTGCCTCTGCACGAAGAATAAATTCATAAGATTATTTCACCTAAAGACGGAGTGCCTGAGTTTTTTTCCATGGTTGTCTGCACCACTTAAGACAAATATCATGCAAGACTTCCTGGATTTAGTTTTTTGTACATTCATCTGTCATCCCACTAAACAGCACCTGTCGTATGAGAATCAGAACCATGCAGCGCTTCCTCCTTCTGTTGTAAAATGATGCACTTTTATATAAAAGTATGAACAGTGTTGTTCTGAACAGTAGATGTTTTGGATGTTTTGGGGTTTTTTTTAGTAAAAAAAAGAAGAGTAGGGTATTGTCTTCTTTCCCGTCTCGAAACCTCCTGTAACACAGAAAAGTCACATTAAATTTAATTTGTCTTGTTCATCTGCAGAGTGGCGCCCGGGCTCCACCGGTCAGATCCTGTCCGACCTCGACCTGACCTCCCAGAAAGAAGGACGCTGGAAGAGGCTCAACACTTTGGCTCATTACAATGTAAGATCAGTCTGCTGTGTGCGTGTCTGCTTTATTAATTATAATATTCCAAAAGTTTCCAAAACATTGCAATAATTCAGTGTTTTGCTGAAAATTTTATCCTTATTGTGCTTGAAAAGCCTCTAAACAAATTAAATTATTTTAGGTTTATTCACTGAGTGTTGAGTGGAACTTCTCTTTCTTTCTCTGATCAGATTTCTGACGTTAAAACCAAAATCAGTATAAATAAGAAACATCTGTTTTTGTACTTAGTTTTAGCTCCTGTCTCTTTAAGACCCCCCCCCCCGATGAGCCCACTCTGTTCTGATTGGTCAGCCTCTCTGACCCTGGAGGCTACGTAAACAAACAATAATTTCACTTCTTTTCCTCGTTCTTTACTAAACTTCTCGAATACATCCGTACATGTTTGAACCAGAATCTGATCCTATATAACTGTTATGGCCCCTTTAAGTGAGTAAGGTCACCCAAAGTACCTCTGATATGATCCTATACTGTGATTAGTTCTGTCTGTATAGAAGACTTTATATTACTTTATTTAATGTATTTTAACCTTTGTCAGTAGTCACTGGAGAGCGGCAGGAGAGACGGGAGTTTATGGTCCTGCTTCACACTTTGGATGTTTTTAATCATCCTCGTCTCTGTGTGTGGAGCTCAGACCTTTTCTGCGGCGCTGAAACAACCCGAAATGAAATGTCGAGCCACATGAGACTCGTCCTCACGCCGCATGAAAACCAACAGACACTAAAACACTCCTTCAGTCGCCCCTCTGACATTTAAAGAAAAAGATTTATTGAGAAACCTGCTCCGAGACAAAGTCCTCCTCGATAAATGTGGGAATCAGACGCTGTCTGTGAGTCACTGATGTCATTGATTTCTTGTCTTCCAGGTTCGGGATAACGCCACGTTGGTTCTGTCCAGAGTTTTACACACACAGTCGTTCCACCAGCACCAAGACAGCTATGAAGAGAGTATGTACACACACACACACACACACACACACACACACACACACACACACACACACACACACACACACACTCAGGTTCTGTACTAAAATACAGTTTTGATGTTCTTATGCTCCAGTTTTTGCATTTTGAGAGGTCTTTAGGTAGGAGAGGTATTTTAGGCATTACTGAAAAGGTGAAAATCCCCCAAACTGGACATGAAGGTTTTCCTTTACCAGCAGCACAATATTGTGTTTAATGGCAGGTGATACAATAAAGTTTAACATTTAAACATTAACATTTAATGTTTAAAATTAACATTTCAGAGGAAAATAATTTAAACAAAACCTAAAATTCTCAACTTAAAGTTCTTTCATCTCATCTGAAATCCTATAATGATAATCTGCAACTGACAAGATAACATAATAATATTTTTACCACATCAGACAGACAGTAAACTCTCTGCTAATACTTATTTTTACCTGAACAAAATTTAAAAGGTTCTTCTCGCACAGCGTTTTGGTAAGACTTCTGAAAGGATTGGAGAGTTTTAAACTGATTTTGTACTCACTGTTCATGTAAACATTTATTTGACTAAATAAATAAAGATTCAAAGATATAAAATTAAAAAATATCATGAGGAAAAGGGCGCGGTGTAGGCTTTAGCATAAGACGTATTCACAGAGCCTTCACTCTGCTAAGCTGGTGTAGCAGACGAGTTAAATAGCAAAGTTCTGCGTTACAAAAATACAGTTAAAACAACCAAAGAGCAAATGTAAAAATGTGCAAGCATCATGGAGAAGAGAACACTGAGAGACTAGAGAAACTGGCAAATGAAAGTGTGAAACCCTGCAAGCTAAAGGGGAGGGGGACGGTGGGGGTGAAGATGGGATCCGTTAAAGGAAGAACGTCGGTTTAAACAACCTCTGTTTCTCTTTCTCCGTCTCACTTACAGAAAACGCCCTGCTGGAGGACGACGACAACACCTTCCACCTGGTGAGACCGGCAGACGAAATCGATGAGGGGAAGTCGAAGAGAGGCAGCATTAAGGACAAGGCGATGACCAAAGCCATCACTGAGATCTACCTGACCAGGCTGCTGTCTGTCAAGGTACAGCAGCGGGTTTCATGCCAATTATGTTGAGAAAAGCTGTTAGTTTTGTGAGACAAAAAGAAAAAAAAACAACTGTGGACAAACGGAGAAGATCAGAAATCAGACTCAGAAACAGGTTTATTGCCAAGTGGGTATAAAATATAAAAATAGAAGGTAAAAGAAAGAGTTTAAAAAATATTGTACAAGATATTTACTTCACAATATAAACAGTACATGTAATGTGCAAATGTAATAATACAAAGAACTGTGTTATTGTAAGTCAACCTGTTGGATGTGTTGGTTCACAGATGTGTAAGTGATGATGTTTTTATAACATGTAATGTCTACAGGCGGGATAGAGTGTCAGTGGGAGTCGCGGGCCTTGTTGATGAGGTCAGTTGTAGTCAGGAAGAAACTGTTCTTGTGGCGAGATGTTTTGGTCTCAACAGACCGCAGCCTCTTGCCAGAGGGGAGCGTTTCGAAAAATTTATGTCCAGGGTGGGAGGGGTCAGCCAGGGTCCTGGAGGCGTGCAGGTCCCGGAGGGACCTTCCTCCTGCAAATGTGACTGAAATCATTTCATTTTTCCTTCTCTTAGCATTTACTTCACTAATGGGTAAAGTTGTGCCAAAACACAGATTCATTTTCAGCTGCTGCAGGTGTTGTGTGTTCTTCTGTGCCGCAAACAAATCGTTATTTTCCTGCCAAATGCAGCTCAGTGACACAGTGTCAGGAGCTTTATCAAGGCCACTGATCTTCTCAGTAATTGTCTTGTTTGTTTGCAGTGATTATATGTTTGTGTGGTAATATTGATGTGAAAATTATGTGCGTTGCAAGTTTGGAGAGTTGACTTTAAAGGAAATAGTTGACAGAGAAAATGACCAAGAGAGTTTATTTTAAGACCAACAGATCTAAACTGTGTCGGCGTCCAACATAAAATCTTTTGTTGTTATTGTGAAGAGAAACTCTCAGGACAAAATAATCTGCACACAAACACACACGTACACATAAAATCTATTCATCTATTAACTGAATAACATAATGAACACTTGCAGTAATATTTCTGTGATCAATTATTAATTATTCATTCAATAATGTGTGTGTGTGTGTGTGTGTGTGTTGCAGGGCACTTTGCAGCAGTTTGTGGACGATTTCTTCCGTAGTGTCTTGTGCTCGAGTTCTGCCGTCCCTCCCGCCGTTAAATACTTCTTCGACTTCCTGGATGAACAGGCGCAGAGACACGACAACGTAGACGAGGAGACGCTCCACATCTGGAAGACTAACAGGTAGCGTGCACACCACTTCGACTCAGACGTCAGAAAGATACGGGGGGGGAGCGCATTTATCAGTTTCAATCAAATGACCACAGAATGATCAATTATTATATTTCTACTGGAGTGCCACCTTTTTTTTCCTTTGGAAAAACAAACATATAAGTTATTTTATTGATAAACAAATATACCTGATAAAAATCGTGTAATCTTAGCAATTCTCAATGGTTAGGGCTGCTATTCATTATTTTCATTATCGACTATCTGTTAATAGTTTCTTGAATTGTTAAGTTTATGAATTGTCAGAAGATCAGAAAACTCCCTGTGCAGGTTCCCAGAGATCAAAGTGACACCTTAAAATTGCTCATTTTGTCCGACCAACAGTCAAAAACCCAAAAATATCCAATTTACAATGAAAAAAACATCAAAAAAGCAGCAAATCCTCACATTTAAGAAGCTTAGCATTTTTGCTTGATAAATGACTAAACAATTAATCACCAAAGTTTTTATAATTTTTCTATTGGTTAGCTTAACCAATAGTTTAACCAGGTAACCAACTAATGACAGTACATGGTGTGAAATTTGTGAAAAACACACAGTGATTTCTTGTGTGATCAGTATCCAGATAGGAGAAACAAAAAGTTTTTAACTAGCAGAGTCTAAAACTCTCCACAGACTTCATACAAACCGCCTCACGTCGATCATCCTGTCAGTAAAAGACTCTGACTGGCTGATATGTGACTCTTTAACTGATTCAGTGTCTTCCAGCTTCTCTTCAAAGCTTCTCTGAATCTCAGCTGGAGATAGGACCTGCAAAGAAAAACCTGCTAAGAGAAATCATTATACTGCTTCTCAAGCTGTGTGTGTTATACCTCATCAACTAAACTAGTGTAATTATGTCCTCCTCACAGCTAAACCGGGCAGTCGGCCACATAAAAGCCTGATTTAATTGGCAGGCTGTTATCAGGACGGATAAATGATGACAGAGCAGAAAAGAAGAAGAAGAGAGAAAATGGAGACAGATGGAGAGACACAGAGATTGCTCTTTTTTTCCCCCCTTAACTTCTTTCAAACTGGCCTTGAGCTCAGTTGTCAATCATCGGGGCGATACACACACACACACAAACAAGTTGGACAATGAAATATTCATCAGTTGTAGTGAATTATTGACGAGGGTTATGGTCTGTGGAGGAAGAGACGGCAGGAGGAGATGAAAGGATGGAGGGAGGAGGGAGGTGCAGGGAAACAGTGTCAGTAGGTCCTTAAAAAGTCTGGAAAAGTTTAGAATGTAGTCAGTCGAAAGCCTCAAAGAAGTATATTTTTGCAAACTGTTTAAATGTTTTATTAATTGATGTTAATTTCAGTTTCACGACTCATTAAGAAGCTTTTGAGAAGTCTTGGTTTTGACCTGAAAGCTCTCCCCGTGTGTCCTCAGTTTGCCTCTGCGGTATTGGGTGAACATCCTGAGGAACCCTCACTTCATCTTCGACGTCCACGTGACGGAGGTGGTGGACGCGTCGCTGCACGTCATCGCTCAGACCTTCATGGACGCCTGCACCAAGACGGAGCACAAGCTCAGCAGAGTCAGTTCACAGAATAACATACAAACTAATATTTATGTGCTCAGCGTCTTTAAATTTAGGTGTTCGGAGAGAAGTTGTGAGGAAGGTTACAGGGTGTCTCATATCAAGTTTGGGTTTGGGTTTAGACCGAGCTAAAATGTCCAAACGAGACCTAAGCGTGTGCAGCCATGTTAGCAGCTCTGTGAGGCTGTACTCGGACACAGTGGACCCTCGGGCTAACATGCTCAGAATAACAACGCTAACATGCTGATGTTTAGGTAAACTGTTAATCACCTTCACCATCATAGTTTAGAGCAGTGGGAGGCAAATAGCAGCCTGTGGGTCAAATTTCCCTCAAAACTTTAGCAGAATTTTTCACAAATCTGCTGTAGATAAAATAAATACGAAGCTCATGTAAATCCCAATGAAACTAACTTAGCTAAAATAACTAACCCTGCCCTCACATTCGTGTGAACATTGTTTTTATTCCACAACTTTCAGCCTGCTGGTCCAGATTTGTACTTTGTACAGTACTTTCAATCAACCATGAATGAAGCAGGCCACTGTTTATTGTGTGGATGGTCTCAAACTGCAACATAATACAATCCTAAACAGTGTTTATAAAACAATGTTATTCTTAAATTAATTAAAAGAAATGAACAGAACATATAGGCCTGTGTTTCCACTGCATCGATCAACGGCCCCTTAATGAAAAATCCTGAATAAAACTGGCCCATGACTGAAACGAGCTGCTGACCCCTGGTTTAACATGCTTTTTATTTTACTATTTATTTATTTTATTTATTTGTTGGTTCTTTGTGCACAGGGACAGTGCACATTAATAAACACTGCTGTAAATGTGCCACAGTTAGACAAGAGGCTGTTTTTCACCTGTAGTTCCTGGACAGAGTCACACTAAAAACAGAATATAAGATTGAAATTAAAGTTATTGAGATTGTTCATTTATTAATAAGACCACATTGTGCTGCATTGTTAGACACTAACTGAAACATGCAAAGCAGAAACACATTTTCTCCAACAACAAAATTGTTAATTACTTCCATCATATAGTAAGAAGTTTTTTGTTTCAGTAAAGCCAAAAACATCAGCATCAGCATTAAAATTTGGAGGTTTTGGGGTCCACTTAAATGAGTGTGTGTGTTTCAGTGAAAAAGCTCTTATTCCTTCACTGGCTGTTGTCAAAGTCTTTCTGGGAGAGACACAGGACGTCAGTGCAGCAGACGAGGAGGCAGGCTGATGGAGAGTGGCTGCAGCACAAGAGTTAATTACAGCACTTAATCACCAAATAAACCCCTGGACTGTTTAAACATCACAGACTGGTGATAATTAACAGAGCGGGAGGATCCAAGAGAGGATTCTTCTCTCTGTAAAACATCCTAACTTGACACAGAACAAAGTTTTGCTTTTTGGTGATTAAGATGATTTTTAAGAAGCTTTCAAAAATACCAAAAACTTTAATCAGATTTTTTTTTTTCTCTCGCTGTAGGAGTCTCCCAGCAACAAGCTGCTCTATGCAAAAGAGATTTCAACGTACAAGAAGATGGTGGACGAGTGAGTTTGTTAAATACACAAAAAATGAACAAATGTGTGTGTGATTGCATTTGGGACTGTTTTTGGAGATCCATCAGTCAGAGAAGTTTGCATTTTAGTCTGAAAATGTATTAAACTTTGTGACAGCAGCACGTTAATAATGATAAAGTAGTGGCAAACGATGGTTCTGTTCTCATGGGTTGTTAAACAAAAACAATTTATCAATTTCAGTGTCAAGAACATAGAACAAGTTAAAAGTGTCTGTCAGTCTATTGTAACATCTAAAAAAGTTGGTCGTACATATGAACAGAAATTTTCTGAGCGTGTTGCTGAGTTAAGATGGATTAAAGAATTTCCATTTGATCATTTAGAGACGTTTTGAATCTTTGAAACAAAGACTGTATGTTTGTTCTCTTCAGTTACTACAAGGGCATCAAACAGATGGTTCCAGTCAGTGACCAGGACATGAATACACACCTCGCTGAGGTTTCCAGGGTATGAACCACCGTCTGTGTGTGTGTGTGTGTGTGTGTGTGTGTGTGTGTGTGTGTGTGTGTGTGTGTGTGTGTGTGTGTGTGTGTGTGTGTGTGTGTGTGCCAGTTGAATTTCTTTGTTTATATTTTATGATTAAAGTCTGACACACAGCCAGTACAGATGAATTTCTCTTTAATGTGAACAAACGTAGCTTTTTTCAACCTTCTAATAGAAATAAAATCATACATTTTTGCGACATTTCTAAATGTTTCTGTAAAATCTCTTTTAAATTTGGATGGAAACTGGGTGATTTCTGTCTGAGAGGATTTTAACTGTATTCACATGCAAACTGTGTTTCTCCTCTGCAGCAACACACAGACAAATTGAACACCCAGGTGGCCTTACATCAGCTCTACCAGTACGCCAGCAAGTACTACGATGTGGTGAGACATGTCTTTCCAGTTTGAAACGTTATTCCGTTCAGTGAAATTTCTAGTGAGGATTCTGAGATATGAGTGAAAAATAAACGCAATTATACTTGTGGATTCAGTTTCTGTCAGCGGTATATTTTCTTTATTTCATCATAATAACTCATAGCTAAGATGTTTTATTGAGTTACTGGTATACAAATGCAATTTAACCACTTTTACCTATATATACTGGTGTTTGTTCTTGTTTTTTGGTATCATCAACCTCTGATAAATATGATGCATTTTAATTGATTAGCCAACAGATAGTTATTGTAAAACAAACACTATGCTGGCTGTCTGTTGGAAAATCTTAACTTAAATTGATTCTTGTTCATCACAGTCAGATTTAACACGTGAGCATGAAGGTGTGAGTGTTCAGCAAGAGTGTCAATGTCCAAAGACTTAGCAACTAGATTGCAGCAAATGCTAGCCTTGGTGTAGTTACTCAGAGGATTTTCACATCACTAACGAGAGTAAAACTGTGAATAAAGGAAACCAGTGAATACTTTCATTTTTAATTTTGATTGTAAATTTGAGCTATTCAGTGAGAAGAAAATATAAACATGAAGAAAGTGGAAAAAATGTTATTGTTGTTTTCTGCAGATCATCCAGTCGCTGGACGAGGACCCAGCTGCCCAGAATAAACAGCTCACCCTCCGCCTCCAACAGATCGCTGCCGCCCTGGAGAACAAAGTTACCGACCTTTGACCTCTGTCCTCATGGAGGGGGTCAGGGGGAGGAGCTAACGGCTACTAAAACACAAGATGACGTTTTCCATTTAAGGACTCAAAGGAGGACGAGCTTGCAGACTCTACCGAATGTTTGACCATGTACGGACTGAAGTGGGAGGGGCTAGTTGAGACACAGGAAGCTGTTGACCATATAAGGACTGAAGTGGGAGGAGTTATGGGACTCCAGAAGGTGTAACGAGTGGAGATTTTGGACAAATGAAGTGTTAAAATAAGCCCAGAGTGGCGGAAACTGAAGCGTTCATATCTTCTACGTTTGAATGGCGTACGTCCACTTGGCATCCCGAAACAAATACCATGGAGGGATGTAAAATGGCGTGTAACATGGGAGATATCACTCTGTAAAATCAAAGGGTTATTTTTTTAATGGCTGTTCAGTTTGTGTAGTCGGACCTAGTTGGACGATGTTTATCTGTGTTTGGCCTCTGCTTCATCACAAAGTTTAATTTTACCATGTAAGGACTGGGAAAGAAAGTGCCACGCAAGGAATGAAGATGGAAGATTTTTGGATAATTGAAGAATTTACGTGAAGTAGTGAGACATTACCAAATATTTCCTTTTTGCCACTTGGATCAGAAGAACAGCAGCTTCAGGACGCTTCGTGACCACTTTTCTTTTCTCGTATTACAGCAAAGTCTGTTAACTGTGAGGTGAATTTGCCTCTTTTTGCTGATCTGAGGTCAGTTTTTCTGTCTCTCCATCGTCAGTGGTCACCAGGAAATCTGATCTCAAGTCAGCAATAGAGAACGGGTTCATTGTAAAGCTGCTTGGAAGAACATTTACCTTTTTAAGTGAGCTAGAATTGAAATAATCGACCAATGAAAATCCATAATGGTACACACCACTGGCCAATCAGGGGTCTTGGTTTGGTCAACTGAGAGTGAATTCAGGGTACGATGAGTTTTGAGTTTTCTCCAAAAATCAAACACTTTTCTTGTATCATGGCCAAATGTTTCTATGCGCTGCAATTATGTGTTTCTATGCTGATGACATTGTGCTGTTGACTCAAATCACAGCTGAATAAGTTCACTCTGTTTAGTCTGAGGTTCAATCTAGTATTATTCTTAGTGTGCAGGCTTTAAGCAGAGGCTTCGCATTCACATATACAACATGATTTATCTTTTTAATGGACTGATTAGTGCCACTTAGTTGTTTTCTATTGTAAAGTGTTAATCAGGGTGGTCCATCATGTCATAACCTGTATGGTTGTGAGAGCGTGTGTTCATGCCATGCAGTTTAATAGTTATCAGCACCACTCTGGACCAGCTTGTTTTTTACTTCCTGTGGAAAATCATGACTGCCTAATCATGTGCTCTAAACAGCCAAACATTTTATGTTACAGTGTGATTTGTTTTTACAATTTGTAAAATTTGACTTCTTTTAATGTAGTGCAGCGTAGTAAATTTGATTTCTTTTCTAATTTACTCTCTTTAACTGCACACGTGAGAGGAAATGAGTCTTCTGAAGACAGAGTATCCATGGATCCTTTAAAAAGGCTTAAAATAAATTGAAAATTAAGGTGTTAAAATGTGTTAAATTCAGTTTTTAAAGGTCTGTTTTTTCCATCATGTTATCCCTGTAGAATATGCTTCTTATCAGCTTTACTAGACACATTTTACTTTATTTAACCCAGATAATCCACTCAGTATCAATACTGTTTTCTAAGAACACACAAACAAACTGAACATCCCAAAGCAGTTAATATCTCGGTGTCCTCTTTATTCTGCACAAAAATATTAAAAAGCACCTGCACACCGCTATCTCATTCCCAATTTTGTAATTCTACATGAACATGACAATGTTTTGACCACCAATTATCTCTAATTTTTCACATAAAAACATTTTTTGTATTTTTGTGCAGATTATCATTACCAAGCTTCTGCCTTATTTTGCCCATTAAATGGTAAAAATTGTTAATGAGGTTTGTTTAATAAGAAATTCGCTGGTTTATTTTTGTTTAGATTTATTTTTGGCTTGCTGAAACTTGCACAAACCTTGTCAGAGACCGACAGGAAAGATGAAAAAAATATTAAATGCATCATCCAGCCAAAAGAAAGTCAAAGAAATTTCTAAAACTTAAAGCAGTCAATTTTTTGAAAATCCATACAGCAGAGTGAGAAAAATACGTGTCAACTGTTAAAGAAATATTGGAGAAAAAGGACATTTTACATAAACTACATGATAAATTATATGATCAACAGCTCAAACAAGTGATTTGTGGACTAAGTTTTAAGAAGATCTGCAGCAGTCTTTGGGTTTGTTAAGTGCTGTTACGCCTGAAGTATAAATGTAGTCATTTATCTTCTTATGCTACTTATTAATCATTGTCATTGTTATATATATGTGCATCATTCTTTGCCTTCTGAGCCCAGACGACGTACTTTATGTCGTGCTTGAGTTAATATCAAAGATTAAATATGCAGTTTGTAAGTTGGATGATGAGCTGCTTGCCTGCTGGGAAAGAGAGATTTTGTCTTTTTGTTGTAGGGGTTTTTTTTCACAGAAGTTATTGATTCCTCTGAGGTTTCAAATCTTACAAACTGCATCTTTGAATTCTGAAGCAATACGACCTTCAGGCTGGTGCTGTATCTTTGTACTTATGTCTCCAATTCCTTAAACTGTGGATGGAAACACTGCAAGGTTTTGATCAGAATTTGACACCACAAGACCTCCAGATACAACTGACAAAGACTGAATCCTGCATCTTAGCCTTTTTTTTGTTTTTTTTTAACTTCTCACAAGCTTTCTCCTGGGCATTTCTCTCTCAGAAATGTATTGAAAGCCACTTTGGTGCCAAATGACTTCAAGAATCTGTTGTGTGTGTGTTATTTCCCAGGCGTGGACTGTCATTTAAGTGTGTGTTCAATGAGTGTAGACAGAAATAAGGGGAACAAATAATTGTGTATTTAATAATCTGGTGGTACTTTTATAAAAAAAATATTGAAATGTGAAACTTTTTTTGGAGGTTTTCAGTGCTGGTATTGATATTAAGATATCAGAGGGCGTTTCAATATTCAATGTGTCACCAGCTTTTTTAAATGTTTAAACCCGTTTCAGATTGTGTTGCTGACATAAGAGCTCAATCTCTAATCACGCTACAAATATACTTTATAAATTATAAAATATGAGACATCTGATTCATGTAAACTCACATTGAGAACAATATTTTACTCAATTTATCCCTTAAAAATACATCTCTATCTCTATTTACCCTCCAACACTAGCTTCTTTCTGCCTTCTTTTTGCCACCAGCGAGTGCCTTAAAGAGGAGAAGAGAAAGTAGAATTGGAAGGAAAAGAAGCCAAAAAATGGTGATGAGAAGCACATACAGGTTTATGGCTGGTTTACTGCATATTTGTTGTGGGAGTTTTTACAACTGTGGCTCTTAACTGGAAGTTCGCAATGGAAAACAGGTGCTGTTAGAAAGGTATTTTAAAGAGGGGGAAGTTGTCAGTGGTTTAAATAGAATGCACAAAAAGAAATTTAGTCTGTCACACCATCATACCATCACACAATACATCACTCATACAATAGGTTTAATGTCAAGTGCAGGTAGGTAGAGATAGATAGAAACATTGTTGATCCTGAGGGAAATTTACGCATCCAGTAGCTTATACATCACATACAAAACACCAATACACACAAGAATAAAGAATAAAAACACAGCAGTGAAGTGATAGTCTATCCACCAGAACTACTACCGAGAGCTGTCACTATGATAGAGTATGTGCAAATGCAGGATGATTAACAGTGCAAGAATAATAATTACTGTAAATAATATAAAATACAAATTGGAGATAAATATATAAACAAATACAAATTGTGCGTAAAGCTCACATAGCAAGTAGCCGACAGTCTCCCTGCCTAATGACAGAATCTAATGACGGGTGAAATCAGGGCCATGAAGGGTCTCGCCCCGTCTCCAAGCTGACCTCTTTTACACTAGCTTCTGTAACTCAGTGGGTTTATTTTCACACAAAGGGTTTATTTTATCTGTCTTTCTGAAAAGCTGAAAAATTGTTTTGGATAGTAACATTTCCATTTTAACAAACATCAAACTTTCAAGGTATTTAAAATCAAACGTAAAAGAATTCTTTGACATTTTGAGAAATGTTTGCTTATTCACTTTCTTGCTGAGAGTTTGATGAGCTAGCGTTAGGAGACGATTAGCTATAGCTTAGCATAAAGTCTGGAAACGGGGAAAAAGCTAGCATAGCTCTGTCTAAAGTTAAAAAATACGCCTACCAAGATGTCTAAAGCTCACATTTTGTACTTTGTACTGTTTGATGGTGAATATGCTGGGTTAAAGATGCTAGTGAAACACAGGCTAGCAAGGACAGTTAGCGAGATATTCTCCCTCTATAAGTGAATGTAATATCCAAGATGGCAGATCATTTCTGCACAATTGTGTTTGCAACCAAATTCATGTTGCTGTACGCTTCGACATTTCACGCCGACAAATGCAGTTAGTGTATTCTTAAATAACCTAAAGAAAAGGACTTTTAAAACTCTCCTCTACTCATCTTTGAGGAAAGATTTCACCAAGAACTTTGTCAGTATTGACCAATGTTGGAAAGTAACGAAGTAAATTTACTCAAGTACTGTACTTAAGTACAATTTTTCGGTACTTGTACTTGGGTATTTTCATTTTATGCTACTTTGTACTTCTACTCCACTACAATTCAGAGGAAAATATTGTACTTTATACTCCACTAGCTTTATTTGACAGCTGTAGTTACTTTTCATATAAGCTTATAAAATACAAAAAAATGTCAGAGATTAAACCAGTAGTTCCCAAACTTGTTGTTAGCTGTTTGAAGTCCAAACAGATAAAACTTTACAATATGTAACAAAAAAAGCAAAGTTTTGAGAAAAACATATCAAACTTTGTGTGGCAGAACTGTGTTTTTCTTCTTTTCTATACAAATTTTCTGCAGAACAAGTAGCCTTCTTTTACTTTTAATACTTAAAGTAAATTTAGCTGATAATACTTCTGTAATTTTTTTAGGGTCTTAAATGCAGGAATATTACTTGTAATGGAGTAATTGTACATTGTGGTATTGCTACTTTTACCTAAGTAAAGGATCAGAGGACGTCTTGCACCACTGGTATTGTCAATATTGTGAATCATGAATAGAGGGAAATTTGTTTGGTGCAAAACTTGTGAAAATGTTGATTTATCGGTCAAATGTTATCCCCATATATATCCCCACGCTCCAGAACAGCTACTGTAAGTGAATGTGTGAATGTGGCCATCATGCTAAATACTTCAAACTGCATATATGATCTTTAGTTGAGTGGTTTCCAGAGCTACAGGAGGGTGAAATATCATTGTGTTCATGACTGGATGAAGGACCAGCACAGGGAACTGAGCCTTCACTGTAAGTAGATTTATTTGTCTGTTGATTGAGGATCTGTGTGTTTTTGGTGTAAAACTGAAGCATATTTGAAATATTGTTTTATTACAGCACAAGAAAACTACAGTTTTGGGAGGTTTTGAATGTTACACAGAAAAATGCCCTCCGGTACTGATGTTTGTACCAACATCATAAGGGTCATTATATGGAAATATAACTGTATAACAGTTTGTACATCAAAACTTTGCCATTGTTTATTATTGTAACATCATTGTTGGAAACAAATGGTTTGGATGGACTGGACCAAGTGTAGACTTTGAAATGGACAGAATCAGCACTACCAGTAACCAGTAACCAACTGGTCTTAACTGGTCTGGACTGGACTAAAGCCCAAATCAGTGACTCTTCTGAGGAAGTGGAGAAGTGGGCAGAAAAATCCAGATCCGGGAATTCCAAATATCCAATAAAAGATGTTTATATGAACAAAAAAGTATTTTTTTTTATTTATGTGTGTGTTTCATTTTTCCTCTGTCTGAAACTCTAATTTTTGTTCTGTTATTCTTTTAAAACCTTAAATGTGATAACTTAAATCAGAAGCCTAAATGTCTTCATCCATTTTTGGCTTTAAAATTACATTTAAAGTTGCCACGATGGAAATCTGCGTGTGTGAACGACAGCTGTGAGGATGTCCAGTCACACTGAGAGACAAAGAGCTTCGGTGGAATAATCAGATTTAAGTATCCATGTGCCACCTGATTTATTCGTTTATTACAGGAAGTCCTGTCTGGTTTTTTCGAAGCAGAAAACTGTGTTAAACTGACAAAAACACTGATACACTTCAGACAGCCCGAGGCAAGGACACGCAGCATCCACAGAGCTTTACTCAGCCAGGAGCCTGCTGTTTATGATTCATAGACACTGATTATTCAAGGATATCTGCTCACACGTTTGAAAGATATTCAGCTTTGCAAAACACCAAATTCAAATTCATAGGTGGTAATTGGTTTCTCCGTAAGGAAAATGTTTTATTGATGAAGATTTGTTTTGTTTTGAATGATAATTTTTCCCTCCTTTGTGTCTAATTTGAATCCGTTTAGGTTTAGAGCTGCTGGAAATTAAGGTTTCTATCTGGAAAAGAGTGAAACTTAAACTGACCAGATCTGTGTTTTTCTGCACTGAGCAGATGATTATCTTTTTTTTTTAACTAATAAAACATAAACTAACACTAGTTTTAAGTTTTTCTTTGCAGGACTTGACTGACATGAGTAGATATTTCAGCAGAGTTTGGTAAGTATTTGTTTTTTACATTTAATTCTCTTTGTATTTTTACTACATTCACCTTAAAGTTGTATATAAGAAGGATGCTGAGTAAGAGCATAACTGATATTTAAAGTTAACTGTATTTAAGTTGATAGATCAAATTTGTACTCCAGTACATTTACATTATACTGTTACAATACATATAAATGTGATATTTCTGCCCTCTTCCTCTGATTTTCAGCTGGTTAATGATGCAGCATGTAGAGATAAATATGACAACACTGCCTCTTTGTGTTGTTAATGAGGAACTGCAGCTTTAAACAGCCACAACTCAAATATCCTGTGTTGCTGTGTCATGTTTTCTGTCCCGTTTGTTCGTTTTTCTTTGTCTCTTCACTTGTCTCAGATTCATTACCTCTTTCTTTTATAACAACACTAACTTTACAAACGGAGCACTTTCTGGTTGCTGTATTCAGGCAAAGCTGCAAGCTGTGAAGACAACAGTGCAGAGCTGTAAATCAGTCAAATCAGACAAAGATGCTGCCTCGCTGCAGCTTATAAACCAGTTTTACTTCCCAGATGACTGTAAAAAATACATTTTATAAATTGTGTAAATCTTGAGACATCTCAGTGTATAAAGGTGAAACTTCCAGATAAAGCACTAAATGAATGACATGCAACAAAGGTAACTGGTCAGACTCTGAAAACTGAACTGACTTAATTGACTTAAATATTTAACATCAAAGCAGTTAATCTGCTTCATCAGGACTGTGTAGGTGCGGTTTGATCAGGTTTGATTGACAGTAGCGGGACAATATTAACAAACCAACACATAACTGTCATCAGATTTTGATTCAAATATTGCAAAACTTGCGCTGATGAATTAAAGAAACTGATTGAGAAAATCTGTTTTCTGGGCCTTAAATGTTCTTAATGTGGCAAAAAACAAAAGCAAAGTGTACGAGCCAACAAGGTTTTTATCAGCATCATGACCAACATGACCAATAGTGAAATAAATAATTAAGATTAAAATAAAGAGAAGTTTAACTGTCTTTTTTAAAATCAGGTATCTAGGTGTTCAGAGATCTCCTGACCTCTGCATCTGCTTTGTTTTAAAGCTCCAAAGTCATGTTTACATCCTCCAGCTTACAGAGAGTCAGAGATATTTTAGATTTCTGTCAAAAATGTTCCTTTTAAATCTTATTGAAAGCACCAAACAAACAGCAGAGGTGTAATTTTAAACTCTGTGCTCTGTGAAAGCTCCGCACGGTGAAATTGTGTTTGATGGGAAAAAAAAAAAAAAAAACTCAAAATGTGGCCAGAAGTGATTTTCACTTTCTGCAGGAAGCGGTGAAAACAGTCAGTTATATTCTGAGAGTCACTCTGCTTTTCCCTGCAATTGAGGGGAGTGTAGCCGAGAGGGCAGTGTGTGTGTGTGTGTGTGTGTGTGTGTGTGTGTGTGTGTGTGTGTCATGAGTCATTTTAAGGAGAGGAAGGAGGCCGGGTAACAATTTAAAAAGTCTGAGACATAACAGAACACAGTGTTTTCTTTTCTCTGCTAGTGATGCTGGTTTTTCACCTTCAGCTGTCAGGTGGAAACACAAAGTCTGTTATTATCAACCAATCACAGACGAGAATCTGCTGATAACAAGCTTTTGCAAAATTCAATTAAAAAATCATGCTAATATGGAAGGAAGGGACTGTAGTAACTAAGAGATCTTTTTTGTTTAAAATATAAACTCTCTGATTTTGTTACAGCTCAGCTAAATCACAAAAAGTGATTTAAAAGTTCAGAGGTTAACATCAACAGTGAGTCGAGAGGAATATAACAAAATCTAGAAGTGAATGTTTAAACATAACTTTACTTAATTTTATCACAGGAAGCAGGTTTTTAGGATGGAGGTCAGTCGATCAGTTGGACCTGTTTTTTGGAAACATGCCAGAAAACTGACGTTTTATGGACAAAACGACTAATCTGAAAAATATTCAGCAAATTAATCAATACTGCTGGTGTCATTCAACTATGAATTAAAACCAAGTAGAACTTCATCTTAAGACAATACATGTAAAACATTTTACTAAACAGTTAATTCATGTGTTTAAAGTAAAAATAGCATCAGAGTTCGGTCCCCCAGTGAACTCTCTCTGTTTCCCTGCATACACGTGTTTCTACGTCACACAGTAATCTGCTCAGTCAGCTGACCTGTGGAAATGTGGAGACGCTGGGATTTACAGCATCTGTGCTGCTGTGTTTAATGATGAAACCAGTTAGAGCCTGTCTGTGATCCGATATCGGCTTTTCAGATGTATGGTATCACTTTAGCAGGTACTCAAAACGATAATGAATATTTTATCCACCTTATTACTATCCCAATTATTCTTTTTACTGAAATACTGTGGGAGTTAGCGGTATGCTACAGGTGTCTTCCTTTATCTTTTTAGGGAAATTAAGTGATGTGGGAACACTGTGTGTTCCACTTGAAACAGCATAATGTGATGCAGGGCTGCCAAGGTTTGACTTCAGCTTGGAGTGGGATTTGTTCCACGGGAATAACTGGAGGCTGCGCCCATAATTCACCCAAGAATGATCTTTTTTCTGACAAAAACAGCAACAAGAAAAACTGAAAATGTATAAGCTTCTTAAAGTAGAATTTATGGCTGTTGTATTAGATTGCATTAGATTGTACCTGTGTTCCTAAGTGCTTAGTCAGTGTATATATAATTGTATATCTTCTGTGTAAACAATATAGTTTTCCTTTGTTATTTCTTAATTGAATTGGATTTTGCAAAAGGCTGTTATCAGCAGATTCTCGTCTGTGATTGGTCGATAATAACAGACTTTTTGTTCCCATCCGACAGCTGAAGGTGAAAAACCAGCATCACTAGCAGAGAAAAGAAAACGCTGTGTTCTTCTGTTACGTCTCAGACTTACTTTTGATATTGTTAACTGGCGTCCTTCCTCTCCTTAAAATGACTCACGCCACCCACCCACACACACACACACACACACACACAAGATATCAAGTTTTTATATTGTGTTAAATGGGAACTCACTTCCATGTGTTGGGGAGTACTACTGCATACGTACTGTATACAGATTAATTTTACTCAAATATTGATATTGTACCGGAAGATCCAGTATCAGTCAGGATTACTAATGTGAACAGGTGAGGTGATTCTTTCTGGCTTCTCAGTCGGCAGAAAGAAACAAATTTAAGCCGCGGCCCAAGGCGAGAGCTCAGTTTGGTTCACTTTGCTTTTACAGAATCCACTCAGCTCCAACTTTCACGGCACAGTTTACAGTCCTTGTTGCTCTCGTCTCGTTCACCATTTCACCCAGATGCATCTTTTCCCTCAGTTTCTTCACCTTTTATAGGTGTAAACTGCAGCATCAACAAGCTAATTATTCATTGCTGGATATCCACCTCTGTTCTGCTGCAGTGTCACATGGGAATTTGTGTTCTCACAGGATTTGTGAAGTTGCCTGGTGACACCTCTAATTATAATCAACCTATAGGTGTAGATGTGGTCAATTCTGAAAAGAAACCAAAAACAAGCTTTACTTGATTTTCAGCAGATTGAGATTGTCATCGTCATGTATGTTAATGGGGTGGACAAAATATTAGGAACACTTTTCAATATAATGCACTCCAGTAGACCACCACCCACTACGACCTCAGTAACTAACATGAAGTAGAATTATCACCTTTCTGACAAAAACCACAAAAACTGAAAATGTATAAGCTTTGTTAAAGTAGAATTTATGTTGTATTGGATTGCACAGGTGTTAATAAAGTGCTCGGTGAGTGTTGTACATCTTCTGTGTTTCTTCTTTTAGTGCTACTTTTATATACTTTGTTCTATTTTATTCCCTAATTTATTGTTATATTCTCTTCTAAAATATTTAAATATTTGTTACACATTTTCTGCGTGTGTAGTGTGGATGCTGCGTGTAATTGTGTAATCCTGTGTTGTATAACAACAATAAATCTGAACCTTGAAATTGCTTTTATTGCTTAACTTTTCTTAATACTCAAAAACCAAAAAACTCAAACGTTTGTTATATTTAGATGTCTGAACTCAGGTAAACTGAGGCAACACTTGAACATCCCAGTAATATGTAATGCAACTTTTAAACCTTTAAAAAACTGAAAAAAACAAAAACCTGAAAATGTGTGATATTTCGATGGCTAAATCCGAGTATACTGGGGCAACACAGCCCTACGTACTGCACCTTTAAAAAATTGAAAACTCAAAAAACTGGTTCTTCTGTCGCCGCTCTCCCCTAATCCCACTCCAAGTCCACTTCTACTGTATTTGGGCAGAAATGCACCAATTAAATCAATTCGAGCTGACTTTGATCTACTTCCTACAAATTGTGCAGAGATTTCAAAGCACGAGACACACGCAGAAACACACACACACACACTCGAGAGAGAGGCTCTGCTCCCTCAACAGCAGGGGTGAACACACTTTGCTTCTCTCTCCCTCTTCGCAGTTTCCCTCCCCTCCCCCTCCTCTCCCCCTCCTCTCTTTTCTTGGCGTCATTTTAATTCTTCCTCCATGCAGAGAGGTACAGTAGATAGACACAGAGGAGAGAGAGGAAAAGAAAGACGTTTGTAGTCTCTCTTCATCTTTATTTCTAACTCCTCGTACCTGTCACTCCTTGGCTTGTCTCTGTTATTTTTTCTTTCAGTCATTCGTTCTTCCTCTTCTCCTGAGGTTTTACAGATAAGAGATGGGATGTGGAAATTCCTTACCAACCTCCACCAACAACAACAGCAGCAGCAGCACAGGAGGTGAGAAACTGTGAGTGTTTGTGCGTTTGTGAGTTATCGAGCAGCATATACGAGATGGAAACAGATTTAAAGTCTGTTTTCTCTCTTTTAAAGTGTATCCAAGTTATTTTTATAACTTTTTCTGTCATATAATGCTGTCAAAGGCCCAGTTACTATTGTTTTTGACCATATAAATGCAGGTAAACACAAGAGGAGATGAAGCATAAGCATATGCTGTGTGTAATATTCTTTATATTCTTGTTTCCTGTTATTTACATTATACTCCACCTTTTAGGGCATGGTCGACCTAAATGAATAAAATGTTTGTTATATCCTTGGAATACATTTTTATATTAAATATTTAAAATGAATTTTATTAATATTAATATTTTGCTAAATTGCGGACTGCTAGACTGCTTTGAAAACAGCAGGTTATCTGCAGGTACTGAAA
This sequence comes from Scomberomorus guttatus, assembly GCA_038419695.1. Classification (NCBI taxonomy): domain Eukaryota; kingdom Metazoa; phylum Chordata; class Actinopteri; order Scombriformes; family Scombridae; genus Scomberomorus; species Scomberomorus guttatus. The sequence continues at coordinate 3,536,023 of CM076466.1, read as the reverse complement.
AGTAATAACAAGCATTGAATTTGGTCTTAAAAGGTATTAAAAAGTCTTAAATTTAATTTACAAAAGTCTTATATTTATAATATACATGTTGGAATCTGTCATTTATATACTGTTACAGTGTTGGACACTAATGTTAAAAATGGTCAAAGTTCCTAAAACTTGAGGTGAAGGTATACAGTAAAAATGCTCCTTGAAAGTCAAAAGCCAGGGCTTCAACCTGCTCTGAACGCTTCGTTTGCAAAGTTACCTCTACTTCCTACTTGTGATGATGTCAGATTGTTTGCACATGCCCACAAACGTCCGTCCGTTCTGTAGCCTTTGTTGCTAAGGTTGTTCCATGTGTTTTTCACATTGTCCACTTGCATATTTTGGATCAGATTCAGGCTCGAACATGTACGGATGTATTTAAGAAGTTTTCCTTTTTGAGTAAAGAATGGAAAAAATAGGCCTCTGGAGCAGGAGAAAATTTACCGAAGCTGACCAATCAGAACAGAGTGGGCTTATCAGGAGGGGGGCCTTAAAGAGACAGGAGCTAAAACGGCCTGTTTCAGACAGAGGCTGAACTGAGGGGCTGCATAAAGGGCCAGTATAAGATAAATAAGGAGTTTTTAACTGTAAATCATGCAAAGATATTCCAGTAGAGCCCCAGAATATAAACATAGACCTGGAAATGTGCAGAGTATGGCCTCTTAAACAGACGAAGAAATGTTTTTCTAACCACACCCAACAGTGAGGTCATGGGGCCCTGGAGTACACCTGTAAATCACTGCAGCAAGGTGATAAAGCTAAACCACTGGAGGTCAGCAAAGACAAGGGGGTGATAAGTTACTCTTTAAAAAGGTCTTTAAAAGTCTGGCTGGCAGTTTTCTATATTTTTCTTGTTGTCAGTAAATCTCATGTTTGGATCCAAACCAACAATGAACTGATCTACTAACAAGTATTGTGTGTGTATCCAAAGCCTGATATATCTTATTCCTCTGTTGTGTCCAAAAACTATTAAAAACACGTCAGTGAGTCACAGCGCTGCACTGGGTCACATGTTCCTTCATCATGAAGAGTTTAGTCACGTTAGTTTGTTTAGAAACGGCTCCAAAGACTAATAACAGTGATCATGTTTTCAGTCTCAGGAGAGCAGTTCTGTGTAAGGCAGACGCCACTGAGCATGTGCAGGAACGCCTGGGTTTTCTTTGTTTTTTAATGCTTCTTTTGCATAATACTTCTCGATGCTGTATGTTGTATTTATATCATGTTAATGCAGTCAGAGGTACCTGATAGCAGCTATAAATGATTAGTTTAACTGTGAAAAACTGAATTAATAGAGTAAGTACATTTACAATTTACCAATGATTAATCTCATTCATCTGTTTTTTTGTGACCTCAGGTCGTGCTGAGTCTTCATCAAAAGGGTGAGTTCATTTTACACCTTTTAACACACATAAAAGATCATTTACAAACAGGTTCTGATGTTAAAACATGTCATTGTTGTTTGACCTTTCTCTGATGTTTACTGTTAACCTGCAGCGACTGACTTCAATACACACAGCAGGTTTTAAATTTATGTGTGTGTGTGTTGACAGATCAGAAGAGTCTGTGCCAGAAGACGACAAACGGAAGTGAGTCATTCAGTTTAGTTAATATCTGTTTATATATCAAATGTATTTATAAACATGGATCTCATTTGTGTATGTGTGTTAACTGATGCACAATGTGTGTTTGTGTATATAGGAACTATGGAGGCGTGTACGTGGGTTTGCCTACAGACCTGAGCAACATTCCTCAAGTACAGATAGGATCGCTAAGAGGTAACACACACATGCACACACACACACACACACATTGATCCAAGAACAAAAATTGACAAAAGATGATGGGGTTAATTTTTATGGGGTTAATTTTGTCCATAAATTAAAACACAAAAAAAGTGCGGTCACAAACCATCCAACATAAACTGAAACCCAAAATCTAAAACCCCAGCTTGTATTAAAGGATAGTTTCAGGTTTTTTTTAAGTCTGTCTTATAGTCAGCTATAGTCTCCTAAAGTTACAGTCTGTTTAGTAGAAAATTGGCCACTTTTTGTTTCCGTAGACTGAAGTTCTCGCTGATCGGTCATGGAGGGATACATTCTGGTAGTGGCATGTAAGTCTGTTGATGTTATCCAGCTTTTACTAATCAAGACGCTCAGAGAAAACTTTTTTTTTCTGATAGCTGGAGTATTTTTGCTGTCTGTGTTTTTGGACACTAATATTTTGGTAACAAACTGATTTGACTCTTTGAGTGTTAAAGGGTCGATCTCCAGCTGTTCTTCTTGTCATCAGACCACCTCAACTTGCTCCTGCCTCTGTGCCTGACATGAACTACTTATAACAACTTTCCGTTGGTTCCGGCAACAAATCTACAAGCGACTACGAAAATGCATCCCTCCGCCGCAGCTCGGCAAGGAACGTTAAGGAGGAACAAAAAGAGGGAATCTTGTACTAAACAGGCTGTAACTTTGGAGTGTATCGACTTTATTTAGCTAACTGAGGCTGCTGAAGCATCATAAACTGTCAGTCATATCCTGGGAAGTGACCACAGAATGCACATGCGATTAGCATTTAGCTGGTAGCACTCCCTAAAAGTTGAAATTTAAAGATCCCCTCCAGACATGTATTAAGACATAAAAATACCCTGCTTGGAGCAATAATGTGTATCTGATATGGGTTTTCCACCAAAAAAGTATAATTACCATGTTAAAAACCTTAAAATTACATCTGTTCCTTCTCATTCATTAAAAAATCCAGAATCATTTCAGGAGTTTAACTGCTGGACACAGATGCCTCCTACTTCACTGTAAAGTCCACTTCAAGTTTCCACATCACACTTGTTTAAGTTGCATACTGGACCAGGATTGGCTCCACACTAGTTGTGATGTCACTAATCCTGCTCTTAGGCCCGCCCTTTAAAATCAGATTTTCGATGAACACAGAGAAATTTTCAGCAGATGTTGAACAAACTCTGCACACACATCGTTCTGCACAGTGAAGCTCAAACATCCGACTGAAGGAAGAAAAAGGAAAACACATTTTTGAGTGGAGGGGGACTTTAATTTGAATTGCAAACCTAATGCAAGCAAAATTAATTCAAGCTGTTTTAGACACAAATCACATTTCAAATTTAATCCCATAAAAGCTACACTATACGGAGTAATTCAAAATGTGATATTGTCCAATATAGAGCTGCAGAGCCCACAAAATCCTTCATAGAGTCAAAATACTGATGAAAATCCTTCTCTACTGCTCAGCAAGAGCAAAGTTTCATTGGGCCTCATGCAAGAACCACTCATACAAACAGATTTGCTCTTAAGTTGTAACTCGTTTGTAGAATTTTTAGGTACAAACATAATTTACGAATCATGAACAGATAGTCTTCACTTGCTTATCTTAGAATTAAAATGTCTTAATCTAAATGAAAGAATAATTGGATCTGCAAATTTGCAGTTAACACGTGTTTGTGTTTAATTTCTGCATTTGGTGTGCGGCAGCCTACGTGAGAGTATAATACTGCATATCCAATTCCCAATAACCTCCACACACACATACACACACAAATACACACAGCCTCAATTTCCTGTTGAGTCTCCAGGGTCATGAGAGCATGGGAGAGAGAAAACACTGATGATCACTACACAGACTGTGTAACTGTGTTGTTTATTCTTTATCTTTGTGACACTAATATGTATAAAAGTAAGTACTGTATATGTATTTTATAGTTCATTAAAGCTAAAAGTGCATTTAGTTTAATATATGATGTGTGTGTGTTAATTAATGACTGTCCTCCACAGATAATGAGAGAGACTCGTCGTCCCTCAGGAGGCCGCTGTGGGGGAACGGACTCTAATTTTAATGAAGAGCCAGGTCTGTGCTTGCTCTTTCGTGTGTGTGTGTGTGTGTTTGTGTGTGTGTCTGTCACAACCTCCTCCGGTTTCTCTTATTAATAAGTGCTATGATGTCATGTCAGTGGTTAAAGCTCATTTTCCTCATTTCACCTGTTTGTAAATCCTTCACTAAGTTTGTGCGTAAAGTCGTTCCTAAGTTTAAACTAACTAGTCTCAGACTAGTGATTTACTAAATCACTTTAGTAACGTGTAAATCGGTTGCCAGGGAGCAGCTGTAGCACTGTCAAATAAGAAGCAGCCAAATATGTAAACAGGAAGTGACTGTCAGCATCACAAGTTGTAACATAACTTCCAAAAATATCAGTTTAGATCAAATAAACTTACCTGTTAGTCCTTTGTGAATATAGGTGTGACTTTGTTTTATTTCTATCTGCATACCTGGAGAAATATGTGTGTTTTAGAGTTAGTAGTATTCATGCAGCTTACAGTGAGAAGGAAATATCAGATTATGCTAAGCTAACTAACGTTATAGTTAGAGTCCTGTTAGCACGGCATGGCTAAAATCCTTGGGAACAACTGTCTTAAAGGAACATACCAGTGTTTTTGCTTGTTTTAGGCTAAAATGAATAACTTCCCTAATATTCATTACTTATTTTGTATTTTGATATATTTTAAGATTAATCCAATAAAAAATCTCACAATGTAACAGGAGATCATTACAGTTAACTGTAATTACACTGTATATTTATTGAATATTGCACCTAACTCCTTGCATATTTTGTTCATTTTGCCATTTACATCATGCACTCATATCAAAGCTGCAACGATTAGTCGATTAATCGATTGGTTGCCAACTATTAAATTAATTGCCAGCTATGTGATAGTCGATTCATCAGTTTGAGTCATTTTTAAGAAAAAATATGTCCAAATTCTCTGATTCCAGCTTCTCAAATGTGAATATTTTCTAGTTTCTTTAATCCTCTATGAGAGTAAACTGAATATCTTTGGGTTGTGGACAAAACAAGACATTTGAGGACGTCATCTTGGGCTGTGGGAAACAGTGATTGACATTTTTAACCATTTTCTGACATTTTATGGACCAAACAACTAATTATTAAAATAATCTACAGATTATTCAATAATGAAAATAATCATTAGTTGCAGCCCTACATTATAATACTCGCACACAGTCACAATGTACTTTATTGTGCTTATGTTTCTACTTCAAGTTGTGTAATCAAAATAATTTCCATCACTTTTAACCAATTAAATACTGTCTAATTCCTGGAAATGTGTCACACTGCTGTCTTCTCTGCCTCTCTGTGAACTGAAAGGTGCGACAGAAGAATGATATGTCAGGAGGGAGTTTGTCATGTGAGAAGAAGAAATCCTCCAGGCGTCCGTCAGGTCCTCAGTGTTGTCATCAGGAAGTTTCAGATGGGAAACAGCAGCAGCACCCAGCGGAGCCAATCTTGTCTCTCAGCGTCTTCTGTAAGGACGTTAATGGGATCAACTCCACCTGGTTTGACTGACTGTGGAGCCAAACTGGTTACAGACTTTTGTGCTTTTAGGGAAGCAGATGTCAACCTGGACTCAAGCTTTATAAAACAGAGACAGTTTGCTGTTTATAAAGATGAAGGTGTGCCAAGAGGCTGCAGGTTTTTATACCAAGCTTTGACTTCACCAGAGGATCCCACTGGGTGAGCTTCATTTGGCTTTATTGGCATGCACTTGCAAGCAAGGGCGGTAGGTCTGAGGTTCCATTGGCCACTTTACGCTCCTCCCACATTCTTTTTATATTGCATTCTCTATCGCAACACTTACGGTTAAAAGACGTTTCAATCATTCCTGTCCACTCTAAGACATTAGGTAAAATAAAGCAGGCAAACAAAACAGGAAGAATAATCCAATCAAAGACGACATTGTCACACAAATCAAATGCATACAGTGTACATTGCAACCAATAAAATTGTTTCAATGCTGTGTTACGTTGTTTAAGTCTGTTTGAGCCATTAACTTAGCTAGTTAAGGATATCAATAGATATCAATACTGCTAATAGACTACATGCTTCAGCAAATATATCAAAAGAACCAGAGCAAGTAAAATACAGTCAAACAAAACTGGACTTTAGCGTTAATAATGTTACATCCCTGACGTCCACAACTCCATTGGAGCCCGGCCCTTCAACCCTAGAACCAGCGTAGCCAGAAGAGCAGCAGCTCTACAACACAAGGTCAACGGTAACATTCGTACCGCCTGCTTGCTTTTACTCAGCCACAGAAGTGTTACTGTCCTGTAAACTCATACTTTTGGGTAATTGAACCTCAAAGCTTGTATCTAATCCCACAAGCACTAGTTAGCTGCTTTGTGTTTGGAATCATGCCGCCACCCTGTGGTGCAAGTAAGCTATAGTTACTCCATAAAAGTTTAGTCTCCGGTCTATCTACTACTACACATATACACACACACACACTTTCTGGCCCCTGCACTTCTGAAATGAATCCGGCACCCTTGGCTGCAAGTTGTATAGCTGCTTAATGAAGTGCCAGCAGCAGGTGTTACAGTGCATTTCTATCAGCTGATTATCACAAAATGGTGGAGAGGCGGTAGCTCTCCTTGTTGAGGGTGAGTAGTGCTAATTTAAAGTCTGAAAAAAGGTGAATATTATGTTGGATTACACGCAAAACATTTAAAGATAAGCCTGGCAAAAAAGCCCATGAAAAGACCAAAACCAACAATGAACTCATCGTATGAACAAGTATAACTGATATATTTTCTTCCTCTGTGTCATAGAGCTTCATTCCTGTCCAAAACTATTAAAAACACATCAATGAAGAGCTGCAACGATTTGTTGATTAATCAATGGAAAATAAATCTGCAACTGTTTTGATAATCAATTAATTGTTTTTGCTATTTTTCAAGCAAAAATGTTTGCTGGTTGCAGCTTCTTAAATTAAAGGATTTTATGCTTTTCTTTGTCATCTATGATAGTAAACTGAACATCTTTGGGTTTTGGACAGTTGGATTAATAAAATGAGCAATTTGAATTATTTATTAGTTATTAATAATACATTTTTTAAAGCAAAAATGCACAAAATTTGCCCATGCTATTTATTTGACTTCCATAAATCTCCATTAAATCCTCATATTTATAGAGCTGCAACAATTAATCATTTTTGTAATTTTTTTTAATAGAAAAATGTACAAATTTGTTTGTTTCAGCCTCTCAAACTGAACATCTTTTGATTTTGGACTAACAAAAGACATCTGAAGACATCATCATCTCTAAGAAGCTCTAAGAAATTATAACAGGCATTTTCCCTTATTATCAAACATTTTATAGACAACGATAATGAAAATAACTGTTAGTTGCAGCCCTAACTGTGTGACAGCTTCCTTCATTATCATGAACACACACACTGTAATTTATTTTGACTCAATCCTACAACACACTTTCCTGCTGCCAGAAATACTCACTAGAGCCCCAAATGTGGATTCATCCGCCACTGAAAATAGTCCCCAACAAATGCATTTCTTCCTGTTTGAGTAACAGTGGCCAGCTGTTTTAGGAAATTACTGCGCATTTTAAAAAAATGAAACTATATTTTTGTGAAGTGTTTTTTAAAGGTTTAAAGAGAGACAGACTAACATATTGTTGGTTTTGGTCTTTTGATGGGATTTGTATATGGAATCATCACTCAAGCAAAACCAGCCGCAAGATGAATTTAAAGTTTACAGTGCTATGTGAAAGATTTTTGCTTAATAATAATAATAATAATAATAATACATTTTTCTGAAAGTTTACAAAGTGTTTTACAGTATAAAAGTAATAAAGACAGGGTTAATGTTTGACACTCACCTGAACTCACCTGTAGTTTGGTTTGTTTGGAGTGAAAACCTGCTCGGCGCTGCAGGGCGTGCAGTATACAGAAAGTGGCTCCTGCTGTGAGATGATGTCAGTGAACTGTTTTTCTCCTTGGGGCATTTACACGGCAAAGAAATGAAAGCTGCGTGTTCATTACTGAACAGAGAGTCGTTTACCTTTTGTGCTCGAGGTGAACTCACGAGTGATGCCACATCTTTCCCGAGGAAAAGAGCTACTGGTTGTTTAGGATGTTGCTAAACTAAACCATATTATGTCATACGCATGCATACAGGCTACAGGGACTGTAGAGGGAGAGAGGTTACAGTTCAACTGGAGGTACTGCGGTGATTTGGATTGTACAAGTGTGTAATGCTGCAGGGTTAACACTACTGCTCAGGAGTTGATAGATTTGTAAATACTTGCTTTTGAGAGATTACGTTTCCTGGTAGAAAAGTTAAAATCTAGACACAATGTTAAAGAATATGGCTGGCAATTTTCTGTTATTCTTATCGTCAACAAATCATCAATGAACTGATCCTACTAACAAGTATTGTGTGTGTAAACACCGAACACACACACGCGGCATTGTGCATCGCTAAAGCCGAAGCAGTGAGCACCACACGGATGTTTCTCAATTTTAATTTTTAAAATTTAGTTGAAACAAAAGAATCTAAATTAATACAAATGTTGTCCACCGTTTGTGGACAATAAAGATATATTCTGTTCTATTCTAATTTGTAAAGCCTGTTCAAATTCAGCCAACTAAGCCATAAACTCTTAATTAAACTCTAAAGTCAGGGTGTAGCAGCATCACAGCACAATCATTTGATTCACCATCAAAAATAAATCAGAACTTATTAGTTAACATTTACACTCCTGCCCTCTTATCACATCAATCCTCACCTGTACCTTCAACCTGTACTACACAGTAACAATCATTTGAGTTATTGTAATAAAAACACTTTTTCATGATGCAGTACAGGGCATCTCGCATCACTTTGGAAGTGATAAAAGGTGGAAGTTAAGAATGGAGGAAGGAAATGATTGCTACCAGAACAACATAATTGACATCAAAACAAGTTTAATTTATGTGTAATTTGGTTTACATTTTGTTTTCTTGTCTTGTTTGTTTTGTAATTGCTGGAGTAAAAGCAAAGTAAAGTCTTTTTCCCCACAATGCTGCTTGTTTCAGTAGTTTTCTCTCAAATCAACTGAGACTTTTGTGATAAGAAATTCAATATTTTGTCACATTTAAAGATATATAGGGAACACAAGCCCCCCCAATAAGACAAGATTAGGTTTGATCAATTATTTTGACTAGTTAAAAGAAAAATAGATGAACACAAAGACCAGCGGGAGAAGTTAAGGCCATATGTGAAAAATTCATTTGAGTTTGAAAACCTCCCAAACTTTCAACCAGTTTGTAAATTTCCCATAATTAAAAGTTGGAATTAAAAGGTGGTGTAAATACTGATGACCAAAGGACAAAATGCCTAAATTAAAACGAATCAAACAATCTAAGTGAAATACAATACAGGTTGAATATTTTATATTTGATATTTTAAGGTTTTTTTAAAGTCAAACAAACAAAAAATGCTCTTCAGTTGAAATTAAATACTTATAATTATCAGGAAACAAAAGTTCTGCTTCGATACAAAATTTCATCCATTTACTTGACCCACTTCATAATGAAAACAAGTGTTGAGCAGAACAAACCACAAACCGTCAACGAAAAGGGAACGTCAACTGTGAAGTGTGCAGGTGCCTTAATGCATGTAGGACACAGATGAACCTAAAGTGCATTGGAATGAACTCTGTGTGTGTGTGTATGTGTGTGTGTGTTGCTTTACATACTGAGGTTTGTGTGGTTTGGAGGTCAGACTGAAGCTGGAGAGGAATGGTGTCAGGCATGTATAAAGTATTATAGAAGTTCATTATGTACATTTAGTATAAACCTGAAGTCTTGCAGCATATAAATGAGGTAACGATGTATTCACACTGTGAGCAACATGATCAGTGACTCATTTAACTTTATAATAGAGATGATCAACCAAAGAAGTTTAATCTATGGCTCACCAAGTAATGACAGGTGGTGTTTAAAGGGGACGTATCATGCTTTTTGTGATTTTCTGTTATTTATTCTTTTTCTGATATTCTGATATTTAGCCTTTTTCTGAAGGCGTTTTCAATTGTTAATCATGCAAATATATTCCAGTAGAGCCCAAAAATATAAATATAGACCTGGAAATGTCAATGATACGTCCTCTTTAACAAGTCCTCCATATTAACTTCAAGGTGATAACATGTCAGTGTTGTGTTTACAGCTTATTTCAGCTTCCACCAAGTGGCCAAATAAAATCAGTTAGTGTAGTTTTAAGGTTATGTGTCCTTTCAAGCACTTCTAAACTGGCTATTTTTACTTTGCTCACAGTCTGAATACATGATGATTTGCATTTGCATTGCTAGGAAATTAATTCGTACTCTGTCCACAGCCTACGATCTACTGTGGACGAATATGAGGAATGTAGTTCATCAAAAACTTCCCTTAACATTCCCTTCACTCACGCGAAGCCCTGACTTCCTTTTCTGATGACCACTTCCTCTCCTGACGCCAGCTTCCTGTACAGCTGCGACAGTTCATCTGGTCGTGGCATTTTCGACTCTGGCGTGCAGGGAATATCAAAGTCCGACGACACCTGAGACTCCGAGAGCTCCTCCGGCTCTGACTGGACCTTTTGGCTGTCGCTCTCCATCTCCTGAGACATCGTATTGGTCTTTAAATCTCCGTGTTCCCGCCCCCTCTGCTCTGGTTGGAGGATCAAAGTGTCGGGTAAGTATGAGTCCTGGTTCTGGGAGGAATGATTTGACAGAGAGGCAGACAAGTTCAGACTGAAGTTTTCGTTGGTATCTGGGTTTTCTTCGTAATCACTGAACAGATCTGGAGTCTGTGAATCAGTCATTCTGGAGGGGGAGGGGCTCATGACTGAGCAGCAGGATTGTGATTGGCTGTTGAGGCTGTTCTGGCTGTCAGTCAGCGTCTCTGTGGTGAAGAAGTCCTCCCATTTCGGAGGATTAGAGGAGCTGCATCCTTCGACTTCAATCTTCTTTTTCTCCTTTTCTTTATTCTTTTCACTTTCATTTATCATCGTGTTTACCTCCTCCTTCATTTGGTTTGTATCCCCCTCCTCCTGCTGGTCCTCCTCATCATCACCATCCTCCTCTTCATCATTGGACTCAGTGCAGTCCACATAGTTACATGCAACAGGCTGCGAGTCTGTGACCATCAGAGGTAAAGACTCCGCCACAGACACAGGGGGCGCTGTTTTCAGAGGACTCTGAGCTTTCACTAAAATCGACAGATCAAAAAGAAAATTAATTGTTTAGTAAATAATAATCAATACAAGTTAAAATATTAGTTAAAATATTCATGCACCATTTTCTATTTCTGGGTTCAGCCCCATCTTCTTCCTCACTGGTGCCAGGTCCAGCCCGTCAAACAGCCCGTCATCGCTGTCTGAATCTTTAATTAGACAAGTGTTAGACTGATAAACTTGATAAAGTTGAAAACTACGCTATGAGAGCGCTGAGAGTGAATCAAAACAGTAAAGTTGCAGCCGGACAGATAAACAATGAGCTTCCCCTGGAAAGACCAAACTCTGTGTTTTGAACATAGAATTTGTTTTAGCACACAAAATGCACATACAGTAAAACATTAATCTAGTTTCCATGAAGCACAGTTTACACTTCATACACCATATGGTGACCTGTAAACAAGCATCGCAGATGTGTTACTGTGTAGAGCAGCTGTAATGGTTGTGTGTGTGTTTGTCTCACCGTGTGTAGGTCGCTCCACCATGCTGCGTTTGAGGACACCCAGAGGTTTGTATATGAACGCTGCTTCACATTGATTCCTGCACATTAGCTTCAACCTGTTCAAACACACAGTCAATGTTATTACAGCTGTTAAACACTTTTTAAATCAATACTCATTATTGTAATCAATATACATATCACAGATGAAATGTTATCACACTCAACCTCATAGTCATCTTAACATAGTTTGACATAACGTGTTTTGCTAGAGGACTAAATATAGAAATGACAATAAAACTTTAACATTTGTTGCTGAAAATTTTGGTTTGCAAATGATTGCAGAATCAAAATAAATGAAACTTCACTCACATCTGTGTAACCTCAGTTAATGTCCGACCAATCGGGATAACATTGGGGTAGATGTTGACTGGCTTGAGGTAGGAGAGGAAGCCTTTAATCTAAAATTATAGGAGAACATTGTGAGCATCAATATGAGTGTATATGAGCGGATAAACAAAGAAATAAATTAAATCTACTTGTTAAAAAAATGAAGGCATTCGTAACGTATATAAAGAAAGAAGAAAATAAAGGACTAGCTGAGCTTTACATATTCTAACAGATGTAACGTGTGACACTAAGATCAAACAGTTACATCAAACGTGGAGAGCAATAACTACAAGACTCCTGCATGTAAGAAACTAATATGATGTTTATGTCTAACCACAGTTAATCACATGATTTTGGTTTAATAATTGAAATAAAATGAGGCACCTCTGAGTAAGAGGAGTGGAAGCTGAAGCAGGCTCTGAAGGAACTGCCTCCTGTTCTGGAAAGAAACAACCAAAAGGCAACTTAATGTGATTTATAATGAATTCTTCTTTAAAGGACGAGTTCACAATTTCTCAAGTCTGTCTTAAAACAAGAGCCCGGAGCCCAAATGAACATTGAAACACGTTTTTCTTGCTGTAATCATTCCTCCTTCCTATCCTTTAAGTGTAAGCATCGTCTGCTTGACTAATTGATTATCTATATTCACCTGAATTTTAAGTGTAATCAGACTTCATATTTTCACAAACTCTGACACATTTGAACCTGCTCTCACTTTATGATAACGTTGGTTTTCTTCGTTCTCTCTCCGAACCATATGGTGGATGGTTTGATGCTGATGATACGAAGAGGAGTCCCGTCAGAGGCTGTGCAGCCACACGGCAGCCTGTTGCCTTGGAAAAACTCCTCATCCTACACACACACACACAAATCATGGCTCAGTGAATTAATCGACAAAGGACAATGACGCTTATGAAGGAGTAGAAGTGTCAAAACTGCCGAAAAGCCAGATGTACGTGTAAGTTGAAACAGATGACTGATCTAGTCACTGACACGCTTAACAAAAAGATGAACAAAACAAACAAATACTATAATATTTTTAAATGTAACACGACTCAATCTTGACATTTTTTTAGACAAAAAATTGTCCATCACATTTTTAACTTTCTGGGATCTGGACAAAATAAGTCACTGTATAAACTCAATAATACCTCACTGGAAACAAATCTAAAATCTACTGCTGTTAAGGGGAGAAGGGGCTAGTTTGGGAGGGGATGCTGCCGTCTCAGCCAGAATGTCTACAAGAATTTGCCAAATTTTAGGAGATGTGGCAAATTAGGCCACACAGTTACACACAGTCAGCCCTAACAGGAATAAGTGTAACACATACCGGCAGTGGATGGCAGACTGCGGGAGCAGTAGTTGAAAATATCACTTTTCTGCAAATTCAAGCTTGCAGAACAGATATTTTGACAAACAACTCTTATTGGCTCTTCACTCGCAAAGGTTTTATTGCACTTGCACTCGTCAACTCGAGTAAAATGTATGCGTACTTCACACGGTTTCATTCTCTCCTCTGGGCATCCTACTGTCCCAGGTTTTTATCATCATACGATCCACGTCTACTATGTGAATACAGCTTCTGAATGAATAACTGAATGAATTTTTTTCTTATAGAAATATAAAATCTGAATACCAGATATCCCAGTGCCCACTTCTGGCTCTGAATAACTTGAGAGAAATGTGTGTGTGTGTGTGTGTGACATGTAAAGTGGGACCTTAGGGTGTCGACATGCGTGGATCTGTGTCCTGCGGTCAGTCGTCACGTAGCTCAGGATCTCCGGCATCTTCTTAAACATCGCCAGATTCTTGACGTGGATCTGAGAGTATAATTAAACAACTAAATATGTAAACATTAAAGCAGGAAATCTTTACATAAACTGCATGAAAGGACATATAAGTTATGTGTACAGACATGCGTGTTTGTGTTACCTGTGTGTTAAACTCCTCTCCCAGGTTGGTAAACAGGTATTCGTATCCATACGCAGCTTTACAGTTGAGCCACACAACATGATACGAACTCTGACTGATCCAGTTTCCAACCAGCTCTGAGATACTGTTCAGACACACCTCCTGCACACACACACACACACACACACACACACACACACACACACAAATTATATATTCTATAATCCACACTATCAAAATAACATATAAAAAATATAAAATATATACTATAAATAAAACGGTTCAAATACACATTTAAATAACAGAAAACTGACACATTCTTAGTTTCTGTGCCCTTTGTATGATTTTCTATTAGAGCTGCAACAAACGATTATTACTTATTTGGTTGAATAATTAATAAATTAATTAATTGTTTGGTCAATAAAATGTATAAAATTATTCACATTTTAGAAGCCAGAACCAGAGAATTTTGGCATCTTTTCTTAAAAAATGACTCAAATCAATTAATCGATTAGCAAATTGTTGCCATATGATCTTCTGTTGATCGACGAATTGATTAATCGGTGTAGCTCTACTTTCCATAACATTTTTCCACTCTCAGTTAATTGCCAGTCCCAACACAAAGTGTTTGAACTAAATCATTTCTTTTTTTTCTAAATTATGAGACCAACAGCAGCTAAAATAACTTGGCAATCTCACTTCTGAACAAACAAAATGACATCAATAAAACAAATTTTAAATATTTTTCTCACTCTTCATTTGTTGGCTCAAACCAAGTGGAATTTCCTTAAAAACCTTTCAGGATCCGTTTCTGAATATGTTTAGATTTTAGACTATTGATTAGAGCAAACAAGAAATTTGTCACAATGAACTAAGAAATTATAACAGGTGTTTTTCTCTATTTTCTGACATTTTATAGACAAAACGAATAATTAATTGTGATGAAAATAATCACACAATAATCAGTTGCCCTAGATGTCTTCCAACAAAGCACTGTAAGTATTTGAAGTCAAATCAAATCTCCAATTTGTCAAATCGAATCATAATATATGAACACAAAGTCCAGTCATGAAACTTCACCCACAGATGACTGTGGCTGCTAGCAGCTACATTTTTTGTGTTCATTGTGAAACAGGCAGTGAACCACCCGAAAACGTACCCGAGTAGGAATTTGGTAGTAGCGTGGGTCATAGAAGGTGGAGTCCAGATAAATGCTCTGAATATCCTTCACTCTGTGTGTGAAACATGACAAAACAGCATCAGCTATACAAACTGTGATGAAGCAAATAGAACAAACAAGACAATGAACATCACAACTTTCAAGACTCATTCAGACGACATCCAGTGTCTGAAAGATTTAGGCATTTGCCAAACCAACCAGTTAGTCCTGATCCATCTTTGAAGTCTTGTTAAACAAAAAAACTAGTTTGAAAACAGTAAATCTCACTTTTCTGTCAATTGTTGGAAGTTTGTTTTCAAGTGTTGTTTTTCCCCTTCTGGCGGCAAAAGATGCTGCACTCAAAAAGTTATTTGGATAAGTGAAACAAAGGTGAGATTTATGCTTTGTCAGAAGTGTTTTCAAACAGTATTTTTCAGTGTTACAAGAGAAAATACTTCATGAATAGAGACTAACTGGTCAGTTTGTCAAAAGTACGCTTGTCTGGTTAACTTGCCCACCACTGAGAAGCAGCAGCACAAAGCCACCTCTTTCTGAATATAGTGAGTTATCATCTATAGAGGTCAGAGGTTGAAGGTGCCAGGTGGGGTTATTTAGGAAGTTCTAAGTAGGTTTATGTTTGCATAATGACTTATTTTGTGTCTTGATTCTTGGGTTTCACCTTGCTTTAAATTGTTTAAGTTATATCTCGATAGGTTTTTCTCTTTTAAATCCTGTTGGATACACTTGTGATGGAAATTGTATATGTTAACTTAAACCTACTAATCTCTGACCTTTTTTTTGAAGAAATGATCAAATTCCTAACCATTTACTATCTCCAGAACAGAAGACAGTGAAGATGTTCATTAGCACCAACCTGCTGCCAGAGTGCAGATGTTCTATTCTCGAGGCGTCTCCAGCAGCCAACCTGAAGTCTCCTGTATACAACACGTTTCCCTGGGAACCCTCAAACAGGAACCTACACACAGACACACAACTTTTCATGCTTTGACTTTTCCATCAGATGTCTTCACAATTATTTTAAAAGAGATAAATAAAAACAGTGTAACTTTCCACAATAGAATATAACCCTTTTTCAATATTGTAGGGGTGTAACTAACCATCAATTAGTCATTTATATAAAAATGTATATGTATAAAATGTCCAAAAATGGAGAACAATATCAATCACTGTTTCCCAAAGCCCAAGATGTAACCTAAAATATCTTGTTTTGTCCCGTCCAACAGTCCACAACCCAAAGATATTCAGTTTACTGTCAAAGAGGACTAAAGAAACCAGAAAATATTCACATTTGAGAAGCTGGAATCAGAGAATTTGGATTTTTTGTCAATTGCAGGTCTAATATATTGTGTATTTCCCCTCGCAGACCCCTCTTGGTCTTTAAACTACAGTATTTTGTTTGTTGAGGAGTACCATTAATGTGTATTAATGGGGGAATCAAGCATTGGATATTTTTAATTTTCATTTATTATTTTTCTTGCATTTTTGCATCACATGTAAACAAATACAAAGAATGGTTTGACTTACATAACAGAGCCGGGACAGTGGCCTGCAGGAAGCAACGTGACCACAATATCTTCTTTCTGTCAAACAAACACCGGTCAACATAGGTAAAAAAAAATAATAATTATAAAACTGACAAGCTTTTATGGATGGACTAACTATTAAACTCGGGGAAAGTTAGGAAATCCTCAGTTTTTTACCTCTCCTGATGCCTCATCCACCAGAGAAATCTGAGTTGGGCTCTCCAGCTCTAAAGGAACCTAAAACAGATCATTTATCAGGAAAGAAAGAAATACTGAAGTATATTTAATATTGAAATCTATTGAAGAAAAGATACAAATGTCAGCTATACTCCTAATTATCACCTGCATTCAGTGCCCTCTCCAGCATAAACAATGAAAATGACAGTAATAGAGGGGACTTACAATGTATTCCTCCCAGAAAGCATATTTGGGATTGCTCAGCAGAAGCTCTTTGGTCACGAAGGAGCAGTACAGCCTGACTGTGCGACTGGAACCAAAAGACAATACAACATCAATCCAGCAGAGACAAAGTTAGTTAGATATTAGTATTTTTGTTTTTGTCTATCTCCTGTTAATAGCTCTCATAAAATCATTGCTTTTACCAGAAATGCAGAAATGATCATTACTTTTTTGGCTAGTTGTAATCTTTGTTTGGGTCTACAGTTCAGGACGCACCAAATTCAATAAGTTATAAATCTGTTTTACTGTACAAAGGAGGGAATCTGATTGTTCCAGCAGGATAGAAAATATTTAAAATGATAGATTCTTTCTGTACATGTTTATCAAAGTATTTACTTTTATTTATTTATGATTAATACAGTGGATTATTTTTGTGACTTGAAACATCCATGGAAATGTGCCAGAATACGTGTTGCGTCCCCCATCACTGTGCATTATGAAGGGATCTTCTAATGGTCAGTATGAACAGGAGGAATGATTACAGCAAGAAAAACTTGTGAATCTGTCCTTGGGGTCAATTAAACTCCAACTGTCTTCACCTGAACTGTAGTTTTCTCTTCAGTATTGGTCCTTTCAGTCCTTTCATGTGATCTGTTGAAGGCGATGACAGAGATAAAACAGATTAGTAGCGGGGGAAAAAACTGCCATTATCTGCTGCTAGAAGGCTTTTTGAATGGTAAATGTCAAATTTACTTCATATCCACAACATAAACAGGTGATGATGCTATAGCTAACAACAGGGCTCACCTTTGTGACAGTGGGAGAGGAAATATGCCCGGGCATGTAAGTTCTCCCGGTCGAACCGGTCCAGAGAAATTGTAGGATATTCCCTCATTCGACCTGCAAATGAACTCATCTTTTACGCCTACCCTTTAGAGGTATATTAGTCTAAAATGAACTAAGAGCTGTTTTCAGCGGAGAGAGCATATAATGATAACATCACTAACGTTTGTTTGTCCCGCCCTCCTCTTCTTCTTCTGTGTTCGTTTTGCGGTAGTACAGGTGCACTTACCACCATCTGCTGTCAATAAGTACTCCGGTATTCTTACGCTTTTTTGACAGTTCGAATGAAAAATAACAAATTATAGTTTCCATGCTTCCTTTCTTCAAATATCAGATTAATAATACCGACTATAATGCAGCAAGGTTGGCAGTTTCTTTATTTTTCTGCTGTCAACTTTCTTCCGTGTCATTTGGCGCCATCTAACGGTCGCTTTTGAGCTTCTGTCTTCCAACACAGAAGAAGAAAGTTCACGGTAACCAGGCAACCAAAGAGAAGCCGTATAACCGTTTTCTAACTGCCGTCTGGAAAAAGTCTTTTCAAGCCATTTATTTGAGTAAATAATGTAAGTTAACTGTTTTAACTTTTCAGAAATTATTGAGGAAATGTGTAAAACATGTGAGTATATGTTACTGTGAGCAATTGACGTTATAAGAAAGCAAGAACAGGTTACTTTAGTCTTAGTAGCCCGACACGCACGAAACTCCGTTAAAGAATGCTGTATTTTAAAATATCGCTACTTATAGATAAAAATGTTGACATAATATAATTTCCTTAAGATTTAGTACAATTTTAGCGTCAATTCCTTAGTTCGGCATACATTGTAATCCATCAAGCAGCGCTTATTTTTGTAAATTGTCACTTTTTATAACTGGTAAGACTGTGACTTTCACAGTCTTCCTCTGCCAATATAAACCAGATATATGCTGTAAATGTTTAAATATAAGTGCTGCTTGGCGAATTATTTCTATGCCGAATTTTTCCATAACATTTTTATGATATGTTTAAATGAATTGCCTCCAAGAATATCTTTAGTGATTCTTCAGAAAATCAAGATTAGAGCAAAAAAAAAGAAAGACTTTGAATGGTTAAATCTGAATCTACTGCTACAGAGTACACAGCAGAAACAACGGAGTTATAAGGCATGTCTTGTTAGTCATCAGGGACACGTCTATTGACCAGGAATTTAAGAAATTGTGCATTTCTGTGATATCTTTCAGCATCACTACTATGGCCTGTATTACTGATAACAAATCCAAACCGAAGTCCATGAGCAAAGCCAAAGAATGGACAATCGAGGTGGAAAACCTGTTCAGATTTCAGCAGGCAGGCTACAGAGATGAACTGGAGTACATACAAGTCAATCATGGGGCTTTGGTAAATATTCTGATTTGAATGTGTAGTTGTGCCATTGAGTCAGAAATAGGATCACTTTTAACCCACTTTTCTTTATCAAGCAGGGAATTTGACTGTGTGTACTGTAAGTACATTTACTCAAGTACTGTACTTAAGTACAGGTTTGATGTACTTGTACTTTACTTGAGTATTTCCATTTGATGCTACTTTATACTTCCACTCCACTACATTGTACTTTCTACTAGTGTATAGTCGGGGTCACATTTCAGATGTCTATGAGTTGTTAACAGCTCCACCAAATAGTGATTTTTCCCTCTAAACTTCTCACATGGTTTCATTTCAATAAATGTTCAAATGATCCAATATTTCAGCAAAAATCAAAGATTAGAGAAAAAGTGAAAACTGAAAACAGATTTGTGTATCAGAACTTTGTTTTTTCTTCTTTCCTCTCCCATTAATCATCTCACGACCCCTCAGATTTATCTGCTGACCCTTTGGAGGGGCCCCACCCCTAGGTTGGGAACCACTGGACTAAACTAGCTAACTGTATATAAAGTAGTTGAAACTAGCTCCACCTCCAGCAGCTACAACAGTAACATGCTGCTTACACACTGATGCTTCAGTATTAATAATCTAATGATGTCTCATGTAATAATATATCAGTCAGAGGGACCAAACCACTACTTTTACTGCAATACTTTAACTACATCAAGCTCATAATACTTGTGTACTTTTACTGCAATACTTTACATCAAGCTCATAATACTTTAACAGTGGTATTTTTCATGCAGGCTTGTAACTTGTAATACATACAAGAAGCAGAAGCTCTGAAAGAAAATAAAAACAGTTATAAAAACATCTCAGATTTTGTGAAACTCAGAATATACAACTGGAGTAATTTGCCTTGGTATATATAATGTCTTTATAGTAGTGCTGTGATAAAACTCTTCCAAGCTTATTGCGTACATGATTAAAAACATACATCTGAGAGCAAAAGTGAATGTCTCTGCAAATTTGAATTTTCACTCTGATATTATTTCTGTCTGCATAAATCTTTTTTTTTCTGTTGATTGCACTGTCATTTAGCGATATTGTGTTTGACATTGTATTGTCAGGCCGGTACCTCCATACACCAATAAGAAATTGATGTGTTTTAATGGTGGAATAAAAGACATGCTGTGTCTATTGTACAGTAACTAAAAATCAAAGAAAAAGTCATTGGTTAGATGTGATATTGTGCATGATCGTGTGTCCTTTTCTTTTCTTTTTTTTTTTTTTTATAACACAATAAAGAGCTCCAAAGAGGTGTGTCACGTAAAGGATTCAGGAGTTCAAGTAAGTATGAGGTATAGTCAGTTATAAATATACTTTATATTTAAAATCTTTCTGTTTCTGTCTCAGATTGACAAATGGCCAAACACCGGCTTTGTGAAGAAGCTCCAACGTCGAGACAACACATTTTTCTACTACAGCAGGAGGAGAGAATGTCAGGACCTCGATGTCCACAAAGTCAAAGTGTATGTGTACTAAAGTGTTCTGGACTCTTCCATCCCCCGAGGATCGGGCCGCCCCGTCACATTTATCGTTATGATGTAACAAGATGGCCTCGCTGTTTTGCTTTGTTGAGACCTGATGTGTTATTGTGTTTCTTTTGTATTAGTGATTTTTGTTGTTTTTCACAGAGTGAATGTGATTGTTCCCCTGTATGGTTTTGGTAAAGGAATAGTTCACTTAAAAGTCTGGCTCACTCTCTGTTTTTGTCTGAACTTTACTGAAGTTTGTCACACCAAAAATAGCAAGGTTGTCCCTATAGTTTGACATCTCTAAAACATTCAAAACATTTTAATCTGCTTTTTTTTAATTTATTTGTTGGAAAGTAAAAAGATAGTTTGACTGAGGTTAAATTGTGTGTAGTGTTCTGGCAGCACTGAAGGATAAATGTCATGGGTTAAGTCATTTCATTTTTAATTACATCATTGCAATACTTTTCTATATTAAGCTACCGGGTTTAATGAGGAGAGATATTTCATGCTCACTCGCTGTAACATTCATGACCTTTTTTTAAAATGTGACCGAAGATTTCTTTTACTGGGATTAATCGCTGGGTCTGTCACACTCTCCTCATGTGATGGTAACATGAGGGGGAGATTATTGTACGTATGGACCCCACTGGCTCTCAGATCTGAGTTTTTCCCCCAGATCAAGGACATATCACTTTATTTAGCTGCCTGAGGAATGAGAGATTTCTGCTTAAGAAAGTTGACCCTGAGGTGCTGCATAGAAAACAATGTACAAGCTGATGTGACTGCACCCTGCAGCACCACAGACAGCCCTGGGACACCAAGGCAGGTGAGTAATGCAAAATAGTATACTTACTTTTCTCTTATGTCAGGTCACATTTTAATTTTTTGCATAGCTGTTGCAGTCATTGACTTACAGAACCATAGACAGAGGTCCTCATGCCAAACTCTGTTCACAATTTGGACAATTTAATGTGTCCTTGCAAGTTTATGAAGCTATTGACTGTGACTGAAGCTAGTGACTCCCGTGTTTGATATGGGTTTACATATGAACAACCAAAATTGCTTATTCATATAAATAAGTAATTTTAAAAGACTTGGCTCTAAAAGTTGACAGTTTTTTAACATAATTCCACCTTGTGAATTGTATTTTTCTCGGGTCAAATGTGATGTAATATAATTTCTGTGGGAAAAAAACGGGTCTTGAGTGAGCAGTGGTGTAAAGTACATTTACTTCAGTGTTGTACTTAAGTACAATTTTGATGTACTTGTACATTACTTGAGTATTTACATGTGATGCTACTTTATACTTCCACTCCACCTCATTTCAGAGGGAAATATTGTACTTTCTATTTCACTACATTTATTTGACAGCTTTAGTTACTTTTCAGATGAAGATTTGACACAATGGATAATATAACAAGCTTTTAAAATACAACACATTGTTAAAGATGAAACCAGTGGTTTCCAACCTTTTTGGCTTTTGACGTGTTACAAAAAGCAGTGTGTAGTCGGGGTCACATTTCAGATATCTGAGTTGTTAACAGTTCCACCAAATAGTGCAGTTATTCAGCAGTTACAGCAGTAACATGCTGCTTACACACTGATGCTTCAGTATTAATAATCTAATGATGTCATATATAATAATATATCAGTCAGAGGGACCAAACCACTACTTTTACTGCAATAATTTAACTACATCAAGCTCATAATACTTATGTACTTTTACTTAAGTAGGATTTTTCATGCAGGATTTTACTTGTAATTAGAGGCCAACCAATATATCAGTCTGCGGATATTATTAGCTGATATTGGCCTATCTCAGATATATTGGTATATATCGGTATCAGAGTATTTTCACATTGTTGTTTTGGTACCTTTTAAGTAAATGATCTGAATACTTCCTCCACCACTGTGAGTGAGTGATTAAAAATGAATTGCTTAAATTGCTTGATTATTGAATGGAGTTTGGCGAGCTGCTGGTCGGCTCAACAGTAATACTACGAACGCTGAAGTTAGCTTCCAATTGGGAGTTAAGGGGACAGTAAAGGGAAACAAATAATGATATGTAGCGACTGATTCTCCGTTTTTTCACCACTTACACTTGTGAAAAAAGTGTTAGACATTGTGGCAAAAGCCTTAAAGCTGTTTAAAGCCAATCTCAGATTTGTGAAACCTTAACCACTCACCCAAAAATGAGCTTTTTCCCACATCTTGTGCCCCCAATTGGACAAGCCGACCCCAAGTAACTGGTCCTTAGTCTGAAATTTGTCCCTAAAAGTAGTCTATGACAGAAACAAAAAACCCATACAATAAAGCAAAAATAAGAAAATAAATTAAAAATATATACATTGCAAATAATACAGCACAAATAATACGATACAGTTTAAAAAAAGAAATTAACATAAATTGGTCTAACTCTTTCCACAAGTGTAAGTGGTGAAAAAAATGGAGAATCTCCTGCTAAATATTATTTGTGTTTCCCTTTACTTTCCCCTTACCCTACGAAACTGAAGCTTTTTAAAAATGCTTTATTGAACAAAGAAACAAAAAAACAACCATACAATAAAACTAATAAATTTTTTTTTTAAATTAATTAAAATATATACATTGTAACTAATACAACACAAATAATACAATAAATACAGTTTTTAAAAATGAAATACATTAATATAAATCAGTCACTCTTTTTTTCAGTGTAAATATAAGTGGTGAAAAAACGGAGAGTCAGCCGCTAAATATCATTATTTGTGTTTCCCTTTACTTTCCCCTTAACCTACGAATGTGAAGCTAACTTCAGCGTCGTGACTGAACTCGCCTTTAACGGCTTGAACTGAAGCTACCGGGCTTATTCCCTTTAACTCATACGTGACCCTTACAGCTTTTCTGAAGTTATGTTTCCAGCAGAGTCAACACGGACGTAACAAGGCAAGTGTGCTGGCAAATTTGGGTGGTTGAGATAGGAGAAACTTACTTATATTATCTGTTTACTTGGTTCTTCTCGGGCTGTCTGAATGGTTAGCTTAGCGTCGTTAGCAAGTCCACCTGCCTTACAGTTGGCCTGTAACGACTAAATCTCAGGTTAGCTTTAGTCTTATCGTTTGTAGTCGTCGTTTTATACCTGGTTGGTAGTGTTGTGATCAAAATATGGTGCTTTATTCTTCACTTTACTTTAATGCATGGTTTGTTTGGTTGCGTTTACCCCGCGGCAATGACACACACAGCTAACAAGCTGTTTGGGTTAAAGTTAAAGGTGTTTGCTTAGCATTGCTAGCAAGGTAATGAAGCTAATAGTGGTCATAAGATTGAAGTGAGATGTCACAGAAGTGGTATCTGGTTGTGTCAGCTGTTGACATTCAGGAATCTCTTTAACGTCGCCACCAAAACATACTGATTATGTTTTGACTGGGTATCTTATGTTAGAGGAAACTTACATTAAAGCATATGTTCACAAGTTTTCAAGTCAGTCTTAAAACAACAGCCAGGAGCCCAAATGAATATTGAAACAGGTTTTTCCTGCTGTAATCATTCCTCCTGTTCATACTGACCCATTAGAAGATCCCTTCATAATGCACTTACAATGGAAGTGATGGGGGACAAAATCTACAGTCCTCCTGTGCAAAAGTGTGTTTTTGCATAAAAGCTGAACAGGGAAACACTGTCCAAGGAAAAACAAAGAGGGAATTTGATGCTAAAAAGACTGTAAATGTGGCAGATATCCACTTGATATGACTAACATTATTTAGTAACTAACAGCATTTTTTGGACACACTGTGGATTTTGGCCCCCATTACTTCCATTGAAAGCACATTTGAAGGGGATCTTTTAACAGCCAGTATGAACAGCAGGAATGATTACAGCGAGGAAAACCTGTCTTTCACTTTCACTGTTCATATTTACACCTGACTGCTGTTTTAACTTTCACTTGTGAAAAATTGTGAACCTGTTTTTTAAACTTTGGGATTTTTATTTTTGCCTATAATTTATTTACAGTGCTCAGTACAGACTGTCGCTGCACACAGGTGAGGGAAATGTGGGGTTGAACCAATTTTGTATGTTGATTTATTGGGAAAAATGGTTGAATTGCATGTCAAATGCATCTTAAACCAGGTCCTTTTAAATGTTTTGAAATCTCTTAAATACAATCTACAAATGGCCAGTGGTTGAAGAAGTATTCAGATATTTTACTTAAGTAAAATTACCAATACAACAATGTATAAATACTCCATTACAAGTAAAAGTCCTGCATGAAAAATCCTACTTTGGTAAAAGTATATGATATGAATTTTTCATATACCGCCTTACCGGTGCATAGCTGAAATAATTGCTGTAACTCTTCAATAGGTGGTAAAATATATAATCACAGCAAAGAGCGCTGCTGTATAAGTATATTGAGAGGGGACCCCTATTAACTGCATAACCTCCTTACTAACAGTTATAACTGTATAACACATCTAACTCTCTTTAACAGGCCAAAACACCATGGCACACAACAATTTGTGACACATAAACAATTTGTCACACTAATAATTGCACCGCCGAACAGCATGCTGGGTACAGCTCACTAGCTAGCCAGGTAGCTCTGATATTGAGATTCAGATTTAGATTTGGGTGAACGAGGCCTCACGTATAATTATCTGGGCTAACCTCCATTAGCTTCCTACTGCTTTAGAAATAAACATGATTTTTACATGACTCACTTCAAAAGTTAGTTTGTGAGTCTGAACTAAAGTAACACAGGATGTAGCCACCTGTCACAGCATTATGGCTAACCACATAGAGAACTACATCCAGGGCAGTTCATCTGTGGATCGTTCAGCGTCTGTTCATACTAGTTCAAGTAGTAACTTAGTAGATGAAATAAAATGTTTGTTTTGTCCACAACCCAAAGATATGCAGTTTACTGTCATAGAAGACTGAAGAAACCAGAAATTATTCACATTTAAGAAGCTTGAACAAGATAATTTTATCATTTTGTTCTTAAAAAATGACTCAAAAGGATTAATCGATTATCAAAATAGTTTGTGAGACTAATCAATTAATCGACTAAATGTTGCAGCTCTAGATCCTCTAACATGACACCAATATAAAGCTTATCTGTTGGAAGATGACTGAATGAAAAGCTTTATTTCCTTGATTTGTGTTGTTTTTATGCAGTCTTAAGGTTTTATTGAGGTATTATTACACTGTGAGATGTGCTGTCGGCTCACACGTGAACCAAATATTTTTCTTCTTAGCTCGGTTAAGTCGTGGGGTCTCTTTTAAGGAGCCTAGTGGATCACAAGGCTCTGGAGGAATGTAGCTTTAGGCCAGTTTAATGCTAGTTTATAATGAAGCTCTTGTTTTCCACGGTGTGTTTTCTGCTGAGAAAGCTCTGCGAGGGTTTTATTTCCTTTCCTGCTGCCTTCTGACCCAGAAAGGAAGAGGCAACCACAGCTGCCGTCTTTGTGAAAACGGTTGTTAAAGCCTGCGTGAAGACGTGGTGTGAAACTGATGTGAGAGATTTTTTTTTTTTTTTTACTTTTCTAGAGGTGTCGGCGTCGTCTCCATCTCCTGTAAAGTTGCCTCTACACTTATGTACTTCATAATCTTCCCTGAAAAAATAAATGAGATTAAGTGTAAACATGAGCTGATGCCCACAGCTGTGCAAACTGAGATGAAATTTAACAGCTGAGCTGAGCCTAAACTTTCCCAAGCTTTGACCTGATAATGCTCTGTGCAGTCTGGCTTTCTGAAATATCAGGGTTTTTCAAGAGTTGTAATCAGACAAAGAAAGTTTAGAATTTCTCCAGGGAAGTTTGGAAATATTAATAATCTGCATTTACAATAGCAGATTGTATTTCACTGCTTGTTTCACACATTGATTGCATTTGTTCAGAGCTCTCAAGCTCATCGTACTGGAGGTTGCTTCCTCCTAGGGATGCCCCTTCAACGCCTGGTAGAAAAGGGTTTTTCTTGTTAACACAAAATCTAGTGTAGTCTAGTTTAGTAGAGTCATGCAGTTTGAGATTGTATTCATTCAACAGCAACTTTCTACTTTCATTAAACTCCACAAAAAGTAATAATACTCCAGATTGTCCACCTTAGTAAATGTCTGCTCTAAAATAAAAGACTTGGAAAAATAAGAATGTGAAAAAATGTTAAAAAATAATTTGCCGTCCGGCTTTAATAATAAATTCTGAACATGTTGGGCCTCTTGTTGGCTGGATCTGGCCCCTGTGCCAGTAGTTTGAGACCCCTGCATTAGATGGTTTTCAGCTAAACTGGGGTGGAATCCAGTTTAACTGCTTTGACAAACTGAGGAGGAAATAATATCACAGCACACAGTGTGTCTCCCCGTTTCTGAAACCATCGGACGTCAAGATCTTAAGTAAGCTGAGCAAACATTAACTGTGTCCGCCGAACAGCATCAGAGAAACGCTGATTTTTAACGTGAAACTGCTTTATTTAGTGTTTTTACTGGTTTTAATCACCGGGTCTGTCTGACCTCTGCAGATAATTCAGCTCCTGGTAAAAACATCCTGAACAATGAACGCTGAAGTAATCCTAACCGCTTGTTTAACAATGAAGACAACAACTCCCATGATCCCACGCTACTTCACAATGTCATCAAACTCTCTTTTGTTATTGTTTTGATTGAGACCCATAGTGGCAAAAATGACATATTATACATTTAAAACTCAAATATATTCAGTTAACAATCATATAAGACAGAAAAACAGCAAATCCTCACATTTGAGAAGTTGGAACCAGAGAATATTTGTAGTTTTTTAAATGATTAATCAATTACCTAAATAGTTGTAGGATAATTTTGTCAATCAACTTATTGATTGATGTGTGACCTTGAGATTTTGAGGCTTTGCTGGCCTTTAAAAGCACAGTTTCGTTGGAGTTTAGGTTTAGAAATAACAGGTTGAAACTTCAGATTAACCAGATTGTTATAAAAAAAAAACTTTTACATTGTGGCAGAAGTCAGAGTTTGTTCTGATTTCAGCTTCCTCTTTTAAGCAGCTATCGTCATCATTTGTTTTGTTTTTTTTGAAAGATGGAACTTGCTGTGGTTTTTACGACACCTGAAAATAGAGGAAGTATTTTTGATCAGCAGCAGATAACCACAGAAAGAAAACCACCATCTTCACTTGTGAGAAAAACACTGTGATCAGTGTCTTTAATGCTTTTTATTCAAATAACAGTTTAATGCCGTTGTAGTCGAACCAGAACTCTGTTTTCTCTTTATTTGTTATTTAGGTTTCTGTTGACTTCCTGGGGTCCACACAAAATAACAGTTATGGTGGCAACTAATGATTGATGATTAATAGATTAATCATTCTGTCTATAAAATGTCATAGAATTGATTTAAAAAACACTAAATAACGGTAAATAACGAGACTGTTATACAGACAAAAATAGACTTTCAGATTGTGGTTGAATCATTTTCAGTTTCATTTTTGTTTGAAAAATGACCTCAATGATTAATCGATTATAAAAATAGTTAACGGTTAATCTACTGTGAATCAACTAATCAATTAATAGAATAGATAAGTTTTAGTCCAAATAAATATACTTGTTTTAGCCCCCCAAAACATATACAATAATCACATAGTATCAATGAAACAAGATCGTACAATGAGAAAATTAATCATAAGAAAATAAGGAACATATTTTACATATGAAAGGATAGACAACAAAAACATATAATGAAAATAATTTTTAAAAATAAATATCAACAAAAATAAATATGTAAAAAACGTTCCAACTAAAACAAAAATAATAATGAAATTGGTCAGTTTTTTAATGCTAAATAAATGTAGATAAAGATAAAGTCAAATTTGATGTGAAGCTCTTGAACGTATCTTCCTGTAGCAGAGAAAATGTTGCTTTTCAACAGCAGATGTGATATGACTCAGTTCTCTTTATTGCTTTGATCTTCAGTCAAATTAAATGCAGCAATAATGAAACACTGACTTTTTATTGTTTTAAAAGCACGACAGGATGTTGCAGAAATACCTGATGTTGTTGTGAGGGAGTTTTTGTTAGCAGATTGTGGGGGGGGGGGTTTCCCTCCCATGTTTCCTGTAATGCAAACATATAAGTCTCTTTTTGTTTCACAGGTACAGAAACGAGCCTTCCCGGCCAGCAGAGTCACCCACAACAATGTCACCATCAGACTGTTGACAGCTTCCCTGACACTCTGCACAGGGAGCTAGCTGGTAGCTAGCTGGCTAGCATGCAGCACTGGCCCGGCGTCTCCAGGAGGCGACGCTGCTGAGAGGCGAGAGGTCGGAGCTGAGTGTGTGTCTGCCAAGCCGGCCATGGATGACTTCACCACCAGGACGTACGGCACCAGTGGCCTGGACAACAGGCCTCTGTTTGGGGAGACCTCGGCACGGGTAGGAACCTGGGGGAAGCGTGTTTTGTATTCAGACTCAGTTGATATGTATTAAATGCTGGTTATTATGTATCTTGTGCCTTTGTTAAGTATAGATTTCACTGTTTCTTTTTCAGAGTAAAAATGTGAAAAACTGTGTTTAATATGAGGACAAAGAATGTCAAACGGACGCTATTGGTGTCCCACACAACCCCTGCTGCTCTTGATCGGAACAATAAATGAATTTAAGGAGGAAAAATGCGCATTTTGCATAAACAAAATCCCATTTCAGGCACAAAAATACACTGAAAATACACCATGGCGCATCCCTTATCCAGACACAGATCACATGTTATCACCAGGTGTAAATCAGGTGCTGAAACAACACGTCCTTGCATTGTTTTAACGTAGGTTTTCAGTCTGAATGCCCACTAACTTGTAACCCACCAGGACGCCACCATCTGTTGAATGTTTATCAGTTAAAGCTTCTTGTTGAGCAGACAGTCGCCGGACATTTAATGCTGATTTGTATAAACTGTCTTTCTCGCAGGATCGAATCATCAACCTGGCGGTGGGGGGATTTACGTCTTTGGTCGTTTTAGTAAGTACCGATCTCCTGCACCATCACTTGTGTATTGTTTGTAGTAGCGTGTTTCTCCACTGTGGATGCTCTGCGTTCCTGTTGGATGTTAGTAATCATGACGTTTATGAAGTGCAGTATTCAGTTTAAATGATTGATCCTCCTGATTTTGATACTGTAAAGGCAGTTTTACGTCTCACAGCACCAGAATACAAGTTGAATGAATCACTGTAATCTTTAACTGCAGCTTTCTGAATCATTTCATCAGTTTAAAAAAGCTGTTTCAGTAACATGTTGTACTTCTGTGTCCTTTTGTCTCAAAATCTTTCTTTCTTCAAGCAGCTTCTTCCATTTTTAAGTGAATTTAATCTCTTCAGGATCACAGCTTTTGCAGTAATTAAGTCTATTTTATTTTAAACTTCTTTTTTTTTTTTAACGAGCAGGCATTATCTTAGGTCGGTGTACGATCACATGACGAGAGCACCAACCGGTCCGAAGAGTTACAGGACAAGTCGTTCTGAACCGCTCTGTAACTTCAAAAATGCAGTTATGTCGAGGAATTTATGTGCTTCTATTAGGAATGCGTTTAGTTTTTTCTCTATCACCATTAGACAGGGTGTGCTGGGTTCCTTTTAAGTCTAGAATGGTCATAATTGATCTGACGTTGGGGATTAAAAGTCTTACATGCAGATGACATGAATCCTATTTTAGAAGTCATCCTCGCTTGGCGTTATGCAAAGTGTTAGTCTCACATTGAGTAGCGTATTTGCTTTACCGAACACATCAAAGGTCCTTTTTAATAATTGATTTACTGATGTTTTATATTCTTATTCTGCTCATTTATATTGTCAGAACGTTAATTAGTCACCATTAAAGGGTCTTAAATGTGGCTCCATGAGGCCGACACACATTCATCTCATCTTGTTAGGCTTTTTTCATGTTGAAAATCACTCTTCTAGTCTGTACATTTACTAACTTTGGCCACTGACTGAAGTGGAAAAAGTGTGTTTGCAGCTAATACAATGATTCAACTGTTTTTACTTCTTCTTCTGCAGAATGAAAAGTGAGGGTTTTTTTTGTCCATTTCCTGACTTTGTGTAGTGAATCACCAGGCACCCAAACACTGTCTGCTATTAAAATGAGCTGCTTTCAGACATGAACCATGTTAAATGTTGCTGTTTACAAACAAAAACCAGTTGAACTACATTTCTTCTTGCCTAGATTACTGCAATTCATCATTTATTTATTTTAATTCATTTAATCAGGCAATCTTGATTGAGATTAAGATCTATTTTCCAAGAGAGACCTGAGGGAAAAACATTCATAAGACAAGAACACAATCAGCAGACAGAAACAACACAACTACACAGTAAACAAAGAATGAATAAAAACAGTTACATCATAAAAAAACATCAGATAATAAAGCTTTAAAATCTCCAAGAGGAGTGAAAGACTCAAGTTTGAGGTTCAGTTTGAAGTTAAAAGGTGCTTAGTACCTGAAACCAGTTCTGCCAGTTAAAGATGAATAACATTAGATGTTTTTTTTTCTTCTTGTCTGTAAAGACTCTCACACTTGGAGGAAGACACACATCCTTTAATTCTACACAGAGTCAAATGTTGAATATGAATCCTGAATGATTCTTTGCTGTCCGGCTGAAGTGTTTGTATGACTCAGCAAGAATAATGTGGGTGGCAGAATAAAGTTTTGGTGGCAGGACAGTCGGAGTCACTGGTGTACTTGGTCTTTTCTGCATTAAAAACCAGTCTGTGATTAACGAGTGATAATTACTTGTTTTACATTTGCCAACCGCCTACAGTCAATGCAAACTGCAGCAGCAGGACTTCTTACAAACACTAAGCTGTATCTTTATTCCCTGTTTGTTTCAGAATTCAATAGAAGATCCCATTGATTACTTTTAAACCCCTACATGGTCTCACTCCGCTTTTAACCCTTTATTTTAACCTTTATTCTGCACCAAATGTTGATAAAAGTTCCACATTTAAGAGAAAGGGCCTCTATATAACCTCTATAATGTGTACTACAAAGGTTTTTTATTACATTTTCATAATTTTTATTTCTCGTGCACATTACTTTCCAATAGTTGTCCAAACTGACTGATGTCTCCAGGTGTTAAAATAGATTAGTCTGCCCCTTTTAGAGCAGCTCCAGAAAACTCAAAATGTCAAGTTTGCAGGAGTTTTGAAAACTGAACGTGTTTAGTGTTTAAGTTTCTTTAACGTTTGTCCTTTTCATGTCCTCCAGGTGACTGTGATCAGCTCGTTTGTGTTCCCCTCGCTGCCTCCACGACCGCTTAATGTCTTCTTCGCCGTGTGCATCCTGTTAGCCTGTGGATCCACCATAGTGCTGGTAACACACACACACACACACACACACACATTTTCCTTTTTTATCACGTTAGATCTGCTCCAGTCTGTGTGTTCTAGCTCTGATATGATGGACACACTGCAGCTTGAATAATGACACATTTGTTATACAGCTCATCAGTATTACACTGTTTTTTTTCTTCCTCTTTAAAGCTCGATATTTTCAGTATTTATAATAATTTATAAAACAGAAGAGCTTTAGAATGACAGATGCAGCTCAGAGCTTTTTATTAAAGTTATTGCCAGTTTATTACATGCTGTCTGCTGTTTGTTGGAAGTGTTGTGTAGCAGAGCACTTACAAGCTACACAGCAGGTCTTTTTCTGTTGTTATAAGAAAAAGATGTGAATAAAAGCCTTTTTTACACAGAACAATATGTTTACGTGTCATTTAAAAAAGCACTCAATGTGACATTTCTCTCTGCAGAAAAGCATTTATTTTATTTGCTTTACTTTCTACTTTCTGCCATCTTTCGCCTGTAATAACAGACTCACATATGGCGACAGTTACACTACTTTTACATTTTTATGCCAGTTATTTGTGAAGCGCTCCATTTAAAAAGGGCTTTAATCAGTATTTATTTAGAATATTTAATGAAAAGGTAAATATTGAAGAGTACATTTTCAGAGAAAACTTTGTCGTTTCAGTTTTTTTAATTGATTTGAGGGATCTCTAGTTTAAACAGAACTCCTAAATATTTTTTTCTGTGAAATTTGGCTGACAAGACAAAAACAAGGACCTTGATTCATGTCTGTCCTCCTCAGATATTCTGGTACCGGCAGGGCGATCTGGAGCCTAAATTCAGGAATCTGATCTACTACATGCTGGCGTCCATCGTGCTGCTGTGTCTATGTGCCAACCTCTACTTCCACGATGTCAGGTAAAGGCAGGGGCGAGGAAGAGGAGGAAGAAGAAGAAGGGAAGACATGGCCTTGACAGACGGAAACACACGGGGGACACGGAGAGAAAGACGGACCAAGAAAGAAAGAACCACACGACCAAAACAAACTAAAAACTCATCACACACTAACTTGAATGAATTTCCCACCTGACCGTCAGCAGACTGGAGACTTTGGGACCAAAACCAGTGAGACTTAATGGTTGCAGTGGGATGAAAACTGTCAGACTTGTTGGTGCTGAACACATGACGTCACAGTGTAGAAATCATGATGTGGAGGAAGAAGCCTGGAGACACACTGCTGGAGGATGAACTGTGAGTCAAACAGGTGTGTTTACATGCACGTAAATTATTTACAGGCACGACAACAAGCACTTAAACTTAATAACGGAAAATAATGAGTTTGATGTGATGCAACAGTTAAAGGAAAAATCTGCCCTCTCGTGTCTTTTACATGTTTTTCTTTGCCCTCAAGTTTCTGATTAACTGTGTTTATATCTTTAAACATCTGTCAGGAAGAGAGGGCTACTAAAATATTATATTATATAAACATCTTAATCAGGCCACGTAATCAAGACATAAGATGAGTTTCATTCCAAGCAAGCAAGACCACATTTGTGATGACGACTTCACAATCTTTCCAAACGTTCCTCCAAAGACGCCCGGCCGGTAACTCCCCGAACCTGCTGCCTGCTTGTATTAAAGGTGCATTCAGAGAGACCCGGTCCACTCGTTAAGTCAGAAAATATCACCACATTCACTGTGTGCACATGAACTGGACTCAGGCTGCAACTGACGGTAATAATCTGTTGATTGGTTTCTCCATTAATTGATTGGTGGTTTGGTCCATAAAATGGTGATAAATGTCAATCACAGTTTCCCAAATCCCACAAGTCAAAACCCCAAAATATTAAATTTACAGTTTCTATTCTAACATTTGAGTCTTGAGCCAGAGAATATTTCTGCATTTCTGCTTGAAAAATTACTTTTTATTAAATGATTATTCAATTATCAAAATAGTTGCAGATTACATTTCTATCAATCGACTAATCGATTAATCAGCTAATTGCTGCAGCTCTACATATATTTGCAGGTATATTGGAACTTCTAATTGCTAATTTTGCATACTTTTAATGGAGCCAATATGCCAAAATATATAGGCCAATATAAGCTAAGGTTATTAAAGGTATTTTACGCCTATTTGAGGCATTTAAGTGCAGCTTCTTGGTGACAAACTGGACTTTTTTTTTTGACATTACGAGTTGACAAAAACCTCCTGAATGCACCTTTTAGATTTGCTGCGTGTGTGTGACATCATCATGGTGCTATGGTGACTCCTCTGATTCAGGGAGGAGGTGTTCCTGTAGCCTTCAATCCTCCCAAAACCACCATCCACATCAGCTGCTCTGGATTCTTGAGGCCGCTGTGGGCTCCAGTAGATTCTCTTCTTGTGTTTGTTGGACTGTTTGTGTTGAAAGAACCTTTCACGCTGCGAGTCTGAGTGACTCGCTTCATAACTGACGATTATTTTAGATCTCTGAAAACATCTGCTATCAAACTGAATTTGTAGCGAATCACTGAGAGTCTGTACTCACATGAAAAACTTTTTAACTGTTCAGATTTTAACAGGGTGGATTTTTCCTTTAACCAGGATCATGAGCATGTAAACACACTGAGTGAAGCAGAAAGGGGGGGGTGATGGACCCCCCCACCCTCCTCCCTTCAGTACTGTAGACTGTGGTACAAACTTGCTGACACAGCAATAGCACAAGCAGCATCAGGGCTCTGTGGCAAATATATGCAAAAGTTTGTATGTTTTTCTTCTTTCTGTCGCTGCTGCTGCTTTTCTGCTCTTGCAGCTTATCTGATGGTTGGATTTAATTAATTTCCCAAATCAAGTCCTGCTAAGAGGATTTTTTTTTTATTAGAAACTCGTTTAAATGCTGAATTACACTGACTGACTGCCAATTCTTGCACTAGCTGAATTACACTTTTGTCTAAGCCATACACACACACACACACACACACTCAGGCCAGCTGTAGCACCAATGAAAATGAATGGGAGCATTCCTCGTGGCTTTTACACTGAAGCTGCACAGCACAGCAGATCCTTACGAGTTTCTGTTTCACACTGATGTGTCTGTAATAATTCTGCCATTCACAAACCCGAGCTGAGCTTTTCAGCATCTGTAGCACCAAGTAGCTTCACGTTTTGATTTCTCTGCTTGTTTTTACGTCAAGAGTGAGAATTATAATCATGGAAACGTTTTGGTACTTTAGGTCTATTTAGCTCAGCACAGCTGCAGGTTAGAAGAACACTGACGTATATGTAGCTGCTTTAGTGAAGGAAACGAATAAGTAAAACACAAGTGGGTCTATTGGTCACAGCGATTTATTTTCTTGATTAATTGCTTTGTTAAAAATGTTTAAAAAGCTAAATGTGACGTCTTCAAATTGCTTATTTTGTTCTTGCAAGTCTAAAACCCAAAGACATTTAATTAACTATCATAGAAAAGGCAAATATTCACATTTCAGACGCTGGAAACTGAATTTTTCGCATTTTTGCTTTAAAAAAAAAAAAAGGCTTAAATAATTTGTTTTCTGTCAATTACTAATTATTTCAGCTCTACGGCCAAGAATGAATCACAGAGTAGGGCTGCAACAAGGAGATAGATCCCTCCCAAATCATTCAAACCTTTTATAATCATTTATATCTCTGCACAAATAGAAACTCTGGTGTCAGGTTTGGTCGCAGGAAACTTCAGATTCATTAATTCAAACTGTCCAAAGAAAACTAGACTCAGAGTTAGATCTTAAAGGAAGAGGCTGGTATTTTTCCTCCCATGAAAAGACCAAAAACAACAAATTAGTTTCTCAAAACTTTCTGACTTCAGCTTCCACTGAAGACAGAAATGTTTAAAAATAGCTCACAAATATACTGTTTTATAAAACAGCAGGTCGCTGTAGTTTTTTTGATACACTTCATTGTTGGTTTTGGTCTTTTCATGGGATTTATTAATAGAAAAAGTCCTTTAATGCATCTCATCATCCTTTTAGTGTCTTTATAACAGAAAACATCCGGCTCGTTGTGTGACGTCACCTGACAGGATTTCTGGGTGTTGAAGGTGGATCATTTCAAACTGAACTCGCTGCAGACTGTAGCTTTAAACCGCGATTGTTTCCTCGTTTTTTGCGACTGTAGCTTTGTTTACAGATGACCTGCAGTAAAAAGCTTTGTTGGTCACCTGAGTGACATTTCCAGTAAAACTGACAGCGACTGTGACAAAGAGCTTAGTGCTGAAGAAACTGCGGCCTCCACGAGAGGAGTCAACCTCGCCACGACTTTAGGATTATCAAAGCCATGTGTTTCTTTTTTATTTAATATTTTATGGAATAAATAATTGTGTATCCTTACTGCCTCTTCGCTTTTTTTGCTTTTTTACTGGGTGACAAAGTTTGTAGCAGCAGATGTTAAATGGAACCAGAAGAAGAAACAAAGGTGACACTTTAAGTCCCCCGATTTAACTTTTATAAACATTTATTTACACATGTTTTAAGGGTTTATTAATGTACAGTATTTGTCAGAACTTCTGCATATATTATAACTGTTTTACTATATAGTCCATAATGTTTATAAATGTTAAATTGGGGGACTTTTAGAAAAAAAGATTCAGATTCAGGTTCAGATTGATTCAGACTCTTTATGACACTGAAATTTTAATTATGGCGTAATTCAGATGAAAATGCAGTTTTTCTATTCAGTCTTTTATAAAAACCATGATATCATTCAAATGGCCAGTTTGCATTTTAATTTAATGTTATTCTTAAATATTTGCTTTGTATGGAAGCCAACTTCTGCCATTTACATAAAAATGTTTTTTCCTCATAATTATGACTTTGTAACTTTAATGATGAAGTTGAAACTATCTCAGAATTATAACCTTTTAATTTCAATTATCATAAATGTACTTTTATCTCTATAAACTATATTTTTTATCTCAGTAACTATGAGGCTTTATCAAAATGAGGAACTTTTTGTTACTTTAAATAAAGAATATAAAGAATCAGAAATTGGTCGGGTTTATATATTTGTAGGAGGTCCTGATCTGTTTCTTTAACACACTATAAAGGTAGTTGTTAGCAGATGTAAGGACATTTTTAAGTATTTATTAATGTACCCTGTAAAAATATAACTTCTCCTATGAAGACATATTATAACTATTACTACTTTACTGTATTATGATTCATTATCTTTTTATACAGCAGCCACAACTTATGAATGCCCACAGGAGAAGTTAGTTGTTGACAAACACATTAATAAACACATATCTGCTAATAACTATATTATAGTTGTTATACGGCTTATAAATGCTAAATAGGGGGACTTTAAATAAAGTGTAACATAATGAGATACTAAGTCATAATTATAAGAGAAAAACTTAAGTGGTGGATTTTTTTTGGACATGGCAGATTTGGACTTCCATACAACCACACAACCTCATAATAATTTAAAGGTGCAGTGTGTAGAATTTAGTGGCAACTAAATTTGTGAGTTTCATGGCCACAGTAGTTCTCCTACATGCTTGGAAAGGGAGGGGGAGGGGAGGAGTATTCAGTTGGTTGCAACCTGCAACCTCACCGCTAGATGCCACTAAATCCTACACACTGGTCCTTTAATAGAAAGTGAAAAACATTAACTTTTTAAATCACATAATCTGTCATAAAATTGGACTAATCCAAGTTGCCATTTAGAATTGTATCTTCATGTTTTTGTGGCACAGATGTTTACATAATTATACTTACGAACATGGTGGTTTTAAGGGACGAGGGTCAGTTCACATTTTGGCTTGAAGAAAACTTAGTGTCCAAAATGACATCCATCCATTACAGCCTTTAGAGTCTCTGCGACACTGCATAGGCCGTAAAAATGTCCGCTGATGGCTGTATGTTCACATTTCATCCAGGGGCTCGGTATGACACTTCCGACAGATAATGACCAAGTTCTGTTTCACTTACAGCCACACAAGTAGGTTTTAAAAATGTTTACGTCCTGGTTTAAAACAGGAGAGGAGTCTGGGAGGTCAGTGACTTTAACAGTAACAGTTCAACACACCGTGCAGACGTGTGCTGTCGTTTTTGTTGTTGGTATCGACCTGTTCAGCAGCGAGGTTTTCACAACATCAGCCATGATGAGGGTCTCGACTTCAGTCTGAGCCTTCCTGGTTCTCCAAGATCGGATCTGAGTACAGAGACAGAGAGAGATGTAGGTGAAAAAGCAGATTCAAGCCAGGGTTTCTCCACTGCTTTCTGATTCATGCAGAAAAAAGGTGAGCTCAGAGAAACTTTCCTCCTTCAGCAGATAAATGTGAAAACAAGAAGCAACAACCTGTCAGTGTGCTGCTGATGTTGGGTGGAGAGACAATCAGGACGGCGCTGCCAGGTGTGATCCCAGAATGCACCACTGGACCCTCCACTGAGGGGGAACTCAGCTCCTGACACACACAGACACAAACACAGTTTAATCTCCTTTTCTGTTGAAGGGTCAGCAGTGTCTTTAAATCTGCATTGAAATACTTTTCATTTAAGTTTTTGCATTTTAAATTTCACTTTTTTCATTGTCACTTTACATTTATTCTCATATAAATATCCTCCATGAGCTTAAAGTAATGGATAAATGTTTGAAATAAATATTGGTTGGGTGCTGCTCTAGGCCTCCGTGCTGAAGGATCGTGATCCATGTTTATACCTTGTCAGTGAAGCCATCAGCCATTGGCTCCTGGGTTTCCGTGACGACGCTCTCTGAACCTTCCAGGAGACTTGTGGCATCGAGGTGGTCGTCCTGGCTCTGCCCATCTGTCTCTGTGACCAGCTGTGATTGGCTGAGAGGATCTGAGGAGGCGGGGTCAGAGGTGACGGTTTGGATGATAACGCCATCGCTGGAACAGAGGCCGTCCGTCTGAGGAGGGAAAAAAAAACTCAAAAACACACATACAGGAAATTTGTGTTTGATAATAACCACCAGAAAAAGGCTGAAATCTTCGTTACTGACCGACAGGCTGTGAAGGATGATGTGTTCATGTGATGAGGGGGAAGAGCCTGTCGTCAGGGTAACTGTGCTGTTATTGCCTAAGCTGAGAGGAAGGCCCTGACTGGTGGAGAGGCTGAGCGGCAGGCTCTGATTGGACGTCGTCTGGAGGTAGTAGGTCCCCGGGGTGCCGGTGGGCTGCAGGTGGAAGGACTGAAAATCAAAAACAAAACAACATTTTAGTCAGTTTTTAATAATAGTTTGTGTCGTTACAAGAGCCAGACTGATACATCTGCACCAATATATGGCTGATATAAAATTAGATGAAAATGTCTTTGAAAATGTCCCACTCAGTACATATCTTGGTCACAATTCTTTAAAGGATGTGGCTGATAATTTTCTATATTTGTCTTATTGTCAACAAATCTCTGGGTGACAGTAACAGTCATTTTTGCCAAATTAGTATGAATATAAGTTACTCTAATTCTGTTGTTCCTCACTAATGGCAAACATGACATTAGCTGTTATACAGTCCTAAAAGAAACAGTTACATTTATAAATTACATTCTTAAATTAATTAATAGAAATAAAAAAAACTAAATATTGGAAAATTACCGGCCTGTGTTTTCACCCACCCCATTAAACAACAATAAAAAACTGGCCCATGGTTGAATCTCATTGCTGACCCCTGCTGTACATTCATTTAGAGGACACCTGCCAAACCATGCATACTTAGGAATGTCTCGTTAATACAGGATATTAGCTGTGAAAATATTCCTGTCATTAAAACTGTGTGATGGGCTTACAGGCAGGATCTCGAAGGTCTGCAGGGCTCCTGTGTTCAGAGTGATGGTTTCACTGTCGCTGGCTGCTGCTGAAGAATCTGAAGCTTACAGAGAAACACAGAGAGCTCAATCATACACAGCTGGAGTACCAGAGGTCCAACAACACATCTATGTTGGGTTAAGACTACATAATAAAGCACACAGACACCGCGGTGTGTCTCACCCAGGTGTGTGATCTGCAGCGGGATCTGTACGGGAATCTGCAGCGCCGCCACGGAGCTGGGGGCGGGGCTGCCGCCGCTCTCCTCCAACCGGGTCAGTCGGATCTGCAGCGAAGACGAGGAGGGACTTCCTGGTCCGGCTGCCGTCTGCGAGGACGCCATCACCTCGTGGAGAGCCTTCAGGAGGACTGCGCGCGCACGCACACACACACACACACACACACACACACACACACACACACACACACACACACACACACACACACACACACACACACACACACACACACACACACACACACACACACACACACACACACACACACACACACACACACACACACACACACACACACACACACACACACACACACACACACACACACACACACACACACACACGAGTGTCAAACACTTGTTTTTGTTTCTCAGGTTTTAACAGCAGACTGGATCCTCTTTATCAAGCTGAAACACATCTTCAGAGAAATACGTGTGTGTGTGTGTGTGTGTGTTTACCACTGAAGGGGATCTCCTTGTGATTGGCTACTTGTCTCTTGATGCTCCACCACTTGGATCGCAGCCACTGGGGTGATCGGACGCTGCTCCACCCACCTGCGAGATCCTCCCACTTGATTTCATTCTCATCCTCCACCTGCAGCTCCAAAATCCTGAAACACACAGTCTCAATTTACCCATTTGTGTAGTTTATAGAGTGGAATTCTAACGCTAACGCTAACACACACACACACACACACACACACACACACACACACACACAGTACCTGCGTGTGAGGTTCAGGTCATCCTCCTTCGTCCACTCTGTTCCTCCGCTGTGTTTCCAGTTCAGGTAGTTCAGCCATTTTGACCGACACTGTTTCTCTGAGCGCGTGCGAACCTGGTCTGCAACTGACGCCCAGGAGACGCCACCTGTGACCGCAGAGCCCGGCGTCGCACCGGCCATCTCGTACACCACCTCAGTGAGCCGTCTCTCCTCTTCCTCGCTCCATTTACCTGGGAGAAAGAAACACGCACAAAGTGAATTTTATATAAAAAACGAAGTTATACACAAACATACAAGGATTCAACTAACAATTCAGAATCTGAACTCAGTTGAACATGAGTTTAAAACATTCAGGATCTATAAATATGATCATTTTGTGCCGGAATCAGACAAGAAAATTACAAACATGCAGACATTTCCCCTAAAATTTTACTTTTGTGACAGTCCATCAGTTTTTCTAACAGCTTTTATGAACAAGAGGAAATGAAACTCTCTATTGAAGAGAGCACAAACAGTATAAGTAGTGGTTTGTTCACTCTGACTGATATATTATTTTATACATAAGTTAGTCCAACCAAGTACTTTGATTGGACAAGAGGCATTACATAGTGCTGATATAGAGTATAACAGCACTGGGACTTTTAACTATACATGTATCACTCTGCTTTACAGGTGTTATAATAACCGTTAATTACATTAACAGTCGTTATCTAGCTTAGATTGTAACAAACTCCGACAGACAGCTTCTGGTATACCGCCGCTCCCCTGGGAGTAAACCAGCTGTCACAGATGTTACCCAGGAGGTGCAGGGAGGCAGGGACACACACGTCTTACACCAACCACAGCCTGAGAGCCACCTGCATACAGAAACTGTCTGATGCGGGACTCAAGGCGAGGGAGACGGAAGTGAATGAGAGGACTTTTAAAATTGGCGACCGCGAAGAAACAACAACATGCTGCTGTACGGGTGCGTTGGACAGCTGAGATGGAGGAAAGGCTTGTAGATATGTGGCAAGAACACGACTGCCTGTATAACGTGTCTTCCAAGACATGTCATAACTGTAC
This sequence comes from Scomberomorus guttatus, assembly GCA_038419695.1. Classification (NCBI taxonomy): domain Eukaryota; kingdom Metazoa; phylum Chordata; class Actinopteri; order Scombriformes; family Scombridae; genus Scomberomorus; species Scomberomorus guttatus. The sequence goes on along the minus strand of CM076466.1, from coordinate 3,494,245 downwards.
GGACAAAGAGAAGAGCTTTACAGCAAGTTGTTGCACCATTTCCATTTTGTTTACATCTGTTTCCCCATGAGATCACATGAGGTGGTGCGTTGCTTCCTCTGGCACGATTATCTTAATAATATCCTGTAGTGCATGTTTGAGATTAGAGAGAAGAACATCTGTGAAGTTTCTCTTTATGTGCGGGATGCAACCCCGACAGTTTATTAAGAGTTTGTACCTGTGTTGCATGTGTCCTTCATCAGTCGGCAGCGGTCTTTGACAGAGGAGGCGCTGCGACCCAGGGCTGCTCCGATAGTTGCCCAGTCGTTCCCGTGCTTCTCCCTCAGCCTGGACACACAGAATTAAACAATATATTGATTTATATTAAAAAAACATTACTGAAGATTACTTTTTTGCATTGAACACATATAGAGGTTTTACTCACGCTTTTAGTTTCTCTATCTCATCTGGAGTATACCTGAGGAAAAATGAGAGGACAATGTGATTATGTTACGATTAGACAACACAGACGTCTTTCCCTTCGTCATCTCCTCGTACACTCACTTGCCGACGTGGTTTCGGTTGTCGTACATTCGTAGAACTCGTCTGTAGACGGCGAACAGCGGCCTGTTTAACCCCCACGCCACTGAGCGGTAAAAATCCTTCCTCTCCTCTTTGGACATCTCAAAAATGATCTCTGCTGGGTCATCGATGCCTCTGCCCTGACACACACACACACACACACGTCATGTTTCCATCCAAATGTAGCACAAATATTAACCAAATTTTACATCCAATACTGCTGTGTGATTATTAGGAGTGATTAAAAGAGCGGCAGTCAAGGCTCAAACGATGGAAAACCATGTGGAAAAAGTGATGGAAATATGACATTTCTGTTTGGTTCATGTATTAATTTGAGGAACGCTACAGTCTGCTCATCTTTTACACCTCAGCCAACCATTAAACTTTTTTTTTTCTAAATTACAACGTTTCCACTGTTTTTTTACATGAACATTTGTAGAGCACTGAACATGACATCTGCAGATGCTACAAAGACAAAAAGAAGGGGTGGGGGCAGCGGTGGCCTAAAGGTCAAAGAAGCGAGCTTGTGACTGGAAGGTCGTCGGTTCGATCCGGCAGGTGTGAATGTGTGTAACTGTGTGAATGTGTGTAACTGTGTGAATGTGTGTAACTGTGTGAATGTGTGTAACTGTGTGAATGTGTGTAACTGTGTGAGTGCAACATAGAGGCTTCCTCTCAGTGAAACTTTGAAAAAATAAAGGTTAAAAAAAAGAAAGAGAAAAAGTGAAAACCAAGATGGTGAAAAAAAAAAAAAAGACACTTACCTTCACATATCGATCGATGTTGCTCATGAGAATATCAATCTCCTCTTTAGACCACATTCCCTGCTTCCACTTATGACCTAAAGAGGAAGAAATGTCAATTCAGAACATTTTATTTAACACTTGTTTACTTTTTATTTGTTAAGAAAATATTTAACTCTGCAGTGTTTCTGTTTCTCTGAACCCAGCCTGCCTGTTAACATCTTCATCAGCTGTTGTATTTGTCTTTTCTGTTGAAATCTTTCATTATCTTCTTACTTTTCCTTCTGTATCACTCCGTCTCTCCGTGCTGCAGGAATACATTTAAGAACTACTTTTTTTGAAGTTGAAGTATTGAACATCACTAAGTTTCAAATGCTTCCTCTTACAGATCAGTAGCATTAGATAATTAATGTATTTAAGGTTACAGCTGAATCAAACCTGCACAAATCTGAATGAATCTATGACAAAATATTTTTACAACACTAAACTGTCACTAGATACATTGGAAAGATGATCTGTAACATTTCTGTCAAAGTTGTGTTTAATTAGACACTTTTTACTTCAAGATATTTTTTTTCTACTTCAGTAAAACGTAGCGTAGCGTAAAAGAAGTAGCGCAGTGCTTTTGCTTAAACAGACTGTTTTTTCCAGTTTCCCATATCTGTTCATTTTCCATATTTATTTAAAGTGTGGACTCATTTTTTCAACATTATTTCATTGAGAAGGATGTGTAAATCGAGTCAGTGTATGTAGTTGATGTTTGAGACACACACAGGCTACATTAACTTCATGTAGTCTGGGTTAACGTTACTGATTGTTCATCAAAGAGGGAAACGTGGTAAAAAAGTTTTGAAAATGTGAGGATGAGCGTCACATACAGTTTCACCTCTACACATTTACTTTGATGGTTTCCAGCAAGTTGCTTTATTTCTAAATACTGAAAATGTTCTTCTATAAGCTACCATGACATCATTGCAATGAGGAAACTCATGCTCATACTAATATATCTGATCAGCTATACTCTGCTGATAATATTGGCCATGTTGATATATCAATCAGGACCTAGTGTGAGTATATACAGTGTGTGTGTTTGTACCTTTGTTAGCCAGTGAATCTTTGTCTTCTTTTGTGGTAAACCAGGCCTGACTGACAGGTGAAACATCTGTCTTCTCACTGGGGGAGAGCGACTCCTCCTCCTCCTGCAGGATCTACACACACACACACACACACACAAACGTATTTTTGGAATAAAATGTTTTCTAGTAATGTGAAGTGGCTGGTTAGTCTTTACAGACTGAATCACCATGATGTTGTGGTAACAACAACAGTCACTTCCAGGTAGACAACTGGCAGTTGATTTGAATTGCAGAGATATGTGAAAACTTATTAACTTAATTTATTTCTGTTGTCATTTTCAGCCCTAACTGTAACATTAAAGATATAAAGTTAATCACGATGGTTTGACCTATCTGACGTTTCTGCTGTGATTATTTTCTGTGTTGCTTTGCTTTGATAAACCAAATCTACTCAACAGCGACATCTCACCCCCAGTCGGACTAACTGGTGGCTGCTTTTGTCATAGTGGGAAGCTGCCTTACCACTGCTTTACTCATTTATACTTACTGCTTATACTTACTTACACTTATTTACACTGCCTACCCTTCACTGTTTACTTCTTTACTTGCTTAAGCTGACATATATTTTTGCTCTGTGCCATTAAATTGTAAGTATGTGACGCAGGGCTTTCTACCCAGAAGTTATTGTAAACAAACATTGTGATTGGTTCTGTATAAAGTTGCATTTCTTCTTCCTTTGAGTCAGGGAGGGTTGTCGTCATTTAGGATGCAGGAAGAGAAGAAGACAGAGGTAGAAGAAGAAGAAGAAGAAGAAGAGAAGGAAAAAAACTGTACCTGAATCTGAGCAACACCGTCCTCAGAAAGATCTCCGTCTGCTGTGGCCGTCATCGTCACCTCAAAGCTCTCATCGTTCTCTGACACTGAGGAGAAGACAGACAGAGACAAGAAACAGTTACAGCTAGAATATGTTGTTTATTTACCCATTAAAAAGCTTGTTTTTTATCTACAATTATCAAGAAATTGATAAGTGGCTCCAGCCAGTAAATGTCTTCTATCTATCGATCTATTAAACTGAATTTAGACTGTACATGATGTTTAGTTGCATTCATTTATGAATTATAAACACAATTTCAGAAAACTAACACTCAAAATTAATTACAATCACCAATATTTATTCGTAAACATTACTAAAATTAAATTCCGGTACACATCTACAATTACAATTTACAATTTCATTTAGCAGATGCTTTTATCCAAAACGTACATCTGAGAGTTCATACAACACAAGCAAGGACAGAGTGCATAGAAGCTTAGTTTTTTTTGTTTGTTTGTTTTTTTCTTCAGCCCATCAAGTGCGGAGATGTTTGCGAAAGAGCTGGGTCTGAAGTCTTTTCTCAAAGATTGAGAGGGACTCTTCGGATCGAACAGAGCTTAAGGTTGAGGTGGACAGTATGTGAGTGAGGCTTCTTACAAGTACAAAAAGTGTGTCTTACTTGGTAAAGTGACCACAGAGAACTGTGGTGTTTCCGAGTCTTCCTGTTCGTCCGTGGAGAGACGCAGTTTCTTCTGAAGGGGCTCAGAGTCCTCATCTACACACACACACACACACACACACACGCGCACACACACACACGCGCACACACACACACACGCGCACACACACAGACACATGCGCGCGCACACACACACACACACACACACACACACACATATGTATGTTTACATAAAACACTGGAGAAAAACTGGCTTAAACAGTATAAAAGCATCCTAATCTGTAGGGAGAATGTCTATAACAGCAGCAGGAGTGTAAAAAGGATAAATTACGCAGGAAAAAAGACACAGAAAGGTGTGTGTGTGTGTGTGTGTGTGTGTGTGTGTGAGTTAACCCACCGTTGGGAGGACAGTGCAGTATGATGCTTCCATCGCTGTCTTGAGTCAGAGTGACGGAGTTGACAGTTTCTAGCGCTGCAGCGTCTTCGTCCTCTGCGGGCGAGCTCATCGTGCACCTGGAAATAAATACAACGGATGAACTGTTGTTAATTCACAGCTACAGGAACACCAGGAAGGGAAGAACATTAACGTTTCAGCGCTCATTCAATGAACAAGTTGGTTTTCATATAAAATAAAAATCATTTTGTGGAAAACTAGTTTTAAAAAAGATCAAAACATTTACTTCTGATATAAGCAGTATACTAACTTCACTTCTTCATGTATTTACTGTAAGTGCACTAATTACATTTTTGGAACATAATTTATTGAAACTACTTTATATACAGTTAGCTAGTTTAGTCCAGTGGTTCCTAACCTAGGGGTCGGGCCCCTCCAAAGGGTCAGCAGATAAATCTGTTTTCAGTTTTTGGACTTTTTCTCTAATCTTTGATTTTTGCTGAAATATTGGATCATTTGAACATTTATTGAAATGAAACCATGTGAGAAGTTTAGAGGGAAAAATCACTATTTGGTGGAGCTGTTAACAACTCATAGACATCTGAAATGTGACCCCGACTACACACTGCTTTTTGTAAGACGTCAAAAGCCAAAAAGGTTGGAAACCACTGGTTTCATCTTTAACAATGTGTTGTATTTTAAAAGCTTGTTATATTATCCATTGTGTCAAATCTTCATCTGAAAAGTAACTAAAGCTGTCAAATAAATGTAGTGGAGTAGAAAGTACAATATTTCCCTCTGAAATGTGGTGGAGTGGAAGTATAAAGTAGCATCACATGGAAATACTCAAGTAAAGTACAAGTACCTCAAAATTGTACTTAAGTATAGTACTTGAGTAAATGTACTTAGTTACTTTCCACCACTGGCATCCCGAAGAAGAAGGTGAGTGATTTATTAAAGGTGTAAAGTCAAGTTACAATAGATGGTGAATGCATTTTTGCCTGTTATCAAGATATATGTTAAATTGTTATATTTTTGAATGGAGTTTGGCGTAAAGGTGCAATGCAGCTATTGAAAACATTGTGATTCAGCGCAGAGATGGAGGCGTCACTTCACGTGATGTTAACACCAAAAACCCTTTAGTTGCATGATGTGTAAGCTTTAATGAATACTTGGTTTGAATACACAACAATGCTAACCGTTAGCATCCAGCGAGCTCGCCAGCTCAACGAAAGACGAAAAATCTCCGGCGCCATGTTAAGTCGACAAGGTGAAGCTTATGGCGTCTGTGCGGGTTTGACGCTGATCTGACGCTTTCTTCTCGGTTTTGTGGCGATTTTTTCCCGCTCTGAGCCTCCCGTGCGCTTCGACTACCAAACAGAAAGTGAATTTTACCGATGATTTGGATACTTACTTCCTGTTTTTGGTCCGGGGACTTGTGAGTTACCAGGATGGAGGTAAAGTGCCAGGATGCAGCAACGGCCGTGCGCGAGAGGCCCGGCCGGTTGCCAGGTAACAGATTTATCCGTAAAACGGCAGTTAGTGGTGGAAAGTAACCAAGTACATTTGCTCAAGTACTGTACATAAGTACAGTTTTGAGGTACTTTACCTGAGTATTTCCATTTGATGTTACTTTATACTTCCACTCCACTACATTTTAGAGGGAAACATTGTACTTTCTAGATTTGACACAATGGATAATATAGCAAGCTTTTAAAATACAGCACACAATAAAAATATAATGATTTCATATATAAAATTGTATCAGTCAGAAGGGCCAAATCACTACTTTTACTGCAATACTTTAACTACATCAAGCTCATAATACTTATGTACTTTTACTGTAGTAGGATTTTTCAGATTTTTTTTTTGATTCGATAACATTAGTTACAATCAACTTGTGCAACTGAGATTTATTTTAAAACCTGCGTTCCTGCTAGAATTTAATAGAAAATAATGACACAATAATAATTTAACCAGTGAAATAATAATAATAATAAAGTTTATTTTTAAAGCATTTATCAAAACCAGAGATTACAAAGTGCTTTACAAGGACAAAATAAGAAGAAACGGAAAATCAAACAAAAACAACCACATGCAGACAGATTTACTCAAACTGAATAGGGGAATAAGGTAAAAATACATTTTTCAGAAGCAATATTTTTAAAAAACGAATAACAATAATTATACAATTTTTAAGAAATGAGATGAAAGCTCTGTAAAAAGCTGGTAAGGGCCCCTTGAGTTAAGATTATGTTGTTTTAGTGTTTAATTATTTTTCTTTAGCGTATAAAGAATCAAACCTGGCAACCACGCTGTCCGCTCTAAAATTTCTCCCGGTAACAACCTGACTTCAGTATATTTTTATTAACTTAAATAATGTTAAATAGATGCTAAAAACTAAATAAATTACACATACTTGTGGCGTTTATTCAGCGGCGACGTTTTGTGTGTAAACGAAGCCTGATTTGGGGAGACGGACACTTTGTCAAAGGTTCCACTGTCATTTCTGTCGGACACTTATTGGCGACGTACTGAACCTTCAAGCTCCAAAAATCCAAATTGCACATTTTAACATCTGTCAGCTATAATTTAGCCAAAAGAAATGGGAGAACAGCCAGTGAGAGTGTAAGTTTAACTTCACTAATACTTCACCTGTGGCTTTAATCGCTTTAATGTCGCTGTGATTTAATCTGTGACGGTTTTATTTCTATTTTATCTTAAATCTTGATGCGACTGGCTGCCTGTTAGATTCTGTATCTATGGTTAGATTTGGATATCTAATAATACACAATAATTCCCAAAAAACGTAAAAGAACTGGACTAGGCAGAGTTTCTGATCGTTTCAGCCCCTGTTTCAAATACAGAAACAGCTGTTTTAACTGCAGCAAAGGTCCAACAACCTCCGATACACGACGCACCAAACCTCATTCAAAAATGTGCTACATTAAGATTAAATTAATAATCTGCACGTGTATGGACAAGGTCAGACTCAAGAATGTGTTAAATTGAGATTAAATTAATAATATGCACAATCATAAACAAGGTAGGACTCAAAAATGTGATAAATTAAGATTAAATAAGTTATTGGCACATTTATAAACAAGGTAGGACGTGATGTAAATACATAACCGATATCAGTAGATGGGACTGAAAAATGGCCACACATGTAATCCACCAAATTTCATTACTTTTAAGAAACTTTAGTTTAGAGTCACTAACAAACTGTTGGAGTGACAACCGGGTCTGTTGCAGTTGTTTTTAAAGTTAGTGATGAAAGGCACATGTTGGTCTTAAACACCCAACTGTACATGTTTCCCAAGGAGCAAGACACCATTAAAGTTTTATTACGCTGTGAGAAAAACATAAGGGAGAGAAAGAAACTAGCCATGAGTTATTTGGACTGCTTCTTTAAAGGAATATTATGCTGATTTTTGAGCAGAGAGACTGTATATGTATTTAGTGTCATTGTAGTTAATATCCTATGAGGTATTGTTGATAGAAAAGCATTAAAGTGCGTGTTTGTTTCCAGCCTGGCGTGTGGGGATGTTGAAGGCAGACTGAACGCTCTGTTCAACCGAGTCCAGACCATCCAGAAGAAGACCGGACAGTTTGATGTGAGTCACGCTCTAAATCTGAAATATCTCTGTGTCCCTTTACAGACACGGCTCAGCCTGGAGTCAGTGAAATGTTCAATAGTTACCACGTTATTTACCGTCATGTTTGTTGTTGTTTCCCTGCAGCTGCTGCTGTGTGTCGGAGAGTTTTTCGGAACGACGCCGGAGGCCGAGGCGGAGTGGCAGCAGTACAAGACTGGAGCCAAGAAAGGTACAAACAACTGTGACACTGCTGCTGGTTCACTAGAAAAGTAGCTGCAACTGACGATTATTTTAATATTGTTTTACTGTCATAGAGGACTAAAGAAACCAGAAAATGTTCACATTTAAGAAGCTGGAATCAGAGAATTTGGACTTAAATCAGAAGAATTGCAGTTACAGTTGGTAGATTTTTGTTACGGCAGGTTTGTTTGTTCAGCAAAACCAAGAAGAATGTTTTATTTTTATAAAAACAAAGATATCTTGGTCAAACAGTGATAAACAGGCTGATAAATTTTGGATTGTGGGTGAAGAAATCACGAGTTTGCTTCTTTTGTCCTCGCTCAGCCCCCATCCACACTTACATCCTCGGAGCAGCGAGCCAGGACACGGCGAAGAATTTCCCCAGCGCTGACGGCTGCGAGCTGGCTGAAAACATCACGTACCTGGGTAGGACACAGCTGCACAGCAGGGTGTGATTCGTATATTTAAGTTCCTGTTATTAAACGTGTGTGTTTCAGGTCGACGGGGCGTGTTCACGGGCGTGTCGGGCTTACAGATCGCCTACGTCAGCGGTCGGGAGGCCCTGCAGGAGCCGGCCCCGGCTCACTGCTTCACGTCCAAAGATCTGTCGGCCCTCGTTGCCCCGCTGACCAGCAGCTCCAAGTTCAGAGGAGTCGACATCCTGCTGACGTCACAGTGGCCCCGAGGAGTGTGGAACTACGGAAACAACCCGGTAACTTAAAGTCAGAATACAGAATGTCTAAAAAAGTTACTGTTAAAGGTGTTGGATGGACGAGGTTTCACATGTGGAGTGTTTAAGTCAGTTTATTGTAACTGATGCCTTTTGAAATTCTTCTGATTCATTACAGAGTCAAAAACTGGATTTAATTACAGTTCATCAAAACTTTTTGCTGTACCAAAAACCTACTTAAAACACTAAGCAATATTGAATTTATGTTTTACTTTAAAGGACAAGTTCACAATTTTTCAAGTCTGTCTTAAAACAACAGTCAGGAGCCCAAATAAACATTGAAACCTGTTTTTCTTGCTGTAATTATTCCTCCTGTTCATACTGACCATTAGAAGATGGGGGACAAATTCCACAGTCCTCCTTCTTGAAGCTTCAGCGTCCAAATGAGTCAAATCAAGTAGATATCTTTCAACGTTAAGCTGCTTGAAGAAAATGAACAAAGTCTCTTAAAAAAATAGACAAAAAAGACCCAGCTGGGTTTGATACTGCCTCTTTTTTTTAAAGGTTTCTGTCTGTTGAAGTATTTTTTTCTCGGTTAAAGGCACCCTGTAGAGTTTTTAACCATTAGTATCACTATGGAGCAGGTTTTTTAAATCACTGGGTCTTCATTTTAATTTGTGTTGTACATGCACACGGGTGACACAATACAGTCCTACCAATGGTTTCACATTATTCTATAGTTGGCAGTAATGCACCAAGAAACACAGCAATTCACCAGAAAAGGCAGAAAGAAGGGTGCGAAATATTAAAAAAGAATGTAAATGATGCAGGATTCACTATATTAAAAAAAACTGCATTAGAAAAAGTTCTTTAACTCGCTTACATGATTTTCCTCTATAGAAGATAAACTTTAGCTTCTCTGGCAAACCTAATATTTAACTTTTTAACTTGAATTTTTAAAAATTGTTTAAAAAGTTGCTTTTTATCACATGAATGAAACTGTTTGTGCAGCTCATGTCAGTCTCTGTTCTCTAACGCTGTTCGGTCCAGACGTGTTTCCTCACTCTCGTCTCTGTTGCAGGAAGTGAACACAAAGTTCTGCGGGAGCGGCGCCGTCGCCAACCTCGCAGACAAACTGAAGCCACGTTACCACTTCGCAGCACTAGAGGGCGCTCACTACGAGAGGCTGCCATACAGGTACGATCGTACTCCTGTGTTTATTTTTAGATGTTCATATACTAGAACCGATTCCTCGCCGCAGTCATAACAGATGTGTATGTTCAACCCAGTCTTACCCACCACATGTGTTTTCCTTTCCTTTCTCAGGAATCATGTTGTTCTCCAGGAAAACGCTCAGCACGTCAGCCGCTTCATCGCCTTGGCAACCGTCAACAACCCTGCAAAGAAGAAGGTGTGTGTCTGTCGTCTGTGTCACAAAGACTTTTGTTTTGCATTGTCAGACTTCGATTAAACAATGAACGGATCATACAGCAGCCGTCAGATCCTGAGCTGTCTGTCTGTCTGTCTCTGCAGTATCTGTACGCCTTCAACATCATTCCCATGAAGACCATGGATCCATCGGAGCTGGTGAAGCAGCCGCAGGACGTGACAGAAAACCCCTACAGACGCTCTGGAAAAGACAAGACGGAGACGCACAAGACGGGCTTCAGCACCGCAGCGGAGGAGGTAAAATCATTATTTTTCCTTTCCCATGAAAAGGGTTTTTGTATATACTGTAAATTCATTTTGAAGAGTTTGAAATGTCTCTCTGCCTTCAGGAGCCGGCACATCAGTTCTTCTTTGACCTGAGCAAGAAGCAGGGCGGGGGTCCTCGGGGGCGCGGCAGGAAGAGACAGTCAGACGGAGACGGACACCAGCAGGGGAGACGCTGGGAGGGAGACGGACGAGGCCGGGACCAGCAGCAGGACGGAGACGGGCATCAGCACAAACAGCCTCGCAGGCACCGTGAGTCCAACCAGTCCGGAAAACATGATGAACTACTGTTTGTAAAGAAGTAGTACGAGATTAAAGTCTAGTCCTGTGTATGTAGTGTGTATTTCCTGTTTGTAAAAAATGGTATAAAATACAAAAAACAGTCGATTATAATACAGTATAAATAAAGTTGCTTTGCTGTTTGTGGTATTTTAGGTGTTTAAAGGGTTAAAACGGTGCAAGTAAACAAATAATGAAAAGTATTTTAATATTTAATGTTTTTCTTGTGTTCAGCTCAGCCTCCTGGTCCCTGCTGGTTCTGTCTGGCCAGTCCTCAGGTGGAGAAACACCTCGTCATCAGCATCGGATCACATGTGAGTCCATCACTCAGATACTTATGAATTCACAGTCAAATAGTGAGAATTCATATATTAAATACAAAGGGCCTCAATGAAAATGAATAAACTGAAGGATCAAGTGTTCCTCTGCTTCCTAAGATAAATAAACTGGAACTTGGGGGTCCCCGGGCCCCACTTTGAGAACCACTGCTCTAGAGGATAAGTTAAATATTTAATGTGCAATAATAATAGTAATCAGAATAAGAGAAAAAAAGGATAACATTGTAAAGATGGAAAAATATGTATTATAAATATATGTAATATAAGTATTAAAATGTTAAAGTGCACATTTTCAGTTTAGGAAAAATGTAAAATGTACATATGTAAAAAAAAAAAAAAAAAAAAAAAAAGTCTATCTTTAAACTCGCTAACCAGAATATTGTTTCCTGCAGTGTTACCTGGCTCTGGCTAAAGGCGGCCTGACGTCTCGCCACGTGCTGATCCTCCCCATCGGTCACTACCAGTCTGTGGTGGAGCTGAGCTCAGAGGTGGTGGAGGAGATGGAGAAGTACAAGTCGGCCCTGAAGAGCTTCTACAAGAGCAAAGGAGAGCGCTGTGTGCTGTTTGAGAGGAATTACAGGAGCCAACATCTGCAGCTGCAGGTACCAATAATATCACTGTTTTTTGTCATAACACATACATAGTGTCCTGTCTCTTTAGCAGTGGGAGTATTGATTTATATTAAGTAATGGAAATACAAATAAATAAAACTCAATAAAACTGAACCCACAATATTTGTATGATGTCACCTAGGGCTGCAGCTACTGATTATTTTCATTATTTGTTAATTTTTTTGATTAATCGTTAAGTAAAGAAGATGAAAAGTTCCCTTCCTGAGAACCCAAAGTCTTCAGGTGACCATCAGTCCTAAACCAAAAAATATTCAGTTTATAATCATATAAAACAGAGAAAAGCGGCAAATTGTCACATTTTAGGAAGCTGCAAACTTAAATGATTAATTTTGCGATCAGATTAATTTTCAGGGTAACTGATGCCTTCATGAATTCACCTCAGAGAGTAAAAAGCTCCTCAGCTGATTCTGTCTGTTGGATGTAACGAGCATCGATGTTTTTTGGTCTTCATCAGGTCGTCCCGGTGCCTTTGGACCGCTGCACCACAGAGGACATAAAGGAGGCGTTCATGGTTCAGGCTCAGGAGCAACAGATGGAGCTGATGGAGATTCCTGAACACACCGACCTCAAACAGGTAACACACACCTGGACAACACAGGTCTAAACACACAAATCAGTGCTGCAGTGATTTTTGGACACGATACAATAAATATAAAAGCTCAAAACATCCGTCTGTTTGTGTTGTTAGATTGCTCCTCCTGGGACGCCGTACTTCTACGTGGAGTTGGACTCGGGGGAGAAACTCTTCTACCGCATCCAGAAACATTTTCCTCTGCAGTTTGGAAGGTGAGAAGGGATCTCAGTAAACACGCCTTCACATCCTTCTGTCTCCAGCTGTTGGTGATGCAGCAGGAAATAAAACTGTGACCAGAAGAAAAACAAACTCCAGTCTAAGTGACTAAACTATATATAATTTGTATTTTGTACAATTTATGTAAATGTTGGTGTCTCACTGTGTAAGTTGTTTTTAAGTCTGCTGCTTTGAGCAACACTCCAACTTGCAATATGTGTGTGTGTGTGTGTGTGTGTGTGTGTGTGTGTGTGTGTAGGGAGGTTCTGGCCAGCGAGGCGTTGCTGAACATCCCGACTCGAGCAGACTGGAAGGAGTGTAAACAGAGTCGAGAGGAGGAGGAGGAGTGCTGCAGACAGCTGAGAGACGACTTCCAGCCGTACGACTTCGCCTTGGAAGACTGACACACACACACACACACACACACACACACACACACACACACACACAAAAGCAGGATCATTGTTGTTGATGTAATGAATTTTTTTTTGGTCTCTTTTTTTTTCTACAAAATTTCATCCCTGAAGCAGTTTGGGAAGTACACTTATTTGATTTCTCTCTCAAATGAGAGGATTGAAACGTTTATTTTTCATACATCAGTGCGTTTACATGAACTTCAGTAAACAGGTTACAGTCGGCTTTTCTTAACTGTCATATAAATGAGTAACCTGGTTATTTAGGTGCATGTAAACACGCTGTATGATATTAAACTGGATATGTTTTCCTCTGTTTTCTGACATTTTATCAAAAAATGATTAATCGATCTTGATAAAAATCGTTTGTTGCAACAATCTGGCATGTAGGCTCCCGTAAAATGTCGAGTTGTCGTTTTTACACTTTGTGAATAAATATATTTCCCAAAGTGTTGAACTATCCCTTAAAATCAGGTACTGGTGTTTTATATCAGTGTTTTCTTTTCTTGATTGAGATCTTTGCAACAAACGATCGTGAAAGTCTCCGTTTAAACCTTTCTGATAATTTAACAAACTTGTCACTTTTCAGTCTTTTCTTCATCAAAGTGAAGTTGAAATTCACAAAATGTTAAAGAAAAATTTGGAATTCAAAAGGAGACGAAGCCAAAAACCTCACAGTTTGTTTTAATTTTCAGTTTCTTTTATATTTTTCCTGCTCCAAAGTGATCACGAGTTCCAGTATTTAACGTGTCAACAAGATGTCTCTGCAAAAAGTTTTGAGCCTGTGCAGCAGCTGGATAAATACGTTTAAATCCACACAGACGGAGGCTCTAAAAACTTTTGATATAAATACAAAAACACTGTAAACAGATGTCGTGTACAGCAGCTCAGCAACCTTTTCTAACATTTCTATAGAGGCTCTTTTGTTTTCACCCCCTCCAGAGAAAGTTGTTTTCTAAATGTTTTTGTAAATGAACTACAATTAAACTCTTATTTTGGGTTTCTCGTGTCCAATTCTTCATTAAAACCACAAAGGAAACATCATCTTGTCCATAGTGGAGTTTGAACCATGAAACAAAATCCATCATTTGAATATTTTACTCATTTGAATCATTTAGTAATCTTAATAATTGCTGCTAAAAATGTAAAATTGTATTTGTTTTAAAAGGAGAGTTTCAGTGTCCTGCCAGAGTCTAAATCTTTGTTTTGGTTGACGTTCAAAAACTTCAGCTGTAGTTTTAGTATCAGCCATATAAAATCAGCTCTGAGGACTGGTTTAATTTTCTATATTGCTTTATATATTATTTATAAGGCATTTTAGGTTGCCAGGTTGTGGAAAATCCTCCAGCACCAAATCTTGTGATTTAATCCATACACACAAAACTTTTCCTGCACAGTAAAACAATTAACATCAACCAACTTTTGACTTTGATGATTGTTTTTACTAAATTTTCAGAGTGAAGACATCAGCGTGCTGAAAAGTGTCTTTGAAAACAAAGTTAAGGAGGAAACTGTCCAGAAAATGTTTGACAATTTTTATTAATTAACATTAACACAAATCAGTGTTTATTAGTTCATTTATTTGGCATCTTAAAGATATATTTGAACTGCATTCATCAAAATATTTGCATAAAACTCCACAGTTCTGCTTTTATATATATATAAAAAAAGAACAAAAACCAGGCATCTAAAATGTCACGTCAGGGAAATGAAGATTTAAAAAAAAAAAATGAGTTGCACACTAAAATTAAGTTAGCTGCAAAAAAGCCTGTTAGTCACAACTCACCACAGGCAAACTTAACACATTTTACACAAACTGAAGTTGATATTTCCAACAGTGAAGAGCTGACAAACAGGAGAACAGAGTTAATAGGAGTGACGTTCCTCCAGAGGGCAGCAAAGTCATAAATGTCTTTTTCCTGCAGATTATCAAACCTGTTCTGTGCTGTGATGATGAAAAGTAGGATGTAAATTCATTATATTGACACAGCTTTGTTCAATTTACTTTGGGTACAAATATAATCTCCCTTCAGGGTGGAAAACAACCAAAAATCAACAAGAGTCGTTACACAGGCTCCATACTGTCACAGGTCAATGTGGCCATCCTGTATGGATCCAAGCAGTCGACTAAAGGCTGACTGTTGTGATTAAAGTGATATAAACTCTAAAGCAGAGGTTGTAAAAGTGAGGACACATAAGTTAAAGATGGAGGGTTTTTTTTTGTTTGTTTTTTTTACTACACATAGTCTCTGGACCTCTTGATGGCACAGCAGAGCATCATGCTGAAGATCATCCCAAAGATCTGTGAAGAGGAGGAGAAAACCACATTAGTCACCAGGCGATGCTGCAGACTTCATTTAGTCATTAATGTGTAGGGCTGCAACTAAAGATCATTTTCATTATGGATGAATCTGTCAATCATTAGTCGTTTGGTCAATAAAATGTCAAAAAATGGTGAAAAATGTTGGTTTCTCAAAGCCCAGATGATGTCTTCAAATGTCTCGTTTTGTCCACAACCCAAAAATATTCAGTTTACTGTCAGAGGACTAAAGCAGCCAGAAAATATTTATTATTACATTCATGTGAGGCTGGAACCAGAAAATTTAGGCTTTTTTTCCCTTCATTTTAATAAAATTGATTATCAAAATAGTTGGTAATTAATTTATCACAATGTCAGAAGGAAAGGCCTTCGTCACGATTTAGACGTCACCTTAGACTCTGTAACGGGTATTTTGTTATTTTCTGGCACTTTATAGACATGACAGTCAGGAAAATAATCTGCAGTTGATAATGAAGATAAAGCTGAAATGAAACAGGAGTTGAATGTGACTTTTATCATTCAGTAATTTAAGACAGATTCAGGAGGTTATTAAGATAAAGTAGGTTTAAGGTTCTGTAAGTGTGCATGTGTGTAGATTTTCATTTGGACTTTTCAGGGGCTCTGGCGTCGTCCGCAGACTCACCATGACGACACCGATACCGATGCCGACCCCGCCGATGATGTGCAGTCTGTTGTTAAAGATCTCGTCAATGGCAGCCGGACAGCTCTGACGGAACAGCCAAAAGGAAAGACGTGTTTTTATACTGAAGCAGAATATTGACAGCAGTACCTTTCTACTTTTGAAAAAACACAAAAAAAACTTTTTATTGAATTACAGCAGTAAGACGCCATCAACATGATATCTCCATGTGACTTTGACCCTGTCTAAGTCTGTCGTGTCATATGTTGTGTTACCGTGGTGATGAGGACCTCCAGTCCCTCCTTCTTGGGGCAGATATCTCTGGCAGCATCAATCACCGTCCCTGTGGGGCCACAGCAATTCAGCTGTGAAGAGGAAAACAAGACCACCACGACTTTAGTTCCTCCAGGAAAAAATACTGACGTCACACAAATTGTAGGGTCGGTTATCAGAGGTGTTCTTATAGCTTCCACTCATTATTTTGATGTTTATTTGTATAGGGACAAGTATATAGCATATTATAAAACAACAAGCAGCAGATCACTCATGGCTACATGATTGATCCCTCTTTATGTTCCCAGTCATGATCCATTTTGAGTTCTGTGGGAAAGAGAAAGTCTTCAGAAAAATGTAAGTAGCAGCAGAAATAGATAAATAGATAAACAGGCACTAAGCTGTGTGTGTGTGTGTGTGTGTGTGTGTGTTCTTACTCCAAAGTGGATGAGGCGGAGGGTCTCCTTCAGTGCTTCCTGTTTGGTGTCTTTGTAGTTGTTGTAAGTCTGCTTATAAAACTCTGTAATGTCCTCCACCACCTGAAGATGCACAGGAAAAAAACAAAATCAAACTCCATTTAAATTACTGATTGATTGATTCTTTTATTCGAGTCATTAGACCTCACATACAGTAACTGTTGATTAAAATGAGGCTGATGCCGTGTGTGTGTGTGTGTGTGTGTGTTTACCCTGTCCTTGTTGGAGAGACCCCAGATCCCAGCAGCCACTTCCACAGCGAAGATGACGAGCAGGAAGAGGAAGAACTAAACAACAAAAACGAGGGGTAGTTTTATCAGCATGTTTGTGGAACTACAGGTGATCAACTCGCAGTGTGTAAAACATTTAACAAGCGTAAGATTAAATACATTTCATAAGATGTAGCATAAAAAAGGACATTTAGGCCTGCAGTTCCTGTACAGTCACCAACCTGCTAATGTTGAGTGAAAGATTTTTTTTGTTCAGACTTCTTTATTGCACTTCTCCTGCATGCATCATATTTATTTTGGGTGAATATTTTATATCGTTCATGTTCTGCTGTTGCTGTTTTACAAACCCTCGTGTCTCTGAAACGTTACCATATATTTAAATCAACACATTTCTTCTTGACATGTAGAAATCAGTCCGCTCAAACTTCCCACCCGTGGGTTTCATTTAAGGGTTAATCTTCCCTCAGGTTGAGTTCATCTATACACGTTACTCACCAATCCCAGCATGCAAGGTGACTCTTTGATGGCTCCGCAGCATCCCAGGAATCCCACGACCATCATCAGAGCCCCCGCCGCAATCAGGATGTACACACCTACAACACACACACACACACACACACACACACACACACACAGGGAACAGGTGATAAGACATGATGATGATGATGATGATACTGCAGGGTATTTTTGTGATAAGGATATTCAGGATGCTGCTGTGCTCTTTAAAATAACTGATCAGAGTCATTGATGCTATCAACATGACCCTACTGACTGGTAGCTGGTCAATATGTAACTTTTAAGATCTCCAACATATTTTAAGACATAAAAAGACTCCGTATGAATAATAATGTGTGTCTGATATGGTTTTACTGCTGTGATGTCCCTCTCTCTGCCTTCTGCTTGTGAAGCTGCTTTTGGCTTCCTGGCTCAGGAGTCGGTGGGCGGGGCTGGAGAGGACGTCAGGAAGCTACCTGCACCTGGGTAGTTTAGGTGACCTCTCTTCAATTCACTCCACTCATCCACACATTGCATTCATTACTGACTTAGCTGACTAACATTGTTATATTTTATCTTAAGTTGACAAAAATCATTTTAGAAGTTTTATTCATGTGTGATTATCTTTTTGGTCGCTGACTCTGAGCCAGTTTGTGACACCTGTGAAAATGTCTGTTATAATCTCCAACAGCTCATTATGACGTCTTTAAATGTCTTGTTTTGTCTGAACAACAGTCCAAAACCCAGAGACACAGTTTACTATCACAGAAGGCAAAAGAAAAACAAAAACCTCCCATTTGAGAAGCTGGAAGCAGCAAATGTGTCATTTTTGCTTAAAAAAAATGACTCAATTTTTATTAAATTTTTAGAATAGTTGCAGATTAATTTTCTGTCAATCAACTAATTGATGAATTGTTGCAGCTCTAACACAGATAATACAAAAAGACTGTTTTTATAGTTCCCTCTGGATGTGATTTTGAATCTCATAAACAAGTCAAATCACAATGTGGAAATGTTGCTGTGTGAATTTCCAAATATCAACTGTTAAAGCAATAAATTATATGATAATTACAGACCCAACATTTTTATTTTCCTTTGATGTGGCTTTGAAAGTATGAATGTTGGATAACAATCACCGCAGCACTGATGTCACGGGTACATCAACCACACACAAATATTCCTCCCAAGCTGTTATTAAGATGTTTGTCATTTCAAACCAATCCTCTGTCGCCTGACTGCCCACTTCACTTATCAGTGTGATGGAAGCGAAACAGAGAAGGTAGGGAGCGAGTCTCTCTTTCTGTGACAGTTTCCTCGGAGAACACAACAGAAGTCGAGAGACAAAGACGTCCCTGTCCGCCAGTGAAGAATGAACGCTATGTGTGGAAGGCTCGGCCCGACTGGAGGAGCCGCCTCGCTGTGGACTAACTTTGGCCTCAGCTGCCCTCTGTACGCCCCGCAGCCCGTTTCTCAAATCAGATTGTTCCTGCTGTAGCTCCTGATACTGAAGCAACATCCACACATCTGACAAATACATGAGACAACAAATCAAACGCTCAAGTCCATCTGTGCCATTAAATACTAGGTGTTATTAATAAAGTTATTAAAAAAAACTAAATAATAAGTTCATAATAATTTATAATAATTTTGGATCCTACAAGGGCTGCAACTAACAATTATTTTCATTGTCAATTAATCTGGTGATTATTTTCTCTATTAATTGATTGGTCCATAAAATATTAGAAAATGGTGGAGCCCAGTGGGACGTCCTCAAATGTCTTCAAAAAAAAAAAAAATTTAAAAATCAAGAAGCTGTAGCTAACTATTAACTAACATTATTTCGATTAATTGTTGTCTATAAAATGCCAGTAAATATTGAAAAATGATATAGTCCAAGGTGATATCGTCAAATGTCTTTTTGTCCGATCAAGAGTCTGAAACCCAAAGTATTATCATCAAATATGACACAAAATCATCAAATTTTTACATGAGACAAACTGCAACCAGCAAATATTTAACCTGTTTGCTTACAAACAAAAAAAACTAACTAAAATGATTATTTGGTTATCAAAATAGTTGCTGACCTGATATCTGGTGATATGAAGAATATCACCAGACTTGTCTTTAATACTTTAAAGACATGAATACCCATCTGAATGAAACCACAAAGCAACAACTCCATCATAAACATTCATACTCCTGGCATGAGGTGCACTTAACTCATAATGCTCCTGAACCTACATCAAACTTTAATGACCCCTGTGGGGAAACAGCACTTCCTGTTTGTGTCAGGTGGCCTTTAAAAGACGAAATACGTTCATCTTAAAGCTGCACCACACATCAAATAACATGCAACATTAAAATACAACCAAGTTAGGAGACATGATTTTCTTTTCTGGGAGTTTTAGATACAAATAGGGAGGTAACACTTTAATTGACTTTAGCTAAAGCCGAGTCAGTTATTGATCAACAGAAAAATGATATACAACCATTTTGAAACTTGCCAAACGTTCCCGAGCTCCAGCTTCTGAAATGTGAGAATTTATTGCTTTTCTTTCTTATACATCATTTTAAACTAAAGTTGGCAATTATTTGAAAACGATTAATCATTAATGTAATTTTTTTAAAAGCAAAATTGGCTAAAATTCACTGGTTCCATCCTCTGAAATTTGAATATTTTCTGGGTTTTAGACTGCTGGTTGAATAAAACAAGACATTTAAGAAGATGTCACCTTGGTCATTTTTTCACAATTTCTTTTGACATTTCTTAAAAATAAATTGGCAAGTTAAAATCAAAGAAATGAATCATTAGTTGTAGCCCTAACTTTAATATGATCCTTAATTAAAACACTGAAATCTGGAAAACCTGGATTCTGAATGGTAACAAAAAAAAAAAAAAAAAAGTTGTGATATAGCTGCTTTTCAAAACACATACAAGAACTTTGCCTAAATAAAATAACATAAAATTAACAATTAGGAATGCAACTAACAATTGTTTCCATCATCAATTACCTCTACTTTCTCAATTAAGAAAATATTCACATTTGAGAAGCTGGAACCAGTGAAGACGAAGGAAAGATGTAATCTAATGGAAAATTGGATTAGAAATTAAATAAACAAGACAACAGCAAAAATCTAATCATGTTTCAATGAAAATTATCTTATGCCATGCTGCTGTAAAGTTATTCCACCACTGACCTAGCAGTGTCTCAGTGAGGTGAGAATGTGATGCAGGTCATAGGATGATGCTAATGTTTTGTGCCACGGGTGTAAAGACATAATGTCAGAAAGTCTTACCAGTGAAGAAGACTGAAGGTGAGTCCTGTCCTTCAAACAGTCCTGCTGTCCTGGAGTCAAAACGCAGCCAGAGGCCGACAGCCAGCACTCCCGTACCCGCCAGCTGAAACAGAAGGAAAGAAAACATGTATGAAACAGTCAGTTTTTCAGTTTTTGTCCACTAGTTTTCAGCAGAAAGTTACGGAGCAACCACATTCATGTGGAGTCGTGTTTCTGTTCATCTGGTGAATGTAAGTCTAATATTTACTCTCTCTCAGCTCTCTTTTTGCTCTCTACCAACTCCTGAGGGAAATATCTGGCTCATTAGCTGCTAAATGCTCCACTATGTTCACCAGCTAGTCTACAGCTAACTGTGTCTGTTTGCTGTTTGGTGCTGAGCAGGTAGTGTACATAAGACCTGAGAGCATGCTAATCAGGTATTTGGTCAGGAGATCAAAGTTATTAAAACGTGGTGGGGTCAGTAAAATAAATGCCTGAAGTAAATTATATGGAAATCCATCCAATAGTTGCCGAGATATTTCACTCAAATCCACAAATGTCAACCTGCTGGTGCCGCTTGAAAGAAAAGTCAGTAGGATTCATCCTCTGTACAAAATTTCTTGTATTTGTTGAAATATTTCAGTCTGTAACAAAGTCGGGGACCAACTGACTGACATTTCAATCCTTAGCGTGGCTAAAAACTGTTCAATTAATGTGAAACATGCTGGGATGGATTCCACTGAAGTGTAACAGAGAGCTAAGCGCTGAGGAATGAAGCCAAACATGCTGCATTACACTCCCCACACATTCTCCTGAATACCCGACCCACCCAGAGGAACCTGATCAACAAGCAGCTCCTCTAGTTTTAACAAAAAAATTACACATATTCAATCAATGATGGAAGATGTTGGACATTTTAGGTGTTCCTTACATTTTCCAGGATTACCCAAGACAAAAATTTAGACCTGATGGATCTTTACCCAGAACGTATGAACACTTATATTAAGTTACACATGGCAAAATAAGCATGAAAGCAGACAAAGGTAGAGTGATATTGTGTGTTTACATGCGTCTCCCTTGGTGTTCACCACAGTGATAATCCACTACAGTGACTCAGTATCTCCCAAGCAACCACAAAACAGTTTACATCAACATAACTTCCATAATGTCCCATATTGTCTGACGTCTGTGTTGTTGTGCAACAGGGTTTATGAGTATGACGTGAAGCACCCGCTCTAACTGGCAGCGTTATGCCCCAACATGTCCTCAGGATCCTTCCCGCTACACTCCGCTGACCATGAATCAGAGGACACACACAGAAAACGCACATATCTGTCCAATCACAATGTGCACCCACCTCAGGCATACCATCTTAAAACTGATGTCTGCACTACATCAGAGGAGAGTTGCGAGTTCAGTCACACGAGGCAGAAAACACCCAGTGCGCACATAATCCTACCAAACACCACCTATACAGACATGAAGTACAAGTAATAAACAATCATGTAGAGCTGCAACAATTAGTCGATCGACAGAAAATTACTCAGCAGCTATTCTGATTATTGGATAATCGTTTGTCATTTTTTAAGCAAATATGCAAAACAATTTGCTGGTTTTAGCTTCTCAAATGTGATGATTTAATGCTTTTCTTTGTCATACATGACGATAAACTGGGTATCACCTTGGGCTTAAAATAATTATAAATGGGCATCATCTAAAAAAAAAAAAAAAAAAAAAAATCGAGAAAGTCATCTGCAGATTAATCGATAACATGCCTTCTAGTGAAGCTTACAGAAAACATTCTTTGATTGACATGGACACCTGTTGTCTGAATGAAACCACAAAGCAACAACTATCATAAACATTCATGCTCATGGCATGACGTGCACTTAACTATCCTACATCAAACTTTAATGATCCCTGAGGGGAAACAGCGCTTCCTTCCTGTGTTATATGGCCTTTAAAAGAATAAATACGTTAATCTTAAAGCTGCACTACACGCCAAATAACATGCAACTGAGTTAATTTTGGATGGCAAAGAAAACATTGAAATGGTAATACAGAATGGGGAAAAACACCAGTGGCTCTTCCCACTTGGAATTACTTACAACTCAGTGCGAGTCACGGGGAAATACATTCATCAAAGTCTTTATTGTCTGCTCCAAAGATTATTCACCATCACACCTTAGCACATAAACTGTGACCTGTGATAAACACAGGAATGATTTGTCAGTGTTCAGTCAGAGTGAGCAGTGTCACACAGACACACATCATCATCATCGAAACCTTCACATGTAGCCTCGGGCTGAAACTGTGGCTGAACTCAGGATCATGTTTGTCAAAAGTTATTGTGAGCTTTACAATGAATGTGATTAGTGTATTTATAGTACACTCCCTTAACAATATGCCATTGATTTTATCAGATGCACCAGATGAGTGAAAGTTTAATCATGTTTTAAATATTTAGTTTCACACTAAAAACACACCATTTTGTTCAGTTGCACCATCACAACTAACACCACAACTTTACTTAAGTCAGTCGACCTTATCAAATCATTGCAGAAAATGATTTTTTATGCCACGTGCAGCATTCAGGTAAAATGGAAGAGAAGGACACTACTGATGGAAAAATAGACTAAGGCTACATCCACACTAATGCCTGATAACACATATCACATGACCATTCACGCACACTGAGCATGTGCGCGCCGGTATAAACAGGAAGCACACTGTTCGAAAGTCTCCATTTCCGCCCGTCCAGATTAAAACGCAATTCCGAGTTTTCAAACTAAAACGGGATCAGCAGCGTTTTCACTGATGTAGTGTGGACGCTAGGCGTAAACATAGCCAAAGTTATGAGTCTTACAACGAAAATGTATTAGTGTGGATGTAGCATAATTAAAAAGAAAGTAATGTATGAGATCACGTGTAAGGTACAATACAAGGAGATTGTCTTTCTATCTATATACCTCATTAATAGTTCAATCATTTATCGATTTCTTCTGTTCAGAGCTGCAACGATTACTCAAACAGAAGATTAACCAACAACTTTTGATAACCGAGTTATCGTTTTGAGTCATTTTCAAAATTCTCTCATTCGAGCTTCTCAAATGTGAATATTTTCTGGTTTCTTTAGTCCTCTGTGAGAGTAAAGTGACATTTTAGGACATCATCTTGGGCTTTGGGAAACAGTGATTGACATTTTTCACCATTTTCAGACATTTATAGATCAAATGACTAGTTGATTCATCAACTAAAAAAAAACCCCACCACGAAAGCTACGTTTGAACTTAGCTGCAGAGCCCACATTTTGGGACTACTTCCCATCAAACCCAGTCAAATGTGAACATCAAAATCAATTTAATCACTACAGAAATAGGTCAGGGATGTTTTAGCCCAGCTGAGCACAAAGATCCTTCTATCTGGTGTTTCATAGAGCAACATTTTGACTCTGAAGCCATGAAAACTAATCTATTTAAGCAGCTACTTTGTTTATTTTATCTACTCACTAAAGACAGGGAAAACGGGAAACTTGAGTGAATGACAAATGGATGTGGGTGTTAATGTGCAGTAAACGCACTCAGGAGAGTCGAGGTGTTTGTGTAGAGGCAGCAGTGAGCCGTCTTAAGAATCCTGGAAGAAAACAGCTCTTTTCCCTTGAGGTTCACATTAGCCCTCATTAAACACAAAAGGCACCCTGCAGTACCATTAGCAGTACAGAGACTGCCACAGTAAACACATGAATTATTGCTGAGAGATTTAGCAGCTTTTGCAGGCTTCAGAACTACATTTCCAGTGTGCCACTGGATTGGCAGGTTGTCACAAAGGGCCTTAAAGCACAAGACAGTACGACTGACATTACAACACAAACAAAGCTAAAACTTATAATAATAGTTTCTGGTAAAGGAAATATTCTCCATTCGCCATGTGGATCGTGGGAAATGTAGTCTTCATCTGGAGCCCAACTGGTTCTCTTGTACCAACAGCTCAGTCATTAAATGTTGGAACAAACAAACTCGTCTAATTTGATGTTTATGTTTCTGGAGGTAAGGCTTCTCTCTAATATCAGACTGGTCCTTCAGTTGTACTGTTGTCATGTCATTTGTCCACCCATAGCTGTCTGTGCCATCACTACACGCTGAAACCACAGACTCAAAATGTCAAAACAGTCATTAAGCAACACACTGAAACAGGTGATCACAGTAATTACACAGCAGGTAGTGCAGATATTTGGGAGTAAATCTTTGTGTGAAACAGCTAAATTACCTGCAGTAATTTCACACAAAACACATGCACACTATAAGAAAACACATCTTTGGCATTTTCAACAACAATTTCCACTTTCTCTACAGTAGACATCAAACCCCAGTTTATCTTTTAAGCTCAGACTTTGATGAGATGTTCAAATACAGACAACACATTGTGAAGAGGCTCCAGTTATTCCAGTGTGATCAGATTGTTAGGTGTGTCTTTGAAACATGTAACAAGCCTCTGTCAGTAGCCAACCTTTCAGAAAGAGGCGCTTGCATTAAGGAATTTTTTTTCAAACAGTTATATACAGTTAGTTTTGACAGGAAGGGCTGAGCATCAATGGAGACTCTGCTGCAGCAAGAACTAATCTCCCTTAAACACACATTAACATTCGATCTTCAATAGTACAGCTTGATTGAATCAAGCTGTACTAACAAAAAGCTGACTCTTAAACTGATATGCACATACCCAAAGTTACAATCTGTGGAAGATATGTATTAAATATGCTGATCAGGACTGTGTTGCACCAGGTGTTTGTAAATCCATCACAGAGTATGTGTTTAAAGTTCTTAGTAACTACTAACTAGTTTCAAACAAGTGATTCACAGAATCAGGTAACACCATTAAAACTTAAATGTCTTATCTAGTAATCTGTAAATCAGTTGCTAGGAAACATTTAGCAACACACATGTAATCAGGAAGACACTGTAACATCACAAACTGCAACATAACTTCCAAAAATAACAGTTTTAGGGGCCAAAAAATAAAATAGACTTAACTTAGTCCTTTGTGAACATAGCTGTGACTTTGTTTTATTTGTATCTGCACACATGGAGAAATATGTGTTAGAATTAGTCATGCAGTTTACAGTGAGGGAAATATCCTATTTTGCTAAGCTAACCATCGATATCGGTAATTTAGTTTAATGTTATTGGCAAAAAAAAAAAAAAAAGTTGTAATTTGAGGTTTAGTGTGTTAAAACAGTTGATGTAACCGAGTCCTGGCTAGGACCGTCGCAATAACCGCAACGTTGCAGTACTGCGCTGTAGACAAGCCAACAGCGGTGGATGGCAAGCAACCGCCACAACCTCGGTTGTCTTGGTTATATGTTTAAACTCTCCCGGGTCACCGCCCAGCCAAGCGGGCTGCCATTTAACCTGCGAGGTAAAGTAGTTTTCCAACAATCTGACAATCTAAAAGGCGCGTCCAGTCATCTCTCATAAATCCCGGGTTTAAGGGGACACGGCTGTAGGCCAACGTTGTTTCCTGCCACATCATGATTTAAAGTGTTTCCCATGTTTGTCAGGTACTGCTGTTCCATTCAGCCAACACATAAGCAGACTAACACACCCTGACCCCCCCCCCCAAAAAAAGGCGCCAATACCGCGCTGTTGAGCCACCCTGAATCACTGCAGGGGAAATTTCTTCACCACGACAGCCCAATCCTGGCTAGTTAAGATGGCCAATATTTACCAAGTAGTACGATGTGTGGTAGATTACATGGATGTTTAATGTAGCAGTGAAGCCTGATGGTCCAGAAACATCATTAAGTCATATTTTATGTCATATTACAGTTTACAAAAAGACAAGGAGACAAACTTAGCACTTAGTGTCTGTTGTCACTTTGTCTCCTAATCAAATAATCGCTGCAACTAACAACTATTTTTCATTTTTTAAGTCTATAAAATGTCAGAAAATGGTAAAAATTGCCTTTCACAATTTCCCAAAGGCCAAGCTGATGTCTTCAAAATGCTTTGTGTTGTCCAACCAAAGACATTTAAATTACAATGACATTATCAGGGAAAGGCAGCAAATCATCACACCTGAAAAGCTGGAACCAGAGATTGTTTTCTGTTGATTGATTAGTCAATTGTTTCAGCTCTGAGGTCACTTTCATAAGGTTTATCAGGAGTTTCTCAGGAGGCAAACTGATAATTTAGTGCCTGACTCAACTTTTTCACCTGATTAAATAATAAAACAAATAAGATCCAACAGATGTTATTAATCTTAAAATCTGACTCATCCACCATATTCAAATTGTAATTTTCCTTGGAAATAGTTCACCATCCACTTTAAATATTAATATTTTGTAACTCAAGCCTGACAATAGAAACACTACACGTGTTTTTGATCACATGCCAGACACTGTTCCATCAGAGTACATATAACTTTTTCCAGCAACACAATTTCCCGAGGGCACACACACACACACACACACACACCAGGTGAATTTACTTAACTAATTATTCTCTAGTTTTCACTAAGAGGAAACATTTTCAGACCTTTAAGAGCAACATGTGCCAAAAAAAGTTGTTGTTTTTTTTAATCCAGGGATTGACTGATTAAACGAACAAGAGTCCCACCTCAAACTAAGGCTTAAAACTTTCTCAAAGTAGTTTTCTTGAAGTTCTGTTTTTACCTGAATTTATCCCCTAAAAATATACCCAATCATGTTCAGTGCAACACACAGTTACGCAGCAATTCAGCCTCTCACCTATCAAACAATATGAGTAACAAACAAGGATTTCAGTCTTATTTTCATTCCTCACTGAGCTCTTCTCTTGTGCAATCACTGAAACCAACCAAATCCCTTAAACACCAGCTCAGTGTAACCCAGAGTCTCATGTATCAACCACAACTAACACAGCATGAGTGACACTACATACCCAGAAGAGAAAGTTGAACACAAACACCAGGTATTTGATGCACTGCAGTGCCCCCATGGCTCCAAGTTCAAGATTTAGGTGTTTTTAAGAGGAAAATCCAAACGTAAGTGTTGTCTGTTGAAGAGTTAAACTGTCTTCTGTGACACTGTGGGAAGGAGAGAGGTAGATGTAGCTGGAGGATTTTTTTCTGTGAACCTTGTGAGCCACACCCTTTGCTCGGCTCACCTGGGTATACTTAGGAAGTGAGGGGGAGGGACTATGTGGTGAGAGGAAGGAGGGGGAGGGGGTACTGTCTGTTCCAGTGGATTTTAAACAGAAGAATCTGAGGTGTAAATCAGAGCTCTGCTGATTTACACCTTGGACACCAGGTGAAAACAATTAACGAGCAGGTAAATTAGAAAACCACCACCACTCTGAAGAATTAGGCCTTTTTAGTTTTTCCAGTTTTACATTATGGTATAGTATGTCTCATTGTGTTTCATTATTATTTAATAATAGCTTCCTGACCCATTTCCCAACTGTGTGTCACATCCTAAGGTCTCCCCCCACCCTCACCCTCACCTTTTGTTCCCAGCTGTATTTGCATCCCATCTGATCACTGCCTTACCATACCCATTGATCACTACTATTTACTACATACTGTCTTATCACTGCTTTTGTTTTACTGCATAAAAGTGTTTTCCTGTCATTGTTTTCAAACTGGAATTACAATGCTATTTTTGCACAACACACACTGCAACTGATTATTATTTTCATTATTGATTATTCTGCCTATAATTTTCTCAATTACGTGATTAACTGTTTAATGTATGAAATGATAATAAATAGTGAAACAGTGATGTCTTTGTTGTGTCTGACTAACAGTCTTAAAATGTTAAAATATTTAATTTACTGTCATACAACAAGGAAAAACACTTTTTCTTGAAAAATATCTGAAACGAATATTCGTAGAGCAAGGCTGCAACTAATGATTATTTTCATTGCTGGATATTTTTATAATTAATCGATTAACTGTGTTTAGCCAAAAAAAAATGCTGAAAATAATGAGAAATGCTCTTTTAATAACTGTTTCTGTCTGACCAGCAATTACAAACTCAAAACACATTCATTTACAATAATATAAAACAGAGAAAGGCAGCAAATCCTCATATTTTGAGTGAACAATTAGCATTTGTCCCTGATAAATAACAAACAATTACTCAATTATCCAAATGAATTTTCTGTCAATTAACTATGTTTCTGGGATGTCTGACAGGCAAAGTGACAGACAAAAAAAAAACAAAAACAAAAACAAAAAAAACAACAGGGAGGGACAGGAAGTATGATTAACAGATTAGAAATCTAAACAACTTCGGGTCAGTAAATATATTCTGCCTCATTTTGAATCATTTAAGACCAAACAAGAATCAGAAAATAAGGCGGATGGCGAGAACTGAAGGCTTCACGGGTGTATTCACACATGTATACACACACACACACACCTCCTGAGACTGGGGTTCAGTGTTGTTTGCTGAGGTAACTGGAGCTGCCCTCCTCTCCCAGTAGACCCAGTGAAACCAACAACACTAGCTTTGTTTCCAAGCCGCTGAAGCCTAGCCCATCTCTCACTCTCTTTCATTGCTTCCTCCCTTTCTCCCTTTCTCTCTGTTTCTGTTAGAAAATGCCATGAGTGACAATCTATTACGTCTGACGGGTATGCTAATCTGTAATCTTTGAGTTAAAAATCATTTAAAAATGAGGAGATAAAGAGAAAAGTGAGAGGAGATTGCTGGAGAGGAAAGACGACACAAAGGAGTAAAACAAGAGGAGGAGGAGACAAAAGACAAAAGAGAAGGAAAGAAGAAAAAGGAGGCACAAGAGCGCGCTAAAGAAAATCTACAAAGGAAAGTATTGACTGCACAACTTCTCTGTCTGTTCATAACAGATTGGCCTCAATCTCGCCCCCTTTTGGAGTTAATCTGAATTTTTCTGAACCGCCACAAACCCAAAAAAGGTTCAGAGAAGTCCAACCATGTACTCAAGGTACTGTGTAGAGGGAAATCTTTCATTTAGCCATAAAGAGCACAGAAAAAATTATATAATTTTTCAAAAGTTTGCCAGTCACACCAAAAACTACAATAATAAAACAGTTAAATATCTTCTTCACCTTCTTTTAGTTGGCAAACAACAAAACTTTGCATTATCATCTGGAAGTTGAATGAATTGGCTGGATACTGTCTGTGA
The DNA here is from genome assembly GCA_038419695.1 of Scomberomorus guttatus. Lineage (NCBI taxonomy): Eukaryota > Metazoa > Chordata > Actinopteri > Scombriformes > Scombridae > Scomberomorus > Scomberomorus guttatus. The sequence goes on along the minus strand of CM076466.1, from coordinate 3,464,454 downwards.
TTGCCAAACACACAATGCAGGTGTTGACACTAAAACTGCAACGATTAGATTAATCTACAGCTATTTTGATAATCGAATCATCGTTGTAGTCATTTTTTAAGGAAGAATGCCAAAGATTTGCTGGTTGTGGCCTCTTTAATGTAATGATTTGAAGCTTTTATATGTCATACATGATAGAGACAGGTTTTGGACTGTTGATCCAACGAAACAAGACATTTGAAGGCATCAGCTTGGGCTCTAAGAAGTTAGAATGGATGTTTTTTATTATTTTCAGACAGTTCATAGACAAAACGATTAATAGATTAATCGATAAAATAGTCAACAGATAATCGATACTGAAATAATCATTAGTTGCAGCCCTAGTTGACATGTCTTCCTGTTTCTGCTGCCAGCTGACTGCAAAAGCATAAAATAATGACTTAATTGCAGTTCATGACTAACTGCTAACCAAGGCTAACAGGAACCAAGACTGCTGTCTGACAGTTGACACTTCTAAAAGTTCAACAACACGACTCTGAAATTTTATTATTAAAAATTAATTAATTAATTATTAATTATTAATTTAATTACATTTAGCCACAGTGGAGAGTTTTCAGAAGGTGAATACTGGTGATTTAGTGTTGGTGATACACTAAGTACACTACTCAGGTTAAGCACCTTTGCAAACACAGTGTGAGCAGCAGTGCTGGTATGAAGTTGTACATTAACAAAGTCTGAACTTTGCCCTGTTTGCAGGCCTCTTGTGCAGCTCACACCAATCACATTTTATTTCTCACGATCCGGATTAATGTGTTTGTTTTAGGCTAGTGCAAATTTGAATAATATTGTTTCTAAAAAGGTAAATACATTGCATACTACAATCACACGATGGCGGAGAGACAACACAGACTGTTTGTGCTATTCAGAAACGCACTATAAACACAAGCAAAGAACCACTTCACAACAATGAAACAACATGATTAAGTTTCTGGGGGACACTAAAAACTGATGGACAAGACATTAGGAAGGCAGACATTAGGAGGTGTAGAGCAATTATCTCTAGAATATTAAAATAAAAATAAACATTGTTTGCCAACATCAGTGGTGAAGGAAGTACTACGATCTTTTACTTAAGGAAAAGTAGCAATACTGCAGTATAAAAATACTCATTTTACAAGTAGAAGTCCTGCATTTAAGATCCTACTCAAGTAAAAGTAGAGAAGTATTACAGAATTTACTCAAAGTATCAAAAGTATTTTTAAATTTAGATCTGAAAAGTAACTATAGCTGTGAGATAAAAGTAGTGCAGTTAAAAGTACAATATTACCCTCTGAAAGTATAAATATCTTTTTTTTTTATCCGCTAATGTCCTACTAAAATATGTTTAAGCTTAAATACCCTGGACAGCTGGGGACTTCTCTACTATGAAATCCATTTAAATTGTACTGTTATTTCCACTTAGGGCTGGACGATATGGACAAAATCAAATATCGCAATATTTTTGACCAAATACCTCGATATCGATATAATGACTAAGTGGGTAAAGGCAAATATATAACAGCTAGAACAGTCTGGTAAGTTCAGAAAATGACATCACTTTACTGTAATGCAGCCTTTAAAACCAGGAAAAGACAACACTGATGCCATACAATATCCAAAATCTAAGACGATATCTAGTCTCATATCACAATATCGATATATCGATACACTACCCAGCCCTATTTCCACTTGCCATGTGTCTATTTATTGTATATTACCTATTTAATCAATGTTTAGACTGATGGAATAAATGTCTTGGGACCATTTAGTGGTATTTTCTAGGGTGTTAGATTAGTCTTGGGTGTTTTGTAGGTTGTTTTTTAAATTTAGACAACGTATGGTAAACATCTATTTTAAATACTATCTGCTTAGTGTCTGGGCCCCTATTCTCAAGCTTCAGATAGCTGATCTGAACTGAAAGGTGTCAAACGCCAAACTCCATCCAGAAATCTGTCAATTTAACATTTCTTTGCTTACCAGCAGAAATACACTCAGCATTAACTACAAGCTAACGAGCACACTGATATAACAGCAGGTTGTTGTTCAATTCGGCATCATTGACACAGATAAAATTGTACTAGTTTTAATGTAAATGTCAATTTTAGAGCCAAGATGAAATACAGTTGTGCCCAATGACTTTTCAGGAGCAATTATTACCTTTAAAAGTTTAGATTTTATTGAAAGAAAGAAGGTCTCTCATGTTTTTAAAGTGCGTTAAATTAATGGTAGCTAAAATCAGACTAAACTAAGCTAACCGTTAACGTTACTTAGGCTATAGTAACAAAAAGAGCGACTTTGGCACTAAAAAGACTGTAACGTTGAAAAATATCTACTTGATTTGACTCATTTGGACGACTGAAAGCTATTAAAATAAATAAATTAGGGTAGATTTGTTTTTAAATAGAGTTTGAACTCATTTTTAAAGAAAAGACAGCAGCTACCAAAACTTGTAACGGGATTCTCGTAAAAAAATATTGTGAGAAACACATTATCATATATATATATATATATATTGATATTGTAACTTACCCAGAAGACGAAATTAAAGATAAAGAGGGAGTACTTGACGCACAACTCCCAGCTGCTGAGCGCCGTCATCCCTGCTGTGTTTTTTAAATGTGTTTTGTATTAATTTAAACGGTCAAATATCTAGATATCGCTCCCTGTTCGTCCGTTTTCAGGTTTGTTCGGCTCGGCTCGGCTCGGGTTTGTTCGGCTCGCCTCGGCTCGCCTCGGCTCGGTCGGTTCCGTCAGTGTTCGCCTGATCTGCTGAGAGCAAACAGAGACGATCAACTGCTCAACTCCCACTCAAATAGAGAGAGAAATAGAGAGATTTCTGTCCTCCACTTCGTGCTTTTGCTTTCTTTCTGGCTTTTCTTTGTTTCTTTTGTCCTTCTTACAGCTAAGCACATGTTCTTTGAATGAGAAAAATGTCCAAAAATGTGGGCTATTGTGAAAGAAAGAAAGTGAAAAAGGAAAGACACTATGAGCTACGGCATAAATATAAATGTAGTAGGCCTACTAAAATCCATATAATATATATAATAATATCCATATATAATATTCTATTGATTTTTTTATATTTGAGTTAGTCTATTTAGCTAGTTATAGTAGTAGAAGTAGAAGTAGTTTTAATTTAATTATTCATTGTATTTGTTTGTTTGTTTTTTTACCCTAATTTATGTCAAGTGGCTGCTGTAACACTCTAATTTCCCTTTGGTATTAATAAAGTATAAGAAGTAAACAAACTAAAATACAGCAGCACAAGTAGGCTATAAGCATGGCTGGATTAACCTCCCATGGGGCCCCGGGCAAAAGTTTGTTGTTGGGCCCCTGTTGACCCTCACTAGTTTATACTCTACATCATACATGCTTAAGAAGCAGACTCTGGTTTGGATCTGGACTGGATAACAATTTAATTGGAACCAGAAGCAAAATTTAGCCGCAATCTGACCCAGACCTCTTCTGTGTGACACGTCACTCTCATGTCACCTCAGCTGTCAGCATTCAGCCGCCAGCTAGTTGCCACAGTTAGTAAGGTTGTTGTTGAATGTCAGAGCTCCAGCTGATAGAGTAAATTGGCTGGTTTAAAACTATACAACATACTGTACATATTATATATAATATACGATACAAAAAGCTGAGACATCACACCTTCTTATGCTCAGGTTTAAGGTTACAGATTGAAGGTGTCACGTCTCCCATTAATACAGAGATGCTGTTTATGTACAGATTACTTAAATATCATCATTTAATGAACTCTTACTGGACCTTTGATGTGGTGGAAATGTATTAAGTGGACCTTGTATTTGAGTACTCCTGCTGTACATGTTGACCTTAAATGATAAGATGGTTGATTGCTGATAGGTAATCAGGAACAATTTTGATATCTGACGAAATGTGTAAGTCAGTTTTTAAGCAAAAATACCAATTATTCACTGGTATCAGCCCCTCAAATATAAATGTTTTCTCATTCTCCATGATAGTAAACTCACAGTCAAGTGTGTAAACAGACAAAACAAGTCATCTGAATATGTTCACTTAGGTTTCAGGACTAACAATCTGCATTTTTCTCTATTTTCTGGCATTTTATAGGCTACACTGAACAATCAATTGAATATCAAAGAAAATAATTGTCAGATCTATTGATAATGGGCACTCCTGTGATGGAACAATAGGCCTACTACTTTGCCCTCAGTTTTTTCAGTTTGTGCAGTTTGATATTACACAACTTTACAATAAATGAGCTCAATATGAACTAAAACTATTAACATTGAAAGACACCCAATGACGCCCATTTTTTATGTGGTTGCTTATTTATTTTATGATTTATCTTACTTACCCATTTTCTGTTGGTTTTAAATGTGTTTAAGTACACTTTGATGTAAATATATATATAATTCCTCTAAGGATAATGCTCTGGGCTGATAATGAAGACAAAAGACAAAAAAGCAGAGAAATAATATCAAGAGAGGAAGAATGTGAGTTAGTTTAGGCTGAATATAAAATCAGCAGAGAGTTGTACACAGTTCAGAGGCTTCCAGCCTGAGAAGAACACCAAATTTGTGAATTTGGCAGTATAAGTACTTTGGATTTTGAACTTTAAACCTCATTACCAGCCTTCAAAATGCCACAAGAGTCAACACCAACCATAACCAGTGTGTGTGTGTGTGTGTGTGTGTGTGTGTGTGTGTGTGTGTGATGAGGCTATATTCTCTCTCTCTCTTTCTGCCTCTCTGGTTGGAAATGTGACCGTTTGTCTTCTTCTGCAGAACAAAGACGACAGTGTGACCGGTCAGCCCACGACTGTTGTTTGCAGCTGCACACAAACACACACTGATGATGATGAGGATGATGAGGATGATGAAGGAGTACAGTGTGACTGGGCTGACCAAGACCGCAGCCATGGGAGTAATATATCTCTAAACACTGACACTTTTAACCAAACAGAGAAAAAACATCCAAAAGCATCCAGAGACAGATATATGGGGCTGATATTGGCCTGAGCACTGTTGCGATGTAGATATTTGATCTAATTTGATACCAGCCCTAAAATATATGAATATTGTAACCTCATTGGACTATAATCATACATTTGAACCCCCAGATTATATAGGGGAGCTGCACTTTTTTAGTGTTGCACCACATGCTACAGTGTCTATATATACTCTCTCATGTATTTTTATTACTTTGGCACATATTTCATGTCCTATTTTTTAAAAAAAATCAAAACCAGCAAGTCCAGATGTGGTTGAAAGTTTCGGAAAAAGCAAATGAAGCAGAATGAAGCTTCAAACTCGATTATTTTTTTATATTTTTGACACTAAAGTAAATGATTGTGACAAATATTGTGATTCAAAATTCATGTTCTTATCCATATTTACTTATTTTTTGTGTGAGTTATTATCTTATCCCTTATCAAATTTCACATTTTACTGACCCTGTTCAAAAAGAGGCATTTAAAAAAAACTCAAAAACCCAGATTACTTGGAGCCTAGTTTGTGTGTCTATAGTGTCTCAGTCTTCTTACTGAGCTTGATAAAAGACTGAGTGTGTAAAACAACACTGCCTTCATCGCCTGCATGGTGTGTGTGTGTGTGTGTGTGTGTGTGTGTGTGTGTGTGTGTGTTTTGGTCTCCAAAACAACTCGGCGTTCATCTCTGCACCCCTTCACAAAGCTCCCCTTCAAAGCTGCAGCCACTGCCTGTGTGTCTGTGTGTGTGTGTGTGTGTGTGTGTGTGTGTGTCAGAAAGGTTCACAGAGAGGAAGATGAGGCAGTGAAGGAGGATGAAGGAGACGGCATCACATGTTCCAACATTTTTCCAGGTTTACATCAACCCAAAATGTCTCAGAGTAACACTGATTTATTCTTTTCAGTAATAAACAGAAAGGTGTCTGAGTAATGTTAATAACATACAACTAAACCATGAAAGGCGCATGGTTACGTCTGATGCACGTGTTTATATCCAGCAGGGTGGATTACTGTAAGGCTCTCCTATTTGGTCTACCCCCCAAAAAAATATAAACCAGTTGGATTTGATTCAGAACTGAGAGCTGATGAGTGCTGCAGAAGGAGAGGACACATCACACCTGTTTTAAGGTCCTTACATTGAATGCCTGTCAGTTTCTGTATTGATTTTTAATCTGTTTTTGGAGCACTTCATGGCCTTGCAGCAGCCTACTTGTCTGCCACGCTTGCAATGTAAGAACCAAAATGGCCCCCATGGAGTCTTTTAGTTGTTCCAAAGTGCAGTTCTTCAAATGTTGCATAATTAATTCAGGCTAACATGCTGTTATCAGGCTAAAATAATCCTGTTAATTCTCATCCAGCTAATTTGGTTCTTTGAAGTTATTTTAAATGAAAAGGGAAAAATGATTGTTCTAACCTGTACGAAAGGTGCTGTAGTGGCAAACTATAGTTTGAGTGATTGACTGATTTGATACACCTGAAGGTAAAGAGGCCCTCTAGTGATAAACACTGGGAACTGCAACAACAATGACTTGTCAGACTTTATTCAAGGGACATACTTTTCTTAAAGGTTCTCTTCTAGCGACCCAAATTTAAAGAGAAGTGAGAAAGCAATTATTATTTAACTGCAACTTTAAAATTTTATGATCAATATAAGTGTATATACAGGGTTCTCACACGTGTCTGCGTTTTTAATTTAAATTCTACTTTAAATTCCTCGACTGCACACTGAATTTTTAACACGTACAACACATACATTTGTTAATAGCAGTGGGAATTGTGGGGATGCTGTTTTACTAAAAAAAAAAAAAACTGTAACTGAGAACATTTTTTGACACATTCATGAATATAAAGATCCCCTCCAGACATGTTTGAAGATATATGAAAATACCTTTTGGCCAAGTTCAATTACATTGTTAGAATCCCTGAATTGACATCTTCTCCTTCCCTCTCAGACTAGAAAAACTGTGAACCCGTCCTTCAAAGTGAAAATTGCAGAATTATCCAGAAAGCTGGGATAAAGGTTTAGTTCACTACTTGAGTTTTATTTCTGCAGTTCTTTAAAGCACCACTGGATGGTGATGTCTACACTATTATCTGCCTCAAACACTCAAAGTTCATATTGGGCACAGAAATGTTCAAAATCAAGTATATAATTAAATAAACCACTAAGACACCTGTTCAACCACAGAGCTGCTTTTAAATGATGAAATAAGCCTTTATCTTCTGACCACTAAATTAAAAAAAAGCAAACGTGCATTACGAAACACAAAACTAAATGACTGAAAATGACACACACAACTATAACTTTAAAAAAAATAATGAATAAACAAATTAAAAAGGGGGGAGCTGAAGCTACATCCATTTCATGAAATAATAATAGCTTTCTAGCAGAATCATAATCATAACCTCTAGTGAAGTAAGAAACTGTGTCATTAATTCTCTTTTAATAGTTGACAACTAATCGATTAATGGACTAATAGTTGCAGTTCTGGTAATATTAGGGTAATGTTTTCTCTAACTGAATCAAATCAAGTATTTATCTATTAACTGAAGCACCTGTTCAACCACAGAGCTGCCTATAAATGATGAAATAAGCCTTTATCTTCTGGCCAATCAGCAGCGTTCCTCTGCACGCACCAATCAGAGAGCTGTGTGCGCTGACGGGACGGCACGAGCACCGTCACCTGTCCGGTGGCTGTTATCTACCTGAAGTTTAAACTCACCGGATGGAAAGCGACAGCGGATCACCTGCCTCCTCGTGCAGAAGCGGAGGTTAACGTCACTGCTCCGCCCGGTACCGTCATGGCTCGGACCGGCTCCGGTGCGCTCCTCTCCCGCAGGAACATCAGGCTGGACTCCTTCCTGAAGCGGAACACGGAGCGGACGGTGTACGAGCGGATCCGAGCCTACGAACCGTGCGTGGTGATATCGGAGACCGTCAACAAGGTGTATATGCACGTGGTGCTGAGCGACGAGCTCGTGTACCTGACGGAGTACCCGCCGCGCACGCTCACTACGGCTGTTACCTTCAGGCGCGTGCGTGACATCGAGCTGGTGAGTTTTCAGGAAAAGCAATAAAATCAGTTTCTACTTTGTCAGGTTACAGTTAAAGCTGCTTAATTGAACACTGCAGCGCTAAAACAAGTCGATTAATCAATAAGTCGATTGATAGGAAAAAATCAACTATAGGGCTGCAACTAATCGATGAATCAGAAAATCTATAAAATGTAAAAAAGAAAAAATAGTGCAAAATGTCCGCTCAAGTTTCAAGTTCACGTTTTTAAATTACTTTTTGTCAAAGTCCACTTACTTGACGTTTCCAGAGCTTTCAACCACATCTCATGGTCTTCCTCAGTTGTCATGGAGATAGTAAGTGGATCTTATGCTGAGAATTTTTTTGTCTAACTGCATTTTTCAATGTCAAAAATGGACCTTTTGGCTATATTTAAAAAATATATATATAAGATTAATCAGTTCTGTCAGTCAACCAATTAAATAATTGACTAATTATCAGCAACTGTTTTGACAATTGATTAATGTTTAACTCATCTTTCAAGCAAAAATGGCACAGTTGTACTTTGTCTTATTCAGTAGTGAACTGAATATTTTTAGGTTTTGTGTCTCTTGGGGTAAATAAACAATTTATTGGTGTCAACTTGAAAGTTGATTGACAGATAAATAATTGATAGGGCTGCAACAATTGATTAGTTTCTCGAATAACTGATTCATCATTAGAGTGTCATAAAATAGTGAAAAATGTCTGTTTCCCACATCCCAAAGTGATGTTTTCAAATTGCTTTTATGGCAAAATATTCTCAGCACAAGGTCGTCTTACTTGATGTTTCCAAAGCTTTCAACCACATCTTATGGACTTCCTCAGCAGAGAGTGTTTTCTCAGTTGTCATGGCGATAGTAAGTGGATCTTATGCTGAGAATTTTTTGTCAAAGCTGAATTTTCCAAGGTCAGAAATTGATCTTTCAGCATTTTGTTTAAAAAAAAATATCATCAGTAATTATCAGTAACTCTTTCTTAAACTATCTTTCAAGACATTTTCAAGCACAAAGCTTCTCTACTTCCAGCTTCTTAATTTAGCAGATTTGTTTTTTTTCCTGACATTTTGTAGACTAACATAAGTAATTGAGAACATAATTCTTAGATTGTGTTTTTTTTTAAGCTCTAACTGTGACTAAAGCAAATTAAATGATCAGTACATCACACCGTCTGCTTACTTACTAACAGTCTCCGGCTGTTTAATCTGTGTTAAACTCTTCAGATTACAGATCAATCACTTTGAGTAACGGGCTTCACTTCACACCTTTTCAATTGGCTGAACTAATTCAAAACACCCACAATGTGTGAAGATCATTACACGTAAAAATGATCTCTTATTAGCATCCGATAATTAAATGTTCAAGTCATTATGGTCTCAGCTGATATTGTGCTTTACTGAACTCACAGAAATAACCAACTGACCCACAGTGATGGAAGTTTCAGGGGCCGCGGGGAAGTTGCCTTCTTTGATATTGATACAGGCGGCTTTATTCTCACCTTTTTAAAGGATATGTCTGGTGAATTCTATATTTTTCTTATTGTCAAAAAATCTCATGTGCAGAGCCAAACCAACAATGAACTGATCTACTAACAAGTATTGTGTGTGTGCCTGATATATCTTATTCCTCTGTTATGTCCAAAAACTATTAAAAACACGTCAGTGAGTCACACCGCTGCACTGGGTCACATGTTCCTTCATCATGAAGAGTTTGGTCACGTTAGTTTGTTTAGAAACGGCTCCAAAGACTAATAACAGCGATCATGTTTTCAGTCTCTGGAGAGTAGTTCTGTGTAAAGCAGACGCCACTGAGCATGTGCAGGAATGTGGTTCTGTTTACAGCTTCACTTATTTTGCCTGTTAAAAACCTAAAGTCAAAATATCTTCCACCTGTTCAGGTGATGTGACTTTAAAATACCTATCATTTTTCAGGACTATATGATGCTTTGCTTGTTTTTTAGTTTTTTCTTTTTAAGCAAAAACTGCAAAAATAAGCTAGTTTCAGCTTCTCAAATGTGACGCTTTTCTTTGTCAAACATGATGGTAAACTGAATATCTTTGGGTTTTGGACTTTTAGAAAACAAAAAGTCCAGAAAGACATTTGAAGACATCTACTTGGGTTGTGGAGAAACTTTAACAGATATTTGTCACTATTTCTGACATTTTTTGGACTAATTGATTAATTGAGAAAATAATTCATACATTAATCGATAATGAAAATACTCGTTAGTTGCAGCCCTACTCAACAGAAACGACTCCTGCAGACCTTTAAGGTTGAAGGTGGATAAGGGACAAGGAATCCGTTTGCATATCTCTGCAACATAACACAAATAAAAACCCTTTCCTGTCCAATATAGACATTAACCGCTTAGGAAACCACTATTTTTAGATTATACTTAAACTGAGTGACCAAGCCTAGACAACCAGCGGCTTAAAATGGCTTAATGCTACGTAATATTTGACCCTACACAACATGCAGTATCTGAAAGAGCAGCGGAGTCTGTGTGTGGCGGTATAAGCCTCTAATGACCATCTATCCTCATGTTATGTCACTTAAGTCAGAGGTCAAAGGGTTAACGTCCTCACAGAGTTAATCCTGTCTGCATTAAACTGTCAGATTACTGCCTGTGTTGAACTGCGGCTTCAGCGGGTGTTTGTTTTTATATAGAGACGAGGATCCAGGACTTCCCCTCAGATTTTCTACTTGTCAGGGTGGAAAATTTCTTAAACAAAATTGTACTAAAACTCCCCTTTAGGGCTGCAACTAACAATATTTTCAATATTATTAAACTGTTGTTTACTTTCTTGATTAATAGATTAGTTGTTTGGTCCATAAACTGTCAGAAAATGGTGAAAAATGTTGCCTGTCTATGATAATCAAATCCACATTATTTGGCCTACACATATTCTGTTTGAGTAAAATATCAAACTTCTCTGCATCAGTAAACTTTTACATCTAAAGAAATGATGATGATAGTCGTGTTAGGAGTATTTCTTTCTTTCACATGGTCACATCCATTTTGATTAAGTCATTTTATCTAAAAAATGTCAGAAAATTGGAAAAAAGGTGACGTCCTCAAAAAGATATTCAGTTTACTGTCATAGAGGACTGAAGTAACCAGAAAATGTTCACATTTAAGAAGTTGGAACCAGACAATTTGGACATTTGTTTCTTAAAGAATGTCTCCAAATGATGAATTGATTATCAAAATAGTTGGCGATTAATTTAATAGTTGACAACTAATTGATGAATAGACTAATCGTTGCAGTTCTACTCCTCTTCAAACACCTCTGGAGTTGTCCACTTCTGGCAGATACTCAAAATAGAGGAAAGAAAAAGAAAAAATTTTGCCTGTTTGCTTATTAACGCTGCAGCTAATTACTATTTTAAATATCTGTTATTCTGTTCAGTCTGTGAATTTTAAAGAAAAAAGAAAGTTCACTAAAAAAATAATATACAACATTGTTTAGAACCAGGTGCAGTTATTGTTATCACACAGGAGACAGAAATACAGAAACAAATAGATAAATACATAAGAGGAAATTGATAAATTTATAGACATTTTTAAAACAAACGACAAATTATCAAAACCTGCATTAACTGATGTTTTGTCCATTAGTTTTCAGCAGAAACAGGTAGTGAACTCTGACATATCAATGCATTTCATGAGCGCTGTTTCTGCTCTCTACCAACTCCTGAGGGAGCGCGTACATTAAAAATATTGGTTATAGCTGCTTTAATTAATTGCTTCAGCACTGATACTTATATATCCTGTACTTGAATATTCTGTGTAGGTTGATGCAAAAAAATTAAGTCAATTTAAAGCACAGATCACGTATCTTCACACTCAATGAAACTTTTTCTCTTTCTTCTGTACAGGTCAATGACCTCCCAGATTTCCTCCGCGGCAAGGACAGGGAACGCTGCCAGCACATACGAATCACCTATGTCACTGAAAAGCCTGCTGCGAAGGGCCGTCATTGGCTGAGGAGAGACGGGAGGGAGGGACTTCCTCCTGCAGCCCCATCTTCTCGCAGAAACAGTCACTGCCCAACAATAACACACACCTCAGAAGGTAAAGACAAAATGTCATTTAAGGAGTGAGCACGGAAAGCAGTTGAACTGTCAGTTAAAGTGTAAGAAAACTGTTGAAGTTAAAGTTAGAAGTAGTTCGTTGAAGTATGAGGTGGTATATAAACAGTGACACTAGTAAAAAAACTACTTTGAGTATTTTTAGTGAAAATCTGCAGCAGTGAAGCTCGTGTGTCCTTTATTTGTTGGTTTCTTTCCTCTGATATCTTTAACTGTAACTTTATCTTCCCCACAGGACATCCTGCACACAGGTGAGCATCACACACACACACACACACACACACAGACACACACACACACAGGTCTCTGGTTTGTCAGATGATATCCATGTATGGAAGCTGAGACTGGCTGCGGTAGCTCTTACTTTTTAACCTTCTTAAAGGAACACTCCGCCAAAAATGCTTTGAAAAGTTTCCTTTGTGGATGAAGGCAGGTCAAAATGTTCATAGAAACATTTCAAAATCACTGCTGCAGCAAAGTCCATAGAGAATATCTGTAGTTTTATGATCATCCTCCATGCAGGGCTGGTGGTGTACTGGAGTGCATTATATTGAAAAGTCTTCCTAATATTTTGCCCCTTTTTAAGCTTTGTAAAAGTAGAATTAATGGCAGAGCTGTTCCTAATGAAGTGCTCTGTGAGCGTAAAGGACGTTTTTCGACACTTTAGACTTTCAGCTGCCCTTCATGGTGGAACTTTATGTGTCTGATTTTGCATTTTACCTTTCGTGTCCGTCCAAAATGTGCTGCAGAGCTTCTGTCTGGGAGTCACGGAGACGGACAAACTCTCGTCTATAAAACCTTTACAGCTGTTGTTGTCTGCGCGGCTACAAGAGGGAGGGAGAAAGACGGCGGAGGGTTAAACTTTAGGAGCTTACAAATGTACATACCTGCATTTTATGTGTGTGTGTGGAGAAAGGATCTCGTCTTCTCATCTTCCGTTTTCAGTTGGGAAACAACTAAATAATGCATTAAGTGAAAGCGGCCTCACTCTGCTGGACCGTATAAACACCTTCTTCAGTGTCTCAGGTAGCTCCTGACTTATTTAATAAAGAGACAAGTTTCACATTATCAGTGAATGCTGAATTTAAAGAAGTACCATGAAAACCAAACTTATATGTTTGTGTCTTTTGACGGAGATCCAAATGTATTTGTTTATTACAGAAATTCACTTCATACACAGTTCTTTAGTACTGCAGAGTGGATTGTGCTTTCTGCAAACACTCATGTTTAGTGGGATTATATTCTTCCTTTAATTCCTCTGTGCTGTCAATCAGGAAACAGTTTGTTGGCTGTGAAGAGACGAGAGGAACAAATTTACTGTCGCTGAACACCGAATTGTTGCCTGGTTACAACAAACGCCACATCGCTGTAAAGTGTGTGTGTGTGTGTGTGTGTGTGTGTGTGTGTGTTAAACAGCGGAAAGCGTCTCATGCTTAGCTGGCTCGCTGCTCAAGTGTAGTTCACCACTGGGAGGTCATTAAACACACACACACATTCAAACTGATCTTTGGGGACATGAAAGCAGTTTACAGTTGTTGAATCATTATGTTCAAATTACTGAGCAGCCTGCTGGTTCAATGTCAGCAACACTAGAAGTCT
>CM076466.1:3240722-3445722 GCA_038419695.1 Scomberomorus guttatus | reverse complement strand
GACTTAAACAATTATTTGATTTTCTTTTGATCGACTCATTTTTGCAGCTCTTCTCTCTACTCACATGAATATTGTTATTTTTGATTTTTCTCTGTCAGCTTCAGGCTTTACTAGCTGAGTATCTGGACGCTGCCTGCTCTCTGCTCTTTGAGCTGCTGCTTTTAGGCTACGAGGTGAGTCATGACAAAAATCTAAAGCCAAGTGAGTCTTAATAAATGGGTTATTGGGTTTATCACCAGCATAACCCTTTATACGTACGTCACGTGTCACGAGGGGATAAAGACCTTAGTCGTTGTCATGGTTACATACAAATGCAGGCTCCTCACCTTGTTTCAGAGCGGTTAATAACACAGTGGTCACGTACATAGATAATGGTTGATATGTACATTAAAACTTTTCCTTTACTTTGATCAGCTCTTAGCTGCTTAGGTGGTGCCATTTTGGATGAAAACCAACCTTTGCCTGTCTGTGACAATCAAATCCACATTATTTGGCCTGTGCATATTCTGTAAAACATCAAACTTCTCTGCATCAGTAAAATTTTACATCAAAAATAAGGATGATGATAGTAGTAATGTTAGGAGTATTTCATTCTTTTACATAGTCGCATCTTTTTCGATTAATTGATTAGTCATTTGATCTAAAAAAAAATGTCAGAAAATTGTCATTTAATTAATTGAAACTTTTGTGTGTTTCAGGCCAGCAGGTGCTCCTCTGCTGACAACTTCCTGTCTGTTGGCTGGATCCTCCGAGTCCTGCAGCCTCATCCTCACCAGGTAAACTTTTCATCACTGTCATTGTGTTTAGTGGAGATGTCCCGAGAATCAGTATCAGGGCGGATCTGCATCATTTTTTTTTTTTTTTTCCATTACAAAAATAGCAATTCCATGAAGAAAAATGTTTCACTTACTCTTTCTCATCTTTTACCTCCTTTAAGGAAACACTGTATGACAAAAGACTGGCACACATTTACACATAACCTACGTTTGTAAAGCCCCCGTCCTGATCTAAACATCAAGATCCCAAATATGAGTCATTGAAACTGAACATGCAGAGGGATCAATAACAAACAGGATCAGTATCTTTTTTAAATAAACCAGATCAATTACGGATCCTTTCTTTACCGACTGCGTTTTGTCCACCTCAGCCTGATAGTGTTGAAAGCTGCTTTCCATTACGACAGCTGAGCTCTGCAGTCTGAGCATTTTGCTGCAAATGCAAGTGAAATTTAAAAATATGTAAGTGTGAAAAATGATTTGGGCACAAAGGTGTGAGTGACTCTTGGATTTCTCTCTCCTCTCTCTTTTCTATTAGCAAAGATCAGACTGGTACTATGAGATTTTTCTTCTCCCTGCTCCTTTTCAATCATGGAATATGTACTAGGTTGTTAATTGTTGCTTGCAGTACACTGAAGTGATTGGAAAAAAAAGTAAAAAATAAGAATAAGTACCTTGATGACAGGCTGAAATTAAACTGGTCTGTCGTCTGATCCGCAGCTGGTGTCTGTACTCGACCAAAAATCATTAATGAGTGAAGAAGCTCCACTCTGTAACACCACTGTACAATCCTGAGAATGTTTTTGTGGTTCCAATAATTCCAACAGAGTGAGACGTCTTCTGTAATAACTGATCACGTCACGTCAATTTCAGGAGCAACATTCTCCCAGTTAAACTTTCATCCATATCCTATCAATATTTTCAGATCCAATTCTGAACCAGGACCTTGAGTATTTGGATCAAGTAGCTTGTGTAATAATAATTTATATAATAATTTAAAAAAAGGTGCCCAAATTTAGCAGGTTACAGTTGTTATTTCAGTGTGTCAGATACATATTTAATCAACATAGCAGATGTTGTTGTTTTTTTTTAAGGAAAATGTGCTACCCCATTTATGTGGTATTTATTGATACATGGTGATCAGTACAGAACATCCTTACTGTTTCACTTCACCACAGAGACTAATTGTGGTGAAGGGCAAGCACTTATACGCTGTATGTTAAGTTAACAGTGAAATAAAGTACTTTAGAGTTTGTCGGAACTGTAACTGGTCTCCTTCTCTCTCTGTAGTTGTCTTTCATTGGTTACCAGGCCCAGCAGGTGGTGCAGGTTTTGTCAGACCTGCAGGATTCAGTTCTGAGTCCCGTTCAGTCCGTTCTGCTGTTCCAGCGCTGTCGCCTCCTGCTGGCCTGCCTGCAGTACGACAGCCAGCTGGCACAACACCTCCGAGCCCACTTCAGAGAGGAGTTCAGGTTTGTGCCGCTGCTCAAGATTCAGGATGGTGATAATGACAGTCTGTCAGTCAGTAAATCACTGAATTAAGAATAAAAAGAAAGTTTGGCAAAGCCTTCAAAGAGCCATATGAGTTAACAGGAATCACTAACTATTGTCTTTGTTATTTGTGTACTTGGGCTGAAGGATCATGGTTTCTTCCCTCCAGGTACTTTGTGAAGCTGTCGTGTGCTGAGGAGAAGCTGCCGGCTCACTATCCAATCAGCCAACCAACTCTACGACTGGTGGAGCAGATCCTGACTCTCATCCTGCACAGATGATCGCACACAAACACACGTGCACTTATATCTGCGATATTTAGACATTTTCATCCATACTGAAAGAAGGACTGACAGTGTGCCTTTACAAAGGTCTGAGTGATTTTGCGTGGCCTTGTTCTGTATTCAGCATTTTATAAGCTGAGAATGTTTCTATATTATCATTTACTGACTGTCTGTGGACAGGTAATGCTTATCCATATAATGTAAAACAGATTAAAACAGTTAAAACTGGGGAACTTGTGACTGTATTGGGAGTCTGTCAGGTCTCATCATCACTACTGTTGCACCTTATTACAGCTGTTGCTAATAGGCCGACAGATTTGTACAGTTAATATTCTGATTATTGTAGATTTGTTCAAATTAAAACTAACACAGATGAAAGCTGCTTGTGTCACTTATGATTATCCAAAGCACAATATACCACAAATGTGGCAGGTATGAATATTTTCAATAGTTTCCAGTTGATTCTAGCTTTAAAAGTTTTTTAAATGTAGCTTTAAATCCATCTATGGTCCCTCTTTAACATTCTTCATGTCTTATTCCTGTTGTATGAACCTTGTTCAAATTTTGTCTGTGTGTATTTGTGTACATGTAGTTGTGTGTCTGATGTTTATATTTTAACCTGCTGAGAGTCCTATGCAATTTAAATAAAGTGAAGGTGAAGTTTTACATGTCTTAGTAACAATGAAAGACAGAATTTTGGGTAAATGCATGATTGTTTTAACTAAGAGCAATTTGGAATAAATTACAGTTGTACAGTTGTCACAATAAACACTTGATTTTTTTCATATTATTCGCAGCTGAGATCAGACTAAACAATGACATTAATTTTTGAGGACCAAACATACAAATATTTTCAGACACTGGGATGGATTAATTTTGAGGGCCAGAAATAACCTCAGACCTCATTTCCCAAATTCATTTCCCACCACTCAGTGTGAAGTTATAGAAAAACAAGCTGCATTCAGGCAAATTTTGGCTTTATTTATTTAATGATTCATTAGTTTTAAACTGCTGATGGCAGAGATCTATTTAAAAGAGCTGTAAGGTCACAGGAGGTTTAGCTGGAGATGAGTTGGACAGTGGAGAAGATAGATTTCATGTTTTTAATAAAGTTGTGCCCACAGTCTGTTTGCATCATTATCGCTGTGTGCAGTGTTGTACAATACATTAAAGATGCTGCACTAATGTAGAAAAAAAATGTAAATGATATAAATAGATAGGGCTGGATCACACAGCTGAATCAAATTATCTCACCTACAAGTTTAAATTATATAGTTATTGTTAAAGCCACCTGATTGGCTTACCTGTGTTTATTTACAGCCCAATTCAAATGATTTGTTAAATATTGTTATGAAATATAAACCATTAATTTTGACATATTTTTGCACATAAAAGCTAGATACCTATACCTTTTAATATTTACACACAGAGCAACTCTGAAATGTAATCTGGAGCCTTTAAAAGTAATCAATAAAATCAAAACAAAAACACAATAATGCACAACTGACAAATCAATTGGAAAACACAGTTTATGTTATATTTCAGTAGAGAGAGAGAGAGATTTTGAATCAGACACCCTGGGTCTATTAGCATTAAACTTTATGCCATAGTCCAACACCAAAACAATGACAACTGCACACTAAGGGCTAAAGCTAAAATGCAATGACCTTAAATTGAAACACACTGAGGGTGACACTGATAATTGAAGAACTGAAATTAAAAACCAGAATAAGCTCCAATGTTATCAAACACTAAACAAAGAGATTGAACTGGCCAAATACCTGACCGCTCCTGAAACAAACAAAGAGAAATTGTAATGAAATACAGACTTGGGGACCATAATCTTGAGATAGAAAAAGAAAGACGTTTAAAAACCTGGCTACCCAGAGACAGTGTCATTATTGTAACCTCTTAGAAATAGAGACTGAAATGTACTTCCTTCTCTCATTTTCCAAAATAGACAAGGGAAATATATTACCCTATATCTGCAGAAATATTCTCGCATTTTTACACCCTTCCAGAAACACTAAAATACCAATAATTCTGGGAGAGAATGAGAGTTGCTTATTATTGTCAACAATATATATATAACAGCATGCAAGGGAACAGACTAAAATCTTGTTTATGGCACTTCAAAAACCTGTATGCAGTGTTTCAAATGTAGTGATTTGATTGCTTCTACTCTGATGATTAATACTGTATATACTTTAATGATATCTGAATGAATACATCATAAGTAACGTAGGTCCATTTTAGCTAAATGTCTACACCACTGTCTCATGAATTAGTCTCATGTTCCAAAACAAATCCAAAAGCAAATTGTCTAATTACCTTGTAGTTATGACAGTATTAGCAATGCTAATATTATCCTAGCATAAAGAAACGCAAGCTAATGTTAGACTCCGTTGAAATAACGTTAACACCTAATGTGACATCCAAATTGTGATGGCTAGTGTTCGTTAAATCAAAACAACTCAACCTTATCAGGCTAATTGATTGGTTGATTTTATTTATGGATTAGCAGACATGGAAATAAGCCAAAGGATAACACATTAAAGTGAAAACATTTATTTCCAACATGGTTCCAAAATGTAAAAAGGCAAAGAAAACACAAAGAAGCACAAGACATTCAATATAAAAACTAAACAACAATAAACAACAATTGAGTAATGTTTTGTACATCTGAACCTAATAGAGTGGTGATTTCCAGTATTTATCTGTGATTTTAATATCTTACAAGTGCAAACTTTATGATCACTTAAAGCAGGGGTGCAGGACTTTTACATATAAATGAATGTCTGTTACATTCAAGCCCTAACGAAACAAGTTTACACAATGCTGATTAAGCCTATTGCCACCAGATAAATCTCTCTTTATTTTGCAGTATACAAAGTTTTTAAATCTGGTATGACATTCCCGCACTGGCGGCACCAGTACTGTCAAAGCTATGTATCCCAGAATGCATTTCACACCAACCAGTAGTGATGGCAGAAATTAAGCTGTTGTAATTTTTGCTGTAGGCAAGAAAGTAACCATTAAGATTTTCAATATGTGGTCAGTTTATCCCAAAAAACACCTTTCTGGAAATTTTTGAGAGCTGTGAGGAGCCGCTGGCTGTGTGAGACCAGCTGGTCAGCATACGTCCTAAAGCGTGTCGACAGTGTTTTTGTAATTACTCTCACTGCCAGAAAGGGGAGACAAAAGTTCTGCACAGCAGGTTTAAGGCAATGTCAAGGACACCTGACTGGGAGATCTTTTTACACACTTCGGCCAATATCAAGTCCAATATGGCCTGGCTATTGTCAGACACTCTAGTATGTTCAGTAATTAGTTGTTGCAAAACAAACACTTTACATACATTTGAAAATGATTTAACTAAACAATTCTTATTAGGAGGCCATAACAAGTTCATATTAAAATCACCCAATATAATACATTCCTTCTCCATGTATATATTACTCTTCATACAAGACATCTCTAAAAGTTCATAAAATTCTGTTTGCTTAGGGAATCTGTAACAGATGCCAATAATAATGGGTTTAGTCTTGAGAATCAGCAGTTCAATCCATAATGTTTCCAAGCCCTCCATCATGTTGGTAAATTGAGTAACCGGTGAGGTCAATTTCTGCGTCTTGAATGTAAAGACCGTACCTTAAGGAATGCAGGCAGTTAAAAACAACTCAGAAGGCATGGTTCTCATTTCATTCCCCGTGACTCTGTCCTCGCAGACCCAGACTGGTCCAGATGGATCATCAGGATATGGCTGATCCTCTCTCAACACACACTCCTGGATGTTCACTCACACTCTTCCAAGAGATCAATACCTCCAGCTGATGAGAGAAGAAGAAACAACAGAGGTCATAAATCAGTGTTTAGTGAGACTCACTTTATCAGCTGTAAGTCAGTGATCCATCACATCCAGTATAAAGAGCAGCAGGGACTTCAGTCCTGTTCAGACCAGAAGTGGAACAACTCTGCAGCGTAGTCAGCTTCCTTTCAACTCTCATGTTAACGCTTCAGTCAGACTGATCTTAGAGCTCTGACAAAGATGACCTGATCAATTCTTTAGTTTTGAAATGAGAGAACAAACACTTTCAGATCAGATTTGATGGTACCACAGTTTTATGATGAAGACCACTGTCTCTATACATCTTGTAAGGTTGTCAGCTGTAAACCAGCAATTTCCTGCAGACATGAAAACAACAACAACGTCGTCTTCACATCAACTCAAACACATGATCACAACAAGCTTCTGGCTGATCTGATTGGCTGACTGTTCACTCTCTCTGTCTTTCTGTCCAATCCTGAAGCCTGAAGTCACCATTCTCCTCTCACAGCTTCACTGAGGAAAGTAGCAACTGAGAAGGTTGGAGGTTCACCAGGAAATACTGGATCTTTGCTTTGATACTAACTGTGTTTAATACAATACTGCTGAATCCAGCCTCTGACTCCAATTCTCTACTGACCTCAGAGTCTCCAGTCTACAGTGTGGACTCTCCTTAAGATCAGACAGCAGCTTCATGTCTGAATCCTGCAGGTTGTTTCCTCTCAGATCCAGCTCTCTCAGATGGGAGGGGTTGGACTTCAGAGCTGAGGCCAGAGGAGTACAGCTGATCTCTGACAAACTGCAGCCATACAATCTGAATAAAGAATAAATTTAGAAGACAAAGTTCATGCTTGAAATCATTCAATGTTTCATAATCTGTTCAGAGCAGAAGAAGGTTTAGAATGTAGAAGTTTATAAAATGGAAACTCCAAACAGCAGAACCCAACAGGATACAGGTTAAAAACTGACAATATAAAAGACAAAAACAGTGTGTAAGAGGTTCAGAGCGAATTACCCAGTGTAGGATTTTTCTTGTTATATAAAGGTTTTAAATGTGCAGCTCAACATTGCTCTAACACAGTCAATGGACTGAACCACTGAAGAAGAAAACAGACTTTCCCATTAAGATACGCTTTATGTCTGCAGTTTAGTGTCACCACAACTTTCACATCATTAATCTCAGCACAGAAGTAAAAAATGGTGTCTGACCTCAGAGTCTCCAGTCTACAGTGTGGACTCTCCAGAAAATCACACGGCAGCTTTACATCTGAATCCTGCAACTTGTTGCCACTCAGCTCCAGCTCTTTCAGATGGGAGGGGTTGGACTTCAGAGCTGAGACCAGAGAAGCACAGCTGATCTCTGACAATCTGCAGGAACTCAGTCTGAATAAAGAATAAATTATGTATATTAAAATCCATTCATAATCCAATCAGATGTGTTCAGGTTTTAAATGTGTAATTCAACATTACTATGTCCTCATCAATGAGCTTTTCTCTAAAATGAGCAGAGTG
Source organism: Scomberomorus guttatus (assembly GCA_038419695.1). Taxonomy (NCBI): domain Eukaryota; kingdom Metazoa; phylum Chordata; class Actinopteri; order Scombriformes; family Scombridae; genus Scomberomorus; species Scomberomorus guttatus. The sequence continues at coordinate 3,437,833 of CM076466.1, read as the reverse complement.
ACTTTGTCATTGTGTTATTGTGGATGATCATAATGTCAACCTTCTACAGACATCATCCAAATGTCACTACAACATTCAGACACCAATTCATGTCAACACTGATTCATAAACATATACTTTAAACACCTGCATTGATCTCTCTGTGTCCCTGTGTGTGTGTGTGTGTGTGTGTGTGTGTGTTCTGAAGGATTAATATCACTGATCAGACATTATTTATTAAAACACATTAAAGAATATAATAAAGAAATATTTCTCCTTCAGTAAGTAAACTTGATCAATTTAAAGCACACTAGTCGAGAAGAACTTCTGTATACAGATGTGACTCTTTAACAAAAATAATAAACATTAATTGACTTTAAGAACTAACAGTGGACATTTTCTACAATTTCTTTAAGAATCAGTCATCTTTTGTAACTATAGACTAAACTTTGTAGAGTAAAAAAAAATATGGAAAAAAGAAAATGAACTTCATGGCTGTAAGTTATGAATGTACATAAATTAGGTTCACTTGTTACACATTAAGATAATAGTAACAGACGGGCAGTGAACTGACCTCAGAGTCTCCAGTCTACAGTGTGGACTCTCCAGAAAATCACACAGCAGCTTCATTTCTGAATCCTGCAGCTTGTTGTCACTCAGCTGCAGCTCTCTCAGATGGGAGGGGTTGGACTTCAGAGCTGAGACCAGAGAAGCACAGCTGATCTCTGACAACCTGCAGCGACTCAATCTGAATAAAGAATAAATGATGTATATTAAAATCCATTTATAATCCAATCAGATGTGTTCAGGTTTTAAATGTGTAATTCAACATTACTATGTCCTCATCAATGAGCTTTTCTCTAAAATGAGCAGAGTGACTTTGTCATTGTGTTATTGTGGATGATCATAATGTCAGCCTTCTACAGACATCATCCAAATGTCACCACAACATTCAGACACCAATTCATGTCAACACTGATTCATAAACATGTACTTTAAACACCTGCATTGATCTCTCTGTGTCCCTGTGTGTGTGTGTTCTAAAGGATTAATATCACTGATCAGACATTATTCATTAAAACACATTAAAGAATATAATAAAGAAATATTTCTCCTTCAGCAAGTAAACGTGATAAGTTTAAAGCACATTAGTTGAGAGGAACTTCTGTATACAGATGTGACTCTTTAACAAAAATGATAAACATTAATTGACTTTAAGAACTAACAGTGGACATTTTCTACAATTTCTTTAAGAATCAGTCATCTTTTGTAACTACAGACTAAACTTTGTAGAGTAAAAAAATATGGAAAAAAGAAGATGAACTTCATGGTTGTAAGTTATGACAACAATAGTAACAGATGGGCAGTGAACTGACCTCAGAGTCTCCAGTCTACAGTGTGGACTCTCCAGAAAATCACACAGCAGCTTCACGTCTGAATCCTGCAGCTTGTTGTGACTCAGATCCAGCTCTCTCAGATGGGAGGGGTTGGACTTCAGAGCTGAGACCAGAGAAGCACGGCTGATCTTTGACAAACTGCAGCGACTCAGTCTGAATAAAGAATAAAGATATGTTCAGGTATTAAATGTGTAGTTCAACAGTACTATGTCCTCATCAATCAGTGTAGTAGTAACCTGGTTACTGTAAATCTTTGTGTACATGCAGCAGGTCAGTAATAAGATTTCTCCACTAAACCTGACCTTATTCTGGAAGCATGGCTTACTGATTTGAACTGTATTAGTGAGAGAAGATGCTGCTTTCTGACATTTTGTTTTGTGTTTATGGTGTGAATGTTTGTGTCGGGCAGACTGACAGCACAGTGAAAGGAGCACAGACAGAGCAGAGCTTTTTTCACAATGTGAAAGTGTCTGAATTTAACAAATAATTAAATGTTCAGTGCTGGAAACCAACTTATTTAGACTTCTACAGGCTGTATTTTAAATACGAGGAAACATTAGCTAAGTGTAATGATCTCTGCTTTCATCCAGCTGCTCTGCTGTTACTTTCTCAGTCTGCAGTCTTTTATCCTGCACATGCTCACATGTAAAAAGCTGATATATGACAGAGAAATCAGAGTTCTCCAGGAGAAATCTACCTGTGGAAACCAGGTTTCTCTAATCCCCGACCCTGATTACAGAAACCAGGTTTCTTGTTTGTTGTTGTGTACATAAAAATCCATTTATAATCCAATCAGATGTGTTCAGGTTTTAAATGTGTAGTTCAACATTACTATGTCCTCATCAATGAGCCTTTCTCTAAAATGAGCAGAGTGACGTTGTCATTGTGTTATTGTAGATCATCATAATGTCAGCCTTCTACAGACATCATCCAAATGTCAGCACAACATTCAGACACATATTCATGTCAACACTGATTCATAAAATGCTGCTGAACTCAGTGAAGTCTGTAATTAGAGGATCAATATGATATCAGGCAAGTTGGAGTAAAAACCTCCTTTTCCTGTATTTGGTAGTTTAGTAGGTATGTGTAATTAACACGTTATTGGTGGCAGTAATCATTCCCCCTGTCCACACTGACTGTGAAGTGTCTCTTCCTAACACAGTTACAGACTATTTAGTACAAAATTCCCTCTTTGAGTTACGATCCCTCCACTGCAGCTCAGCAAGGAAACACTGAAGAAACACAAAGGTCAGACTGCTGAAACCTCATATTAATTTTAAACTTTGAAAGTCATTTTTACACAGAACAAAACTGAGGATTTTAAATTCCTGAAAAAAATTAAATTCCATAGATTTGTGCTCAGGCAAATCCTGAAAATCTATGCACCAAACATTTTAAATTTCAGTGAAGGATTTGAATTGAATATATAGAAAAAATTACCAAAGCTACAGAAGGTGAACTGACCTCAGAGTCTCCAGTCTACAGTTTGAACTCTCCAGTCCAGCAGAAAGCAGCTTCACTGCTGAATCCTGAAGCTTGTTGAAGCTCAGGTTCAGCTCTCTCAGATGGGAGGGGTTGGACCTGAGAGCTGAGGCCACAACTTCACAGTGAGTCTCTGAGAGTCCACAGTCAGAAAGTCTGTCATGACACATATATTACAACATGTGTTATCTGATCCCATGTCTGTCTCCACAAAGTTAGCATGAAGTAAACTTGATTAGAAAACCATTTTTATTGTCCACTATTTTTAACTTGACTCCAGGATATTTTTACTCAGTTCGACTCAGTGAACAGTTACAGTTGAGAAAGATCATCTCTCTTTGCTACGTGCTGCTGTGAGGTTCACATCCATAAGCAGGAAAATTTTGTAACTGTTAACACAAACACAAATGAAACAAATGGCTTGACAAAATTAGACCTGTACATAATTAAATATGAATGTACAGTAATTAAATATTTAGATGTGCATGCCATATGACTGCATGACGTTCAGTTGTCAACATTCTTTTCTGAGAGTCTGAAAAACTGATTCAGCACACAAACACAATTAACAAACCAATAAGTTTGAATTAACATGATGTCATCAGAAAGATGTCATCAGGGTATCAGCATTAAAATATAACATTGAGCTTTAATGTGTATAAGATCTCTTTAAATTCTGAATTCTATCATTCTGCTCCTATATATTCATCAGATCTCTGTGCATTTCCTGCTACTACTCTTCTCTACACTAACAAGAGAGAAAACACCTGAGAGTTTCTTTCTGTGATAAACAAAATATAAAAAAGACTTAAAAACAAGGCTATGTAACACGACTTCCCTCTTTAAAAAAGGTTGAGTTCATGAAAAAAAGGCACCATTGCTCAGTTCAACACACTCAGGGGTTTTGTCTTGTATGACCAGTAGTTTATGGAGGCTAATGTTGGTTAATGTTAGCAAACTTTAGATATTGTTGTATAACTGATGTTCTCTCCCCCGTGCTCACTATGAAATGTCTCAGAAACCATTAAGAAAAAAATGATGATGAAAACAATTCTCTCTGACTTCAGAAATCGCCTTTGGAAAATGATACAGATCGTCTTTTAAACTCTTAATCATAGTGGTAAAAAACAGTGTCTGTCTGATTATATATGATTTGCAGAACCTGCTCATGTAATAATAACTTCACTGTATTGAATGATAACTGTAAAATACTGATATATGTTGTGATAAAATGCAGCTGTAATAAAACCTCAACCACAACCTCTAAAGTCCTTCATTTGTTTTACCTGGTTTAAATGAGGCCTCTGTCAGCCAAAGGAAGATAAATAGAACAAAAAAATAAAATCTAATAATTACTAGAAATAAATAGAATAACTGTGTTCATTAACTTAACAGCTATAAACACAACCAATTGAAAAATCAACATTATTTGCACTCACAACATTTGAAACAGCTCAAGAACATCTGTGACTAAATACTTATTATTATTTTGGCTATAAACAAGTAGAGCCCTATTTTAACAATAATTCTTTTATGATTTATGATGCTAATCACATCTGGACTTACTGAGCCTTTCTGCAGTTCCTCACAGCTGGGATCAGTCTCAGTCGTCCCTCAGGTGATGTGTTGTACTTCTGAAGGTTCAACTCATCCAGAACCTCCTCTGACATCTGCAGCATGTAGGCCAGAGCTGAGCAGTGGATATCAGAGAGTCTCTTCTTTGATCTGTTCTCTGCCTTCAGGAACTCTTGGATCTCCTGATGTACTGAGCGGTCATTCATTTCCATCAGGCAGTGGAAGATGTTGATGCTTCTGTCAGGAGAGATTTTGGTCTTCTTTTCCCTCAGCTTGTTGATGGCTCTCTGGAGGGTTTCTTGACTGTTCTCTGTCCGACCCAGCAGGCCTACTAAAAGTCTCTGGTTGGACTCCAGAGCGAGGCCATGAAGGAAGCGAACAAACAGGTCCAGGTAGCCATTTTTACTTTCAAGAGATTTCTCCATGGCTCCCATAAGGAAGATATCCAGCGATGAGTTACTGTAGTCTTTTCCCAGAAAGCCCTTCAGTACCTCAGTGTTCCTGCTGGTGTAACAGTGGTACATGTAGACTGCAGCCAGAAACTCCTGAACACTCAGATGAACAAAGCAGTAGACTGTTTTCTGGAAGATCACACTCTCTCTTTTGAAGATCTCTGTACAAACTCCTGATAACACAGAGACCTCTGTGACATCAAGACCACACTGCTCCAGGTCTTCTTGGTAGAACATGATGTTTCCTTTCTCCAGTTGTTCAAACGCCAGCCTCCCCAGCTTCAGAAGAACTTCCCTGTCAGCCTCCGTCAGCTCCTGTGGACTCATCTCATGTCCCTCATCATACTTGTGCTTCTTCCTCTTTGTCTGAACCAGCAGGAAGTGTGAGTACAGGTCAGTCAGGGTCTTGGGCAGCTCTCCTCTCTGGTCTGTAGTCAACATGTGCTCCAGAACTGTAGCAGTGATCCAGCAGAAGAGTGGGATGTGACACATGATGTGGAGGCTCCTGTTAGTCTTGATGTGTGAGATCATTCTGCTGGACAGCTCTTCATCACTGAATCTCCTCCTGAAGTACTCCTCCTTCTGGGTGTCAGTGAAGCCTCGTACTTCTGTTACCCTGTCAACACATGTAGGAGGGATCTGATTGGCTGCTGCAGGTCGGGAAGTAATCCAGATGAGAGCTGACGGAAGCAGATTCCCCTCAATGAGGTTTGTCAACAGCACGTTTACTGATGACGTCTGTGTTACATCAGACACGACCTCATTGTCTTTGAAATCCAGTGAAAGTCTGCTTTCATCCAGGCCGTCAAAGATGAACAAAACTTTACAGTCAGCGAGCTTCTCTGCTGTGACCTTCTGTAATGTTGGATGGAAATGATGGATCAGCATGAGAAGACTGTACTGCTTATCTTTGATCAAGTTCAGCTCCCTGAACGAAAGCAGAATTACCAGACTGACATCTTGGTTTTCCGAGCCCTCTGCCCAGTCCAGAGTGAACTTCTGCACTGAGAAGGTTTTTCCAACGCCAGCAACGCCGTTTGTCAGAACAACTCTGATGTGTCTCTCTTGGTCAGGTAAGACTTTAAAGATGTCATGGCACTTGATTGGAGTGTCATGGAGGGTCTCCATCTTGGAAGCTGTCTCAAGCTGCCTCACCTCATGTTGGGTATTAACGTCTTCACTCTGTCCCTCTGTGATGTAGAGCTCAGTGTAAATGCTGTTGAGGAGGGTTTCACTTCCTGCTTCATCAGTTCCTTCAGTCACACATTCACATCTCCTCTTCAGAACGATCTTATGTCCATCTAAAACCTCCCGCAGACCACTTTCTGCTGAAAAAGAAGAAACAAAAGGTATAATTAAAAAGAAATATGTCTCACTGCATTAATTTTCAGTACGATAGAGGAGGTAGATTGCTGTCTTGTTTTCAGAGAAGATGACATCTGCAGACAGATCTTTAATCTTACTTTGTACAGTGCTGGTCTGACTGTCTGTCTGCAGTCCAGGTCTTGTTCTGGATCTTTCTGCACACTCTGGACAGGAGACTCCTGATGAAGCAGAGTGGTCCCAGTATGAGGTGATGCACTGTCTGCAGAACCAGTGTCCACAGCTGGTAGAGACTGGATCCTTCAGGATGTCCTGACACAAAGAACAGCAGGACAGCTGCTCCTTCTCAGAAACACCCCTCCTCTTCCTCTCTCTGTGGACATGAACACATTCTTTACACCACATTAGTCACAAGTTGCATGCAGCTCTTTCTCTACATAAACAGTCCACACTGTAAGTATCTGAACAGTTATACATTTTTTTGTTCTTCATGTTCTGGGCTTCAGCACATTCAATTTGAAAATGAATGTGCTAACCACCTGGATGACGGCCTCCTCTCTCCGCTGTGGTCGAGAAGAAAGTACCGGATACACCAGGCCAACACTGAGAGGCTCAGGAAGAGCTTCTACCCTTAGGCCACTAGGATACTAAATGAGGTCACTGCCTAGAAGCCGGGGCTGCTGCACTCAGGGCTGTACTTCAGTCCTGCTAAGAGGCTGAGTGCCTGCGGACATGACTGTGGAAGCGCTGTAGACGCCCCTTGATGACGTAATAGAAAACTGTTCACGTGGAATCATTTTGAAAGAGCAACGGCCAACCAACCATCCAGTCATCCAAACAATCTGTCTTCTGCAACTTAACCTATTAAGGTTGGTTGAAGAAACTAATTTCAGAACCGCAATCAAGCACTCCTTCCACAAAACTAAAGCTATAAACAAAGAAATAATGCAGTCAATGCTCAAACAACAAAAAGATCAGTGACTGAATTAACAAAAATAAAATAAAAATAAAAAACTATAAAGATTATAAAAAATTATAAGATTTATAAAAGAATAGTGTTGTAATGTAGGTTATCAAATGACATATAAAAAACTGAATCATCCTCAGGTCAGTTTACAGTAGAAACAGTTACTTACTTTGTGTCTGAGGGTCCAGGTTCATTACTGAAGAATGGGGGAAGATCATTGGACTGGTCACTCTTCATAGACAGACGGCTGGATACTGGAAACTCTGCTCTCTGTCTGTGGAAACAACAATTGTTTTACACATGGAACTTGAGCAAAAGTTCAGTCAGGAAGACTATCTTTTGCATGCTCAGATCTGTAGTTTTATTTCTCAAACCATCTGTGTTATTCCTATCTCTCACGTGTGCTCACTCACAATTTCCTTGCTGTCATTGCCCAGCCATTGATTGAGACGTCAGCTGTTCAGATCAGGTGGTCACATTTATCTAATAGTACGGTGACACAACTTCATGGTTAACATATCATCGTTTGGTTATCTTTTTAAATATATTTTCTCCCTCTCTGCCTTAGTGCTTTCATGCTGCAGTTTTGTGCGCCCCACCACCTCCCCACCACCGCCCAGTCTTCGCAGATTCATCAGTGCGTCACTTCATCAACCTCATCAGTCTCAGCATAAGTCATCAGCCTTATGACTTTTGACTTTTTGCCTCATTCACTTGTCTCTCCTGATTGAAATATCATTAGTTCTGGTAAAGAGCAGATGTAACATGAAACATGGCACAGGGTCATGATTTAATCACAACAAATAGTTATGTTCATATCTCCTTCTGCATGTTCTAAATATTTTATCTATAGCTGAAAACTGGATATATTTGCATGAAGAGTTTTTAACATCTAGATGTATGAGAACACAAAGTCTGACATGGAGTGTGAAAATGCCAAACAACAAAAAATGATTTTTATATAACAGTTTATTTACTAACAGTTAAACTAAAGGCACTGATGCCTGATGCTGGACTGTCAGATTAACTTCTGCATGTCTAGAAAGCAAACAAGACGAGGTCAGAACCAAGTATATGGCTGGACTGCTAGAGGGCTTTTAATTTGTATGTCACCTGGTTACCATCAGACATATTGCCAGCATTTGCAAGATGTGATTTTTATGTAAGTTTAAGTTTATTTATTTGTATAGCACTTTTCATACAGTAGTTGTAACTCATTAAAAATACTTAAAATACATTGCATCAGATTTTGGGTGTAGACTATATGGTTCTGTTGTAAGAAGGGTTGAGTTAAGTGTAAATGACCCAAATACAGTGTGTTTCATGTTGTTATATTACTTTTATTTTATTTAGTATGTGCTTTTTTTTGAAAAGACAGTAGACGCATGTAACGTGTAGAAACTGACAGTAAAATGGCGCACAGAGCCACGCTTCTCGCCTACATGTCACACGACACATATAGGTGTGATTTATATAAACTGACCACATATTGGGAATCTGAATGGTTACTTTCTCACCTGAAAAAATATTAAAACTTTATAAAGTGACATTAACAGTCCTACAGCACCCTGTTCAGTAGTGCGTACATGTGAAACGTGACTGTGTTCGCAGACCTTCCCCGGGTTGGTGCTCCTGTCAGTGTTGGAGCCTCCGGTTGAGACGCTTCGGTTGGTAAATGTGTGTTTTTAAAACTAATTTCGGGGATATGCTCACTCTCAGAAGAATAAAAAAAACAACTATAAAAGAATAGTGTTGTAATGTAGGTTATCAAATGACATATAAAAAACTGAATCATCCTCAGGTCAGTTTACAGTAGAAACAGTCTCTTACTTTGTGCTTGAGGGTCGAGGTTCATTACTGAAGTTAAAAGGTTCTTCTTGGGACTGGTCACTCTTCATAGACAGATGGCTGGATACTGGAAACTCTGCTCTCTGTCTGTGGAAACAAAGTTTTTAACATCTACATGTTTGAGAAGACAAAGTGTGACATGTGTGGTGTGAAAATGCCAAATGACAAAAATTGATTTTCATATAACAGTTTATTTACTAACAGTTAAACCAAAGGCACTGCTGCATGATGCTGGACTGCCAGATTAACTTGTGCATGTCCAGAAAGCAAACAAAACAATCTGTCCTCTGCCACTTAACTTATTATTATATTAAATATATTTCAGAATTACATTTCAAAACAGCAATCAAGCGCAAAATTAAAGCTGCAAACGAAGAAATAATGCAGTCAATGCTCAAACAAGAAAAAGATCAGTGACTGAATTATAAAAATTATAAAAGAATAGTGTTGTAATGTAGGTTATCAAATTAAATAAAAAAAAACGGAGTCATCCTCAGATCAGTTTACAGTAGAAACAGTCTCTTACTTTGTGTCTGAGGGTCCAGGTTCATTACTGAAGTCTGGAGGATCATGTTTAGACCGGTCACCTTTCATTAACAGACGGCTGGACGTTAGAGACTCTGCTCCATGCTCCTCTTCCTCCAAATTATTCATCTTCCGGAGTCTGAGAGGTAAACCAGTAACACTGGAGACACACACACATACACAGTATAATATCCCAGTTCTACCTCTCAAGTTAGTAGCTTCTTATTAGTTTACATGACTTTAACTACAACCATGTGTGTTTTCCAGCCATCACAAAGATAAACTTTGACTCTGGTTTAAATCCAACAAATAGACTTCAAATAAACATCTGAGTCGTTTTTAACTTTAACTTTCTCTCTATTTTGACCGCACCAGTGTGCCACGTTACATCACTGTGAGGACGCAGAAACCAGGAGAAGACAAAACGAAACGTTTGAAGACGTGAACACTGTGATTTCATATTTCTCTGGCACAGTTTAATCAACTAAACAATTAATCCAAACAATAATCAGCAGATTAATCATTAATGACAAAAATACTAATTAAAACCCAAAACTCACCCTGCCTCAGACTTGTTTTCCTTCTTCTGCTCTTTCGACTGTGTGTGTGTGTGTGTGTGAACAGAGATAAACGTTTTGCTAGTCATCGTGTGTGTGTGTGTGTGTGAACAGAGATAAACGTTTTGCTAGTCATCGTGTGTGTGTGAACAGAGATAAACGTTTTGCTAGTCGGTGTGTGTGTGTGAACGTTTTGCTAGTTTAAAAGCGATGAATTTAATTTAAGAGCTTTCTGAAAAGTTTTCTAAATGTTTGCTCGCTGGTCGGTACAAACACAGACACGAAGACTTCCTCATTGTACTAAAAACTAAAAGCTGTGTCACCAATGTTCCTCAGCCAGCAACAAGTTGGTGCTAGATTGGATATGTGGGAGAGTCCTGATGAGTTCTCCCCCATCAGAGCCAAATAGAAGTAAAGGTTTGTTAAGGCCTCTAGAAGAAAGTGAAAGGGTCCAGATGACTTTGGGATTACATACTTACCTGGTTTAGTTTGTAAAGTCTGAGAAAAAGTTGAAGCTGTCCACTGAAGACCAGGTATTCATAACACTGTTGACGTTATGACAGAATCCATCCACAGCCTTTCTGTGTCACATCTTTGACCTACAGGTTAAAAATCTGTAGACCTCTTCCAAAGATGTGGATGGATAATCTCAGACTTGTCTTTCTTCAGCTGTAGGTACAAACAAAACCCAAAAACTCCACAGGGTACCTTACCAATGTGTGCCAGATACAGGAAAACAGCAGCAACAGAAAAAAGTAACTAAATTGTAAGTGCACCATCTCACAAAAATGACACAATCATGACAAAATCAGTAACTATTTCTGTAACTTCTAAAAGACCACACAGTGCTTTACATTTCTGAAAGAACTCTGGATAATTTCTTCAATGTCAAGGCCAATACAGCAATGTAAAAATACTCAATGACAAGTAAAAGTCCTGCATGAAGCAAAATGTACTTAAATCTGTATGGATTGCTGTTTTCTTCTATCGTCTCTTGGTGGCGCTGTTTCCTTGTTTGTATGTTGCACTTGATTTCAGCAATAAAGTTAAGGAATCAAGAAAACACAGACAATTTAAAGTACATTTCCTGGAAAGAACCAAGTACTTTACCACGAATTTATAGGTAAAATAAAGACAATGTTTAATTGGTACACTTCCAATTAATGAATTCTAATTGCTAAGCTAGCATAAGCTAAAGTCTTAGTTCACAGCAGGTCAGCCAAACATGCAAACATGTTTTATCTACAGAAAAACATACAATTCAACTGAATGAGAATCAAGTTTCCTATTTAAAATGACTGATGAATAAAGATAAACTCAGGTCGAAATGTAAATCTATAAATAGCACCAAATTACAATTCTTTCCTGGAAACTTTAAAGAAATTATAAGAATAATGGACCTTTAAAATAAAGCGTGACCAAAAACTCAGATGGTGTGTCCTGGTGGTCCAGTGGTTAGGCAAAAAAATCGAACAGATCCACAGATATCCAAAACAAAGAACACAGGTTCAATAAAATATGGGTAATTTATACACAAAGACAGAAAAAATAATAAAAATAGATGTTATACATGAAGCTGAAGCTTGACTCAGGATGAAAACGCTGCAAGTTGCATTTATTTCCACAGATGTTAGAATTTGGTCTTTGTTTAGCACCATCATCCCACCACCCTCCCTTCAGAAGTTTTAAAACTTCTCAAAACCAACGTTACAGAATGCTTTACACAAAACTAACACACAGTGCCCACAGTCTGTTTACATCATCATCACTGTGTGCAGTGTTGTACAATACATGCAAGATGCTGCACTAATGTAGAAAAAGAGACGTAAAGGATGTGATTGGATAGGGCTGGATCACACAGCTGAATCACATGATCTCACCTACAAGTTTAAATTATATAGTTATTGTTAAAGCCACCTGATTGGCCTACCAGTGTTTACTTACAGCCTAATGCAAATGACTTGTGTCATAATGATATAAACTATTAATTTTGACATATTTTTGCATATAACGAGGAAGGAGGAGGAAACGAGGAAGTGCAATGTCCATGTGTGAAGTTGTTTGGATGAGCGGTTCTCGAGAAATACATAAAAATACCTCATAAATAATACAGACAGCGCCGCTCTGCCATTGCAACCCACATTGTGGTCGGAGGTGGGATTACATCCATAGTGTTAATGTCTTGAAAACTTTTAAGAGACTTAAGCTCTACTGATGAAGTCAGAGCTGTGCGACCCTGCCATGAGAGAGAGGAGGGGACGACATCTCTCTTCGTCTGATAATGTTAAGAGTCAGGCTTTGTTGTTGGTTTCCAGACTCATTTTTAAAAAGACGAGAGAAAAAGGGATAGAGAGGGCGAGTGAACTGAGAGCTGAGGGGAAACTGAGGGAGAGCGGCCGTGAGAGGCAGAAGCTCTGTATCAAAAATGTACGAGCCCTAGTCTCTTGTATTATTTTAAACACAGTGAGTAAATTAAACACTGTCTCCTCCATGTTTCTTTGGCAAATGACGACGTTTTGAAGCCTCGTAACTGAGAGAAATAACGTGGAAATCTCAGACTCTGCTGCCTCATCTGTTATTTTCTTGTATCAGGACACTTTATTGTGCGTTAACGTATGACAACGTTGTGCATTATTGCATATTTAAAGATCCCCTCCAGACATGTATTATGATATTAAAAAATACACATAAAAAGTTCAAATTATCACATTAAAATCCTTAAAATGGTATCTACTCCTTCCCCCTCATTAAAAAATGAAGGAACAAGAAAAAAAAAACTTTTGAGTGGAGGGGGACTTTTAACAATCAATTTGTTCTATACACTAGTTAACACACCTGGAAATTACATCATAGCAGCGGAATATTAATCACTAACATCTAACAAGAAGCTATGCCAGAATAAATAACTGAGTTGTAATAATTAGAGCTGCAATGATTAGTCAATTAATAGATTAGTCAATCAACAGAAAATTAATCGCCAGCTATTTTAATAATGGGCTTAATTGTTTTGAGTCATTTTTAAAGAAACAATGTTAAAATTCTCTTGTTCCAGCTTCTTAAATATGAATGTTTTCTGTTTTCTTTAATCCTCTATGACAGTAAACTGAATATCTTTGGGTTGTGGACTGTTGGTTGGGACAAAACACATGGTGATCGACATTTTTCAACATTTTCTGACATTTTATAAACCCAACGACTAATCGATTAACTGAGAAAATACTTGACAGATTAGTTGCAGCCCTGTTAATAATACTTATTCAATCTGTCTCATTTAGAATTATGGCTTTGTGGACACATAAATAATGAAACAGAGGCACAATTTGACCCCAAAAAACAACCTCATCTGCTAATTCAAGAGAACATAGGCACTTCAATTAATCACATCAAAAGGCACATGATCAATACAGTAAGTACCTAATACCATGTAGTAAGGTATAATACTTATATATGATAGTATATTTTTCCAGCAGTGATTCGGGGGCTATCTGAGCTTATGTGATCATTCACATCTTGGCTTTGGGACTTGAACTGGAGTAAAGATGGTGCTGCAGAAAAGCCAAAATCTTCCTCCAGGAGTCCTCCTGAGCGTCTGATTGGGGTTTAGTTTGTCCTCCCCACAGTAAAATCACTGCAACACACAATGTTATATTTGAGAGAATATTCTGCTTAAACAGTCTGTAAATACTGATTATTAAAAGCTTAAATAAACACAGCTGGAGGATTTTATTGGATATATAAGGAAGAATAAAGTACATTGACACCAGGGCTGCAAAGTCCCCAGTAGAAACATTCTGCTTCAGTTAATGCAGGTTTAAGTGAAAATATAGTCATTAAATGCCATTAAAATAACAATTATAACCTAAAAAACGTAAACTTTTTAATGTTGTCCAGTTTTAACAGATGGCAGACGTCTTTTGTGCTCTCAGCTGCTCCCACAGTACTGCTCCACTGTTCTGATCACATTCTGAGCAGCATGCCAACAAACGATCACTCCGGAGCCACTAAAGACAGATCAATCTGCCTACACGGGGACGATGGTGAGCCGCCACTCTGCATATTTCTTGCAAGCTTGCTGCTACGTTTCCTGGCTGAAATTCCACTTTTAAAATATTTTATGCATTTCTTCTGATAACAATGAAAAAAAATCACAGAGTTTGATTAAATAAATCATCATTTGGTTCTCTGATAAAATGTGAATGTGTTGTTAGTATAGTGTTCAGTAGAGTTAACTTCCTGTGTGACTCTGTAACAAGTAGAACTCACCTTTGGCTTTTGTGCTTTCCATTATAAAGTTAGTAGCTCTGAAATGAGGTGAGTAGGGCGGCTCAATGAGATGTCCAGTGTCAGGGTAATGAACTCTGGTCAGCAGGTGCTCCTTCCCTGCTGCATGCATCATCTGGGCGACCTGGGGGTCAAAGATCAAACAAATGTAAGGAGCTAGGTGGACATGTTTAACCAGAGGCCCTATTTCTTTGTAAGCAAGTAACTGAGTTATTAGATGTAAGATGAGGCTTTACTTTTCAGTTCTGTAAAGATGGATTTAAGTTTATTTGGACCTGTTGTCATGGCAATAAGTAGCTGCAGCCCTACAGTGACATTATCTGATTTAAGATATGTAATTTTTGTTTTATTAACAGTTAGACGCAATGAAAAAGTGTGTGTGTGTGTGTGTGTACTCACATCCTCAGCAGACTCCACTGCAGGTGTGTTCTGATCATCATGACCGTTGACCAACAACATTGGACAGTTTATTTTTCCCACCTAACAAAGCATCAACCACAAGGAACAACTGGAGTTAGTTAGATTGAACCAGTATAAGTTGTTTTTTTGTTTTTTTTGATCACACAAAGCGGTAGGTCTTGGGTGCACACAGCTCAACTTTATCTTTACTGTCCCTGAGGGGACATTTGTCTTGCAGCCAGAAAGCAAATTGTTGTGTAAAGTACTTTTTTGTAAGTTTTTTGTAAGTACTTTTTGTAATTATCTCACAGGTGCTTTATTCTATCATTCCAGTTTTTCATGACTTTGTCAATCAATATGTTCCCAATGACTTCATATTGTTGTTTTCTGTTTCTGTCTTAATTAGTGTTTTTTTTTAAATACTAATGTATTTGGGTTTTGAACAGTTATCAAAAATCCCTTTTTACTGTTAGTTTAATTACTTACTATATTTGATGCTCCAACAATGAGTCTTTCTATATTTACAGTGAATCAAATTATTTCCTGTAATGTTAAAGAGATGCTGGTGCAGTTATTTCTAATATTAGTGGTAATTTTCAGTGACAGCAAAACTAATGATGTTCCCATCAGCCTCAGCTGTAGTAAATGTTAGCATACTAACACACTAAGATGGTGAACGTGGTAAACATTATACTTGCTAAACATAAAGAGCTTTATATCTCTAATAACAGAGGTGGGTAGCAGACATGTTGGAGACGTTAATGAAACCAACATACTTACGTCCACTTTCTTTGAGAGGTCAGTGGTAATTGGTAGACTTATATCTCGCCATATGTGATGGTTGTTCTCATCCACACGTGCCTTGTGAAAATTCCTGCCAACACAAGTAATAATCACTTTATTTATCAGTCCAACTGGGAAACTGTGTGTGCTGTATTTATGTTATTGACAGAACCGAATACCTACCTGATCCAAATTTTACAGAATTCGTCGAGGGTTTTCCCACGTGGATAAAAGTGGTTGCCGCTGACACAAACACAACACCGAGGCTGGAACACAACGATGATGTTTGTTGAGCTTTCAATCCAACAAAAGACTACATCAATAGATTTCACTGATTAGTATTAGGGGTTATGCTGAATCGATATTCGGCAAAGCACAAATAGTAATAGAACATTTAATTCGTACAAATATTTTAAAAATGACTTGTTTTCAGGAAGAAAAACAAAACATGTCAAATACTGCGCACAGGTTGGTTACATCACTATCTCAGTCTCTCTCCTCTGCTCTGCTGTTACGTCTATTAGCAGGTCTCAACGAGGGGAGTCACATCCACCTGCTACATGACGCACATTTCATTTGGACATCACTCCCAGACTTGGGGGTGTTCGCCAGAGATAAAGCTCAGCTACTGACACGAGCAAAGTGCTCTCAAGGGACTCTCCATAAGCTGTTGTTCCCCTTCTCCTCTCTACAAAGTTAGGTTGTAAAAAAATAGGCAATAAATGAAAAGTGCAAAGATATAATCACCTCTGAAGTTTTTGTCTCTGAGGTTATGGGTGTATAAATACCTACAGGTCTGTCTGCACATTTGTGACAAGCCAAGTTTTAGCTCAGTAGTCAGCACAGTTGTCTATGATCTGGGAGACTCGAGTCTGAGACTCGGTGTGGGGACCTCCTTTGGAAGATAGTTTATTCATAAACACTTATTTTAACACTTTAATATCCTAAAATTAAAAGTGTAATAAATTTAAAAAACTGGATTTTTACACCTATTTCCACTTTTATTTGAATACAAATACAAATACAAATAATTTTGCTGCCTCAAGAAATATAAATACAAATGCTTACTTACCTTGATAAGGGTGCACTCAGCTGCCAAAAACACGGTCAAAATCGCACCAAGGGAAAGACCAAAAATTCCAACTCTGTCTGGGATCACTTGAGGATGATCCCTGACAATATTAAATGCTGACTGTGCAGAAGTAGATACCAGGAGATAAAGAAAAGAAGATAAGAAAGAATGTTTGATAAATCCAAATCTCAAACTACATATGTACCAGCAAAGTTTGTGTGTAAAGTCCTCGCCAAGTTCTCACTGAGTACTAGTAAGTTTCAAACAAGCTCTTGTGAAGATGCACTATTGTGTAGCAAGTTGATGTTGGTTGAACTTTTTCCAGTCTTTTGCACTATGACCATGACACCCACAGAAACCCCAATGAAAACAATGCAGGACCCAATTTTTACTGGTATCTGAGTTTCGAGCTAGTCAGTGTTCTTATGTTGTTTTGTCTCCATCAGTCTTGCCCCTGTTCTCTCTCCAGGTGCTGTTAGCTGATAGATTTCCACCTGGGAGCTTCAGGTCTGGTCTCTCATCGCTATTTTGAATCTGAGGGACTCAGTTACTAACAGGAACATCCTTAAGAGGAGGTAACTGTGACGTACTGGCTGACAGATTAATCTGCTAAAATTATATAATAGGAAACCTTATACATAGTTTGTAGTATCAGTTTATTCACAGCTCTAAATTAAAGCCCCGGTAACTTATTTTAGACTGCAGCCTGTAAACATAGCACCACTGCTGATGCTGAGCTATGTCACACTTCAAAACTACTACGTAATAACAGTTATAGTTAAAAAACTGTTTTCATTTTTTTCATCAATTTAGGACTGCAAGTACTTATTTATTTTCCTTTTCTATTAATCTGCTGACTTTCTCAGTTAATCAATTGGTCCATAAAATGTCAATAAATAATGAAAAATGTCTTCAAATGTCTTTTGTTTTGTTCAACAAACAGCCCAAAACCAAAAGATATTCTGTTGACTATCACATAAAATAAATCAAATCTCACAACTGAGACACTGGAAAAAGGGAATGTTGGGATTTTTACTTAATAAATTACTTAAACTACTAATAGTATTAATTATTACGATAGTTGCTGATAAATTTTCTGTTTCAGCTCTATAGCAGTTCAAACTTTGGAGGGATGTAGGGCAGCAGAATTTGGAGAAAATATAGAGTAGCAACATAAATCTTTAACAAAAAAGTAAATAATATTTGAAAAGAGTTTCTACCCAAAATTAAAACAACAAACAAACTGATACCCTTCAAACAGGTAGTGGAAACTCTACAGTTAATAAAATAACAAACCTCAAAATATTTGAACTCTAGCTCTGCTGACTTCAGCTCACCAGGGAAGAAATATTCCAGCGCCAAAGACGCATAACCACGGGACGCCAGCAAGGCCGAACGATACTCCAACAGCCCTCCAGCGACTCCCCACATATCCATCAGCCCAGGGAAGGGTCCTGGACCTAAGGCATGGAGAAAGATTACAAACTTGGTCTAAAGAAAACATTTTTTAAAAGATAGCAATTATTAATCGTGTTAATAATAATTATAATAATAATTAAAAAAATGGTCTTTTTGAAGATATAAACAATAAACTGGAGATGTTTTTTCAGGTGATGCAGACGTACCTGGAGGTATAAACAGGGTCCCTCGCACTCCTTTCTCCCTGATATCGATCCTCTGGACCCCTGGAGCCATGTACCATCTCTCAGTGAGCACCGAGGCCAGAGGAGGCTGCTCCCTGAAGCCCTCAGCTATGTGTCCACTGTAGACCGAGATGTTGACCAGCATGGGGCTGCGGACGTCCATCTTTCTCAACCTGATAGGTAAAGAAAAGGGCATTTAACATTCACAGTGTGTCACCTAATGACAAACAGAGCTTCTTCCATTTCTGTGCACTTTACTCTATTTTACTGATTAACAAGAGCTTAGAAATAAAAAACTAACCAAGCCGACTCATCTCAAGTGAACAAGGTCTTTGATTTTGTGAAGCTGCACGTCTGGTAGTTTTACATTTGTTTAATTTAACATAATCTAAAGTTTTCCTGTATGTCTGAAGTAGACTAAAGACTTACTACTTACTTACTAAAACCAACCTAATATAAGTCACGTCGGTATGTTTAGTAATTGCATTCATTCAGATGTTGTTGTTTCACCTGAATATTGTTTTAGGACTGACTTGAAAATTTGTGAACATATGGTCGAGTTGTCCAAATGTTCGCTTAATCTTCTAAACACATCATATCATCATTTTAAGCATATAAACCTAAAAGCTCTGAATTAAGACCTCCAAGATTCAGAGCTGAAGCTAACATTAGCTCAAACAGCTTAACGCTAAATAGAAAGCTGTTGAACTTATCAGTCCAACATCAAAATGTAAGTAAAAAGAACTTTGAACATTTTCAGTCAGACATCACTCAAACTAACGTTATGGGCAGAATGGTGACCAGGCATAAGAGTGATGTTTGGAAGTATTTCAACAAAATAAACAAAATGAATGTGCAGCACAAGCTCTCTAACATTAAACTGCATACCAACATTTTTGCTTGGGTGTTCATTTTGGACCCTATTCTTACATTAGATTTTTTTTGCAAGTACTTGAGTACTCTATAATAACTTAATGCGAGTACTTGAATATTGACATTATTTAAAATGCCGGTCCCTTTCAGATGACATCACACAGCCCTGGTCTGCAGTTTCACAGAAACAGCACTTCATGTATTACCTGAGGCCTTTTCGGCTGCCTGGGACAGGACGCATGCTCCACAACAAACCCATGGGCTCTATTCCTACGTATGTCCCACCAAAACTCAAATCCTCAGCAACTACAAAAGCAATCGACTGTCAACAACAAGAAAACAAAACATACAAAATATCCAACAAGCAAACCAGCGTGAAGTTAAGGACAGACAGCAAGGCATCAAAAGACTTGAAGATTTTGGTTTAAAATATGTTTGTGATAAAGAGGAGAACCCACCAGACACTGTTCCTCTGTGATCACTGATGTAGTGGGCGTAGGCCTCCCAGTAGTCCTTGTCCTCGGAGTGGTGGAGGGAGTGAAGAGTTACTGGAGATCCTGCGGGCAGATTCTCCACCAACACCTTGAACTTCTCATCGACCAGAGCCCGAGTGGGGAGGACAGAGAGAATCGGAGGGACGGTCTGGAACATGGTCGATAATCGTCTGTGGAGAAATGCAAACACATGAGCACGAGTTACAGGTTGTTAAAGCCATTAACAAGGACTAGGAATGTCCTCAGTTATGGATTTTAAAAGTAATTTTTAAAAGTAATTTTAAAGTCAATTTCCCGCAGTCCAAGTTGATGTCTTCAAACGTCTTGTTTGGTCCCACCAACAGCCCAAAACCCAAAAAATTTGGTTTACTGTCATATACGACACATAGAAGCAGCAAATCTTCAAATTTGAAAAGCTGGAAGCAGATAATTTTTTGAATTTTTGTTCTGTCGATCGACTAATCGATTAATTATTGTAGCTCCATCTTAGTTTAGCGTGTTATTATGCTAACATTTGCTAATTAGAAAATAAGAATAAGAATAAGAATTTTCTTTGTTCGAGCTGATATTCATCTGCTGGCCTTCAGTCAGTTTGTTCCTGACATGTATTCAGCTGTTTCTCCACTTTGGAAGAGACAATGTTGTTTTATCTCTGAATCAACAACCACGAAAACCACGACACATTCAGCTGAAAGTTGCCAGTTAACACGGTCACTGGCCGGGTCATCAGATAACACAGTTACTAGTGACACAAGTATGTCGGTTTAACCAGTTACCGCGTTATCTGATGACCCAGCCAGTGAGGATACTTTCCTCCGGTGCCAGCACTGGTGGTGGGCGTGGCGTGAGGTGCTACATTGAAAAAAAGACGCATGAGGAAGTTGAAGCACCCCAAATAATGATCACTGACAAAACACTCACTGCAGTGAAAAACGAGACATCTGCAGGGTGAAACAGATTAAAGAGCAGGGGGAGTTAATAATAATTAGAATAGTTATAATTAGAAGTAAAATCAGTTCTCTTTCAAATCAAACATCCCATGGTATGAGTGGAAAGTATTGTAACTTGCAAATGTAAATTACAACTGCATTAAAACCTTTTTTATCAAATATAGCTTAACCATATCATGTGATATGCTACTTCAGTACACTTTAACAGCACATATTACTGGGACTACAGAAAATTGCAGATGAACATTTAATATCCAGGAATTCACATTATAGACTCTACCACCGATTATGCCTGTAACAAACTGGCCACAATATCACACATTGACTATACACGGTCCAGCCAAATACTAGGTTTTAACTTAGTCTTGTTTTTACAGTCTATGGAATGAGCTGAGGCAGGTATGGTCGGACAGATACTTACAGTTGTCGTGTGGTAACGTACACTGACCTCAGTGTACCTCTTGTAAAGCTAAAACATCTCATCATTCTGGCAGGTGAAGAAACAACTGAAGTCAAACTTCAATTCAAGTTTGTTGTGATCTCGGCGAGAAGATGTTAAATGTTGGCTTGTTAGACCGTAAGTTTGCAGTCCACCGAGCTGATATTTAATAATTATAAATTTACCAAAAATCAAGCCAAAATATACAGCAGTAGTGATGATGACGGGTGTTCTAAGGTCGCGTTTCGTTCACGTCCTGCATGTGAAAGATATCTGTCCTCTTTTAGGTCACGCTCACACGCAATTAATCCTCTTAAATTAAACTGTCAACATCGACTCAATAAAGAAGCTAAGGGTCGCTTTCTGCAGACGGCAGTGAAACCACAAGCCACACTCGTTTGTTTCTGTCCCGCAGGAAACTGCAGTTTCGTCGGGAGCGCGCACTGGGAATGAAATGAGCGCGTTCATGAGACGTGCTGCGCGTGACTGGGATTATTGATTTTATCTGAATAAAATAGAAATACACCCCAGAGTGTGCGACGCTTTTTTCCTTCTGTCAAGTCTACTTCCACTGATCAACACCTCACCACAACCCTTAGTGTGTTACCTTTCCAGTGTAAAACGGGACTTGTATCATAATTTTATTTTAGATTAAACTGGTTTTTACATTTAATTTTATTATTAAATTGAGATTAAAATCAATATTTAAAATTGACACATTGATAGATTGTCACTATAAATGTTACAAGAAAATAAATATATAATAACTTGTAGGTAATGTGCTCACTGTTTAAACCAACTATCTGCTGTAAGACACCTTCAAACCTCACCTGAAGATCCTGTGCCTCGGTTACAGTTTATTGATTTTGGCAACAAATCAAGTTTTCTTGCAACTAATGAAATATTGTTAAATTATTAATTACAGAACATTCGTCTTAGATCAGCGCTTACTGGCGCTTTGGCTCTTCTTTAAAAAGGACCTGATGTCTTATTTCCACAAAACAACGCCTGGAATTTAAATATATAGCCTAATATCAACTGACTACTATCATGTAGTTTTGTCCAGTGAAGAACTTTTTAATTGATATTTTCATCCATACTGAAAGAAGGACTGACAGTGTGCCTTTACAAAGGTCTGAGTGATTTTGCGTGGCCTTGTTCTGTATTCAGCATTTTATAAGCTGAGAATGTTTCTATATTATCATTTACTGACTGTCTGTGGACAGGTAATGCTTATCCATATAATGTAAAACAGATTAAAACAGTTAAAACTGGGGAACTTGTGACTGTATTGGGAGTCTGTCAGGTCTCATCATTCTTGAATTTAGAAATCATTACTGTTGCACCTTATTACCAGCTGTTGCTAATAAGCCAACAGATTTGTACAGTTAATATTCTGATTATTGTAGATTTGTTCAAATTAAAACTAACACAGATGAAAGCTGCTTGTTTCACGTATGATTAAGCAAAGCACAATATACCACAAATATGGCAGGTATGAATATTTTCAATAGTTTCCAGTTGATTCTAGCTTTAAAAGTTTTTTAAATGTAGCTTTAAATCCATCTATGGTCCCTCTTCAACATTCTTCATGTCTTATTCCTGTTCAAATGATTTGTTAAATATTGTTATGAAATATAAACTATTAATTTTGACATATTTTTGCACATAAAGCTAGATACCTATACCTTTTAATATTTACACACAGAGTAACTCTGAAATGTCATCTGGAGCCTTTAAAAGTAATCAATAAAATCAAAACAAAAACACAATAATGCACAACTGACAAATCAATTGGAAAACACAGTTTGTTATATTTTAGTAGAGAGAGAGAGAGATTTTGAATCAGACACCCTGGGTCTATTAGCATTAGAACTTTATGCCATAGTCCAACACCAAAACAATGACAACTGCACACTAAGGGCTAAAGCTAAAATGCAATGACCTTAAATTGAAACACACTGATAATGACACTGATAATTGAAGAACTGAAATT
Source organism: Scomberomorus guttatus (assembly GCA_038419695.1). NCBI lineage: Eukaryota > Metazoa > Chordata > Actinopteri > Scombriformes > Scombridae > Scomberomorus > Scomberomorus guttatus. The sequence continues at coordinate 3,414,795 of CM076466.1, read as the reverse complement.
AAAAACCAGAATAAGCTTCAATGTTATCAAACACTAAACAAAGAGATTGAACTGGCCAAATACCTGACCGCTCCTGAAACAAACAAAGAGAAATTGTAATGAAATACAGACTTGGGGACCATAATCTTGAGATAGAAAAAGAAAGACGTTTAAAAACCTGGCTACCCAGAGACAGTGTCATTATTGTAACCTCTTAGAAATAGAGACTGAAATGTACTTCCTTCTCTCATTTTCCAAAATAGACAAGGGAAATATATTACCCTATATCTGCAGAAATATTCTCGCATTTTTACACCCTTCCAGAAACACTAAAATACCAATAATTCTGGGAGAGAATGAGAGTTGCTTATTATTGTCAACAATATATATAACAGCATGCAAGGGAACAGACTAAAATCTTCAACTATGGCACTTCAAAAACCTGTATGCAGTGTTTCAAATGTAGTGATTTGATTGCTTCTACTCTGATGATTAATACTGTATATACTTTAATGATATCTGAATGAATACATCATAAGTAACGTAGGTCCATTTTAGCTAAATGTCTACACCACTGTCTCATGAATTAGTCTCATGTTCCAAAACAAATCCAAAAGCAAATTGTCTAATTACCTTGTGGTTATGACAGTATTAGCAATGCCAATATTATCCTAGCATAAAGAAACACAAGCTAATGTTAGACTCCATTGAAATAACGTTAACACCTAATGTGACATCCAAATTGTGATGGCTAGTGTTCGTTAAATCAAAACAACTCAACCTTATCAGGCTAATTGATTGGTTGATTTTATTTATGGATTAGCAGACATGGAAAAAAGCCAAAGGATAACACATTAAAGTGAAAACATTTATTTCCAACATGGTTCCAAAATGTAAAAAGGCAAAGAAAACACAAAGAAGCACAAGACATTCAATATAAAAACTAAACAACAATAAAAAATACAAAAACACATCACCACAATTTTAAGAAATAAAAAATAACTCAAAACAAGGACAGCTAAAGTAACAATGTCATTGCAGATTTCATTATAAATATGTTACTGTAAAACTGTTAACAAAAGGAAAATACTCTTTAAAAGGAGTCCAGAACTTATCAACATCCTTGCTACCCAAAACATCAGCCCAATCCCTCTCAGAAAGCCTATGTTCAAACCCTTCAATTGAGTAATGTTTTGTACATCTGAACCTAATAGAGTGGTGATTTCCAGTATTTATCTGTGATTTTAATATCTTACAAGTGCAAACTTTATGATCCCTTAAAGCAGGGGTGCAGGACTTTTACATATAAATGATAATTTACACAATGCTGATTAAGCCTATTGCCACCAGATAAATCTCTCTGTATTTCGCAGTATACAAAGTTTTTAAATCTGATATGACATTCCCGCACTGGCGGCACCAGTACTGCCAAAGCTACGTATCCCAGAATGCATTTTACACCAACCAGTAGCGATGGCAGAAATTAAGCTGTTGTAATTTTTGCTGTAGGCAAGAAAGTAACCATTAAGATTTTCAATATGTGCTCAGTTTATCCCAAAAAACACCTTTCTGGAAATTTTTGAGAGCTGTGAGGAGCCGCTGGCTGTGTGAGACCAGCTGGTCAGCATACGTCCTAAAGCGTGTCGACAGTGTTTTTGTAAATACTCTCACTGCCAGAAAGGGGAGACAAAAGTTCTGCACAGCAGGTTTAAGGCAATGTCAAGGACACCTGATTGGGAGATCTTTTCACACACTTTGGCCAATATCAAGTCCAATATGGCCTGGCTATTGTCAGACACTCTAGTAGGTTCAGTAATTAGTTGTTGCAAAACAAACACTTTACATACATTTGAAAATGATTTAACTAAACAATTCTTACTAGGAGGCCATAACAAGTTCATATTAAAATCACCCAATATAGTACATTCCTTCTCCATGTATATATTACTCTTCATACAAGACATCTCTAAAAGTTCATAAAATTCTGTTTGCTTAGGGAATCTGTAACAGATGCCAATAATAATGGGTTTAGTCTTGAGAATCAGCAGTTCAATCCATAATGTTTCCAAGCCCTCCATCATGTTGGTAAATTGAGTAACCGGTGAGGTCAATTTCTGCGTCTTGAATGTAAAGACCGTACCTTAAGGAATGCAGGCAGTTAAAAACAACTCAGAAGGCATGGTTCTCATTTCATTCCCCGTGACTCTGTCCTCGCAGACCCAGACTGGTCCAGATGGATCATCAGGATATGGCTGATCCTCTCTTAACACACACTCCTGGATGTTCACTCACACTCTTCCAAGAGATCAATACCTCCAGCTGATGAGAGAAGAAGAAACAACAGAGGTCATAAATCAGTGTTTAGTGAGACTCACTTTATCAGCTGTAAGTCAGTGATCCATCACATCCAGTATAAAGAGCAGCAGAGATTTCAGTCCTGTTCAGACCAGAAGTGGAACAACTCTGCAGTGCAGCCAGCTTCCTTTCAACTCTCATTAACGTTAACGCTTCAGTCAGACTGATCTTAGAGCTCTGATCAATTCTTTAGTTTTGAAATGAGAGAACAAACACTTTCAGATCAGATTTGATGGTACGACAGTTTTATGATGAAGACCACTGTCCCTATACATCTTGTAAGGTTGTCAGCTGTAATTCAGCTTTATTTCCTGCAGACATGAAAACAACAACAACAGTCATCTTCACATCATCTCAAACACATGATCACAACAAGCTTCTGGCTGATCTGATTGGCTGACTGTTCACTCTCTCTGTCTTTCTGTCCAATCCTGAAGCCTGAAGTCACCATTCTCCTCTCACAGCTTCACTGAGGAAAGTAGCAACTGAGAAGGTTGGAGGTTCACCAGGAAATACTGGATCTTTGCTTTGATACTATCTGTGTTTAATACAATACTGCTGAATCCAGCCTCTGACTCCAATTCTCTACTGTCCTCAGAGTCTCCAGTCTACAGTGTGGACTCTCCTTAAGACCAGACAGCAGATTCATGTCTGAATCGTGCAGGTTGTTTCCTCTCAGATCCAGCTCTCTCAGATGGGAGGGGTTGGACTTCAGAGCTGAGGCCAGAGAGGCCACAGCTGATCTCTGACAAACTGCAGCCATACAATCTGAATAAAAAATACATTTAGGAGACAAAGTCCATGCTTGAAATCATTCAATGTTTCATAATCTGTTCAGAGCAGAAGAAGGTTTAGAATGTAGAAGTTTAGAAAATGGAAACTCCAAACAGCTGAACCCAACAGGATACAGGTTAAAAACTGTCAAATACAGACAGTGAAAAAGAGCTCTCATTAATATTAATGACAACATGCTGCAACTTCAATGAAGACGTAGTGACTTCTCCTCTTAAACTCTGCAGCTTCACCAGTGACTCCATCTATACAAACTCATGTTGTGCAGCCAAACACAAGAAACAAAGTCAAAAATATGACACATCTATATTTTCAGGCCTACATGTGCAAAACAGTTGGGCAAGAATAATAAAAGACCTGCAAGGGCTTCATCATTATGCACATTTAAAAAACATAAATGCTATCGCATAATGCAACACATAGACTGTCAGTACCTGCTGTTCCAACTTCATCACTTTGAGCACAGACAGCAGAAAGTGAAAGTCTGCTCATTAGTTAATCTGCACTGTTTGCATTTGTGTTGACATCAGTCTGATACCTGCAGACATCTGCTGGCTGATATTAGCTCCCTGGCAGGTAGAGACAGACTGAATACAGTAGAATCTGCACACTGTTCAGTCCACTTCCATGGTTTCATTGTAGTCAGAGATAATATCTTGTTAACAAACACAAACTGAGAGCTCAGATCAGTGTGTGGAGTCTTTTTTCAATCTGTTCCTCTTGTAGATGTGATCTCTAGATCCCCTACGAGACAGCCAGAGTCAGCTGACCATCCTGAGTCACCACAGACCCCTAAACTGCGGCGGGTCCGCAGACTGAAACTATTCATGTCAAGATTTACAGGACTGTTGTGACTCAAGGCAGCTAATATAGCATCTACGTTACTTTTTAATGTCAAAATAAATGTCAAAATAACTCAATTTCCACAAAGAAGACATATTACACATCATGCTGCTCTAACTGAACCATTTACAACAAGTAAACACTGCATACATACAACACAGTGCACATGTACATGTTTACTGAGTAAAGGCGCAAATGCAAAGATCGGTCTCTGGATTGCAAGAATTTGGGCCAGCCCTAAAGTTTAGAAGATGGAAACTCCAAACACCTGAACCCAACAGGATGCAGGTTAAAAACTGACAATATAAAAGACAAAAACAGTGTGTAAGAGGTTCAGAGTGAATTACCCAGTGTAGATTTTTCTTGTTATATAAAGGTTTTAAATGTGCAGCTCAACATTGCTCTAACACAGTCAATGGATTAAACCACTGAAGAAGAAAACAGACTTTCCCATTAAGATACACTTTATGTCTGCAGTTTAGTGTCACCACAAGTTTCACATCATTAATCTTAGCACAGAAGTAAAAAATGGTGTCTGACCTCAGAGTCTCCAGTCTACAGTGTGGACTCTCCAGAAAATAAAACAGCAGCTTTACATCTGAATTCTGCAGCTTGTTGTGACTCAGATCCAGCTCTCTCAGATGGGAGGGGTTGGACTTCAGAGCTGAGACCAGAGAAGCACAGCTGATCTTTGACAACCTGCAGGAACTCAATCTGAATAAAGAATAAATGATGTATATTAAAATCCATTTATAATCCAATCAGATGTGTTCAGGTTTTAAATGTGTAGTTCAACATTACTATGTCCTCATCAATGAGCTTTTCTCTAAAATGAGCAGAGTGACTTTGTCATTGTGTTATTATGGATCATCATAATGTCAGCCTTCTACAGACATCATCCAAATGTTACCGCAACATTCAGACACCAATTCATGTCAACACTGATTCATAAACATGTACTTTAAACACCTGCATTGATCTCTCTGTGTCCCTGTGTGTGTGTGTGTGTGTGTGTGTGTTCTGAAGGATTAATGTCAATGATCAGACATTATTTATTAAAACACCTTAAAGAATATAATAAATAAATATTTCTCCTTCAGTAAGTAAACTTGATCAATTTAAAGCATATTAGTCGAGAAGAACTTCTGTATACAGATGTGACTCTTTAACAAAAATGATTAACATTAATTGACTTTAAGAACTAACAGTGGACATTTTCTACAATTTCTTTAAGAATCAGTTATCTTTTGTAACTACAGACTAAACTTTGTAGAGTAAAAAAAATATGGAAAAAAGAAGATGAACTTCATGGCTGTAAGTTATGACAACAATAGTAACAGACGGGCAGTGAACTGACCTCAGAGTCTCCAGTCTACAGTTTGGACTCTCCAGAAAATCACACAGCAGCTTCATTTCTGAATCCTGCAGCTTGTTGTGACTCAGCTCTAGCTCTCTCAGATGGGAGGGGTTAGACTTCAGAGCTGAGACCAGAGAAGCACAGCTGATCTTTGACAACCTGCAGCGACTCAGTCTGAAAGATATGTTCAGGTATTAAATGTGTAGTGCAACAGTACTATGCCCTCATCAATCAGTGTAGTAGTAATCTGGTTACTGTAAATCTTTGTGTACATGCAGCAGGTCAGTAATAAGATTTCTCCACTAAACCTGACCTTATTCTGGAAGCATGGCTTACTGATTTGAACTGTATTAGTGAGAGAAGATGCTGCTTTCTGACATTTTGTTTTGTGTTTATGGTGTGAATGTTTGTGTCGGGCAGACTGACAGCACAGTGAAAGGAGCACAGACAGAGCAGCGCTTTTTTCACAATGTGAAATTGTCTGAATTTAACAAATAATTAAATGTTCAGTGCTGGAAACCAACTTATTTAGACTTCTACAGGCTGCTTTGTGTTAGTTTCAGTTTAAGTTAGACTTTAGATGGACTTATTTTAAATACGAGGAAACATTAGCTTCATGTAATGATCTCTCCTTTCATCCAGCTGCTCTGCTGTTACTTTCTCAGTCTGCAGTCTTTTATCCTGCACATGGTCACATGTAAAAAGCTGATATATGACAGAGAAATCAGAGTTCTCCAGGAGAAATCTACCTGTGGAAACCAGGTTTCTCTAATCCCCGACCCTGATTACAGAAACCAGGTTTCTTGTTTGTTGTTGTGTACATAAAAATCCATTTATAATCCAATCACATGTGTACAGGTTTTAAATGTGTAGTTCAACATTACTATGTCCTCATCAATGAGCTTTTTTCTAAAATGAGCAGAGTGACGTTGTCATTGTGTTATTGTGGATCATCATAATGTCAGCCTTCTACAGACATCATCCAAATGTCACCACAACATTCAGACACATATTCATGTCAACACTGATTCATAAAATGCTGCTGAACTCAGTGAAGTCTGTAATTAGAGGATCAATATGATATCAGACAAGTTGGAGTAAAAACCTGTTCATTATTTATTACATAATCTCCTTTTCCTGTATTTGGTAGTTTAGTAGGTATGTGTAATTAACACGTTATTGGTGGCAGTAATCATTCCCCCTGTCCACACTGACTGTGAAGTGTCTCTTCCTAACACAGTTACAGACTATTTAGTACAAAATTCCCTCTTTGAGTTACGATCCCTCCACTGCAGCTCAGCAAGGAAACACTGAAGAAACACAAAGGTCAGACTGCTGAAACCTCATATTAATTTTAAACTTTGAAAGTCATTTTTACACAGAACAAAACTGAGGATTTTAAATTCCTGAAAAAAATTAAATTCCATAGATTTGTGCTCAGGCAAATCCTGAAAAATTTATGCACCAAACATTTTAAATTTCAGTGAAGGATTTGAATTGAATATATAGAAAAATTTACCAAAGCGACAGAAGGTGAACTGACCTCAGAGTCTCCAGTCTACAGTTTGAACTCTCCAGTCCAGCAGAAAGCAGCTTCACTGCTGAATCCTGAAGCTTGTTGAAGCTCAGGTTCAGCTCTCTCAGATGGGAGGGGTTGGACCTGAGAGCTGAGGCCACAACTTCACAGTGAGTCTCTGAGAGTCCACAGTCAGAAAGTCTGTCATGACACATATATTACAACATGTGTTATCTGATCCCATGTCTGTCTCCACAAAGTTAGCATGAAGTAAACTTGATTAGAAAACCATTTTTATTGTCCACTATTTTTAACTTGACTCCAGGATATTTTTACTTAGTTTGACTCAGTGAACAGTTACAGTTGAGATCATCTCTCTTTGCTACGTGCTGCTGTGAGGTTCACATCCATAAGCAGGAAATTTTACTAACTGTTAACACAAACACAAATGAAACAAATGGCTTGACAAAATTAGACCTGTACATAATTAAATATGAATGTACAGTAATTAAATATTTAGATGTGCATGCCATATGACTGCATGATGTTCAGTTGTCAACATTCTTTTCTGAGAGTCTGAAAAACTGATTCAGCACACAAACACAATTAACAAACCAATAAGTCTGAATTAACATGATGTCATCAGAAAGATGTCATCAGGGTATCAGCATTAAAATATAACATTGAGCTTTAATGTGTATAAGATCTCTTTAAATTCTGAATTCTATCATTCTGCTCCTATATATTATACAGAGAGTTTCTTTCTGTGATAAACAAAATATAAGACTTAAAAGACTTAAAAACAAGGCTATGTAACACGACTTCCCTCTTTAAAAAAAGGTTGAGTTCATGAAAAAGGCACCATTGCTCAGTTCAACACACTCAGGGGTTTTGTCTTGTATGACCAGTAGTTTATGGAGGCTAATGTTGGTTAATGTTAGCAAACTTTAGATATTGTTGTATAACTGATGTTCTCTCCCCCGTGCTCACTATGAAATGTCTCAGAAACCATTAAGAATAAAATGTGATGAAAACAATTCTCTCTGACTTCAGAAATCACCTTCGGAAAATGATACAGATCGTCTTTTAAACTCTTAATCATAGTGGTAAAAAACAGTGTCTGTCTGATTATATATGATTTGCAGAACCTGCTCATGTAATAATAACTTCACTGTATTGAATGATAACTGTAAAATACTGATATATGTTGTGATAAAATGCAGCTGTAATAAAACCTCAACCACAACCTCTAAAGTCCTTCATTTGTTTTACCTGGTTTGAATGAGGCCTCTGTCAGCCAAAGGAAGATAAATAGAAGAAAAACATAAAATCCAATAATTACTAGAAATAAATAGAATAACTGTGTTCATTAACTTAACAGCTATAAACACAACCAATTGAAAAATCAACATTATTTGCACTCACAACATTTGTAACAGCTCAAGAACATCTGTGACTAAATACTTATTATTTCGGCTATAAAAAAGTAAAGTAAAGTAAAAGTAAAGTAGAGCCCTATTTTAACAATAATTTATTTATGATTTATGATGCTAATCACATCTGGACTTACTGAGCCTTCCTGCAGTTCCTCACAGCTGGGATCAGTCTCAGTCGTCCCTCAGGTGATGTGTTGTATTTCTTCAGGTCCAACTCATCCAGAACCTCCTCTGACATCTGCAGCATGTAGGCCAGAGCTGAGCAGTGGATCTCAGAGAGTCTCTTCTCTGATGTGTTCTCTGACTTCAGGAACTCTTGGATCAACTGATGTACTGAGTGGTCGTTCATTTCCATCAGGCAGTGGAAGATGTTGATGCTTCTGTCAGGAGAGATTTTGGTCTTCTTTTCCTTCAGGTTGTTGATGGCTCTCTGGAGGGTTTCTTGACTGTTCTCTGTCCGACCCAGCAGGCCTACTAAAAGTCTCTGGTTGGACTCCAGAGAGAGGCCATGAAGGAAGCGAACAAACAGGTCCAGGTAGCCATTTTTACTTTCAAGAGATTTCTCCATGGCTCCCATAAGGAAGATATCCAGCGATGAGTTACTGTAGTCTTTTCCCAGAAAGCCCTTCAGTACCTCAGTGTTCCTGCTGGTGTAACAGTGGTACATGTAGACTGCAGCCAGAAACTCCTGAACACTCAGATGAACAAAGCAGTAGACTGTTTTCTGGAAGATCACACTCTCTCTTTTGAAGAGCTCTGTACAAACTCCTGATAACACAGAGGCCTCTGTGACATCAAGACCACACTGCTCCAGGTCTTCTTGGTAGAACATGATGTTTCCTTTCTCCAGTTGTTCAAATGCTAGCCTCCCCAGCTTCAGAAGAACTTCCCTGTCAGCCTCCGTCAGCTCCTGTGGACTCATCTCATGTCCCTCATCATATTTGTGCTTCTTCCTCTTTGTCTGAACCAGCAGGAATTGTGAGTACAGGTCAGTCAGGGTCTTGGGCAGCTCTCCAATCTGGTCTGTAGTCAACATGTGCTCCAGAACTGTAGCAGTGATCCAGCAGAAGATTGGGATGTGACACATGATGTGGAGGCTCCTGTTAGTCTTGATGTGTGAGATGATTCTGCTGGACAGCTCTTCATCACTGAATCTCCTCCTGAAGTACTCCTCCTTCTGGGCGTCAGTGAAGCCTCGTACTTCTGTTACCCTGTCAACACATGTAGGAGGGATCTGATTGGCTGCTGCAGGTCGGGAAGTAATCCAGATGAGAGCTGATGGAAGCAGATTCCCCTCAATGAGGTTTGTCAACAGCATGTTGACTGATGATTTCTGTGTGACATCAGACACGACCTCATTGTTTTTGAAATCCAGTGAAAGTCTGCTTTCATCCAGGCCGTCAAAGATGAACAAAACTTTACAGACAGCGAGCTTCTCTGCTGTGACCTTCTGTAATGTTGGATGGAAAAGATGGATCAGCATGAGAAGACTGTACTGCTCATCTTTGATCAAGTTCAGCTCCCTGAACGAAAGCAGAATCACCAGACTGACATCTTGGTTTTCCAAGCCCTCTGCCCAGTCTAGAGTGAACTTCTGCACTGAGAAGGTTTTTCCAATGCCAGCGACGCCGTTTGTCAGAACAACTCTGATGTATCTCTCTTGGTCAGGTAAGACTTTAAAGATGTCGTGGCACTTGATTGGAGTGTCATGGAGGGTCTCCATCTGGGAAGCTGTCTCAAGCTGCCTCACCTCATGTTGGGTATTAACGTCTTCACTCTGTCCTGTGATGTAGAGCTCAGTGTAGATGCTGTTGAGGAGGGTTTCACTTCCTGCTTCATTAGTTCCTTCAGTCACACGTTCACATCTCCTCCTCAGACTGATCTTATGTTCATCTAAAACCTCCCGCAGACCACTTTCTGCTGAAAAAGAAGAAACAAAAGGTATAATTAAAAAGAAATATGTCTCACTGCATTAATTTTCAGTACGATAGAGGAGGTAGATTGCTGTCTTGTTTTCAGAGAAGATGACATCTGCAGACAGATCTTCAATCTTACTTTGTACAGTGTTGGTCTGACTGTCTGTCTGCAGTCCAGGTCTTGTTCTGGATCTTTCTGTACTCTCTGGACAGAAGGAGTCTCCTGATGAAGCAGAGTGGTCCCAGTATGAGGTGATGCACTGTCTGCAGAACCGGTGTCCACAGCTGGTAGAGACTGGATCCTTCAGGATGTCCTGACACAAAGAACAGCAGGACAGCTGCTCCTCCTCAGAAACACCCCTCCTCTTCCTCTCTCTGTGGACATGAACACATTCTTTACACCACATTAGTCACAAGTTGCATGCAGCTCTTTCTCTACATAAACAGTCCACACTGTAAGTATCTGAACAGTTATACATTTTTTTGTTCTTCATGTTCTGGGCTTCAGCACATTCAATTTGAAAATGAATGTGCTAACCACCTGGATGACGGCCTCCTCTCTCCGCTGTGGTCGGGAAGAAAGTACCGGATACACCAGGCCACCACTGAGAGGCTCAGGAAGAGCTTCTATCCTCAGGCCACTAGGATACTAAATGAGGTCACTGCCTAGAAGCCGGGGCTGCTGCACTCAGGGCTGTACTTCAGTCCTGCTAAGAGGCTGAGTGCCTGCGGACATGACTGTGGAAGCGCTGTAGACGCCCCTTGATGACGTAATAGAAAACTGTTTGTGTGGAATCATTTTGAAAGAGCAACGGCCAACCAACCATCCAGTCATCCAAACAATCTGTCTTCTGCAACTTAACCTATTAAGGTTGGTTGAAGAAACTAATTTCAGAACCGCAATCAAGCACTCCTTCCACAAAACTAAAGCGATAAACAAAGAAATAATGCAGTCAATGCTCAAACAACAAAAAGATCAGTGACTGAATTAACAAAAATAAAATTAAAATAAAAACTATAAAGATTATAATAAACTATAAGAATTATAAAAGAATAGTGTTGTAATGTAGGTTATCAAATGACATATAAAAAACTGAATCATCCCCAGATCAGTTTACAGTAGAAACAGTCTCTTACTTTGTGTCTGAGGGTCCAGGTTCATTACTGAAGTTAAAAAGATTATCTTGGGACTGGTCTCTCTTCATAGACAGACGGCTGGATACTGGAAACTCTGCTCTCTGTCTGTGGAAACAACAATTGTTTTACACATGGAACTTGAGCAAAAGTTCAGTCAGGAAGACTATCTTTTGCATGCTCAGATCTGTAGTTTTATTTCTCAAACCATCTGTGTTATTCCTATCTCTCACGTGTGCTCATAATTTCCTTGCTGTCATTGCCCAGCCATTGATTGAGACGTCAGCTGTTCAGATCAGGTGGTCACATTTATCCAATAGTACGGTGACACAACTTCATGGTTAACATATCATCGTTTGGTTATCTTTTTAAATATATTTTCTCCCTCTCTGCCTTAGTGCTTTCATGCTGCAGTTTTGTGCACCCCACCACCTCCCCACCACCGCCCAGTCTTCGCAGATTCATCAGTGCGTCACTTCATCAACCTCATCAGCCTTATCAGTCTCAGCATAAGTCATCAGCCACCACCACCACCACCAGTGTCTGGACTCCATGGGGGGATTTATCTTGCTGTTGCTGAGGACTGATGTCCCTCGATTACAAGTGTCCCTGTAGAGTCTAAGCGCCAAAGACTTTTGACTTTTTGCCTCATTCACTTGTCTCTCCTGATTGAAATATCATTAGTTCTGGTAAAGAGCAGATGTAACATGAAAGATGGCACAGGGTCATGATTCAATAACAACAAATAGTTATGTTCATATCTCCTTCTGCATGTTCTAAATATTTCATCTAAAGCTGAAAACTGGATATATTTGCATGAAGAGTTTTTAACATCTAGATGTATGAGAACACAAAGTCTGACATGGAGTGTGAAAATGCCAAATGACAAAAAATGATTTTTATATAACAGTTTATTTACTAACAGTTAAACTAAAGGCACTGATGCATGATGCTGGACTGTCAGATTAACTTCTGCATGTCTAGAAAGCAAACAAGACGAGGTCAGAACCAAGTATATGGCTGGACTGCTAGAGGGCTTTTAATTTGTATGTCACCTGGTTACCATCAGACATGGATATTGCCAGCATTTACAAGATGTGTTTTTTATGTAAGTTTAAGTTTATTTATTTGTATAGCACTTTTCATACAGTAGTTGTAACTCATTAAAAATACTTAAAATACATTGCATCAGATTTTGGGTGTAGACTATGATTCTGTTGTAAGAAGGGTTGAGTTAAGTGTAAATGACCCAAATACAGTGTGTTTCATGTTGTTATATTACTTTTATTTTATTTAGTATGTGCTTTTTTTTGAAAAGACAGTAGACGCATGTAACGTGTAGAAACTGACAGTAAAATGGCGCACAGATCCACGCTTCTCACCTACATGTCACACGACACAAATAGGTGATATTTATATAAACTGACCACATATTGGGAATCTGAATGGTTGTCAGTGTTGGAGCCTCCGGTTGAGACGCTTCGGTTGGTAAATGTGTGTTTTTAAAACTAATTTCGGGGATATGCTCACTCTCAGAAGAATAAAAAAAACAACTATAAAAGAATAGTGTTGTAATGTAGGTTATCAAATGACATATAAAAAACTGAATCATCCTCAGGTCAGTTTACAGTAGAAACAGTCTCTTACTTTGTGCTTGAGGGTCGAGGTTCATTACTGAAGTTAAAAGGTTCTTCTTGGGACTGGTCACTCTTCATAGACAGATGGCTGGATACTGGAAACTCTGCTCTCTGTCTGTGGAAACAAAGTTTTTAACATCTACATGTTTGAGAAGACAAAGTGTGACGTGTAGTGTGAAAATGCCAAATGACAAAAATTGATTTTCATATAACAGTTTATTTACTAACAGTTAAACCAAAGGCACTGCTGCATGATGCTGGACTGCCAGATTAACTTGTGCATGTCCAGAAAGCAAACAAAACAATCTGTCCTCTGCCACTTAACTTATTATTATATTAAATATATTTCAGAATTACATTTCAAAACAGCAATCAAGCACAAAATTAAAGCTGCAAACGAAGAAATAATGCAGTCAATGCTCAAACAAGAAAAAGATCAGTGACTGAATTATAAAAGAATTATAAAAGAATAGTGTTGTAATGTAGGTTATCAAATTAAATTTAAAAAAACGGAGTCATCTTCAGGTCAGTTTACAGTAGAAACAGTCTCTTACTTTGTGTCTGAGGGTCCAGGTTCATTACTGAAGTCTGGAGGATCATGTTTAGACCGGTCACCTTTCATTAACAGACGGCTGGATGTTAGAGACTCTGCTCCATGCTCCTCTTTCTCCAAATTATTCATCTTCCGGAGTCTGAGAGGTAAACCAGTAACACTGGAGACACACACACATACACAGTATAATATCCCAGTTCTACCTCTCAAGTTAGTAGCTTCTTATTAGTTTACATGACTTTAACTACAACCATGTGTGTTTTCTAGCCATACAAAGATAAACTTTGACTCTGGTTTAAATCCAACAAATAGACTTCAAATAAACATCTGAGTTGTTTTTAACTTTAACTTTCTCTCTATTTTGACCGCACCAGTGTGCCACGTTACATCACTGTGAGGACGCAGAAACCAGGAGAAGAAAAAACTAAACGTTTGAAGATGTGAACACATATTTCTCTGGCACAGTTTAATCAACTAAACAATTAATCCAAACTATAATCAGCAGATTAATCATTAATGACAAAAATACTTATTTCAAACCCAAAACTCACCCTGCCTCAGACTTGTTTTCCTTCTTCTGCTCTTTCGACTGTGTGTGTGTGTGTGTGAACAGAGATAAACGTTTTGCTAGTCAGTGTGTGTGTGTGTGTGTGTGTGAACAGAGATAAACGTTTTGCTAGTCAGTGTGTGTGTGTGTGTGTGTGTGTGAACAGAGATAAACGTTTTGCTAGTCAGTGTGTGTGTGTGTGAACAGAGATAAACGCTTTGCTAGTCATCGTGTGTGTGTGTGTGTGTGTGTGTGTGTGTGTGTGTGTGAACAGAGATAAACGTTTTGCTAGTCGGTGTGTGTGTGTGAACGTTTTGCTAGTTTAAAAGCGATAAATTTAATTTAAGAGCTTTCTGAAAAGTTTTCTAAATGTTTGCTCGCTGATCGGTACAAACACAGACACGAAGACTTCGTCATTGTACTAAAAACTAAAAGCTGTGTCACCAATGTTCCTCAGCCAGCAACAAGGTTGGTGCTAGATTGGATAAGTGGGAGAGTCCCGATGAGTTCTCCCCCATCGGAGCCAAATAGAAGTAAAAGTTTGTTGCCTCTAGAAGAAAGTGAAAGGGTCCAGATGACTTTGGGATTACATACTTACCTGGTTTAGTTTGTAAAGTCTGAGAAAAAGTTGAAGCTGTCCACTGAAGACCAGCTATTCATAACACTGTTGACGTTATGACAGAATCCATCCTTTGCCTTTCTGTGTCACATCTTTGACCTACAGGTTAAAAATCTGTATAGGGCCTGTTCCAAAGATGTGGATGGATAATCTCAGACCTGTCTTTCTTCAGCTGTAGGTACAAACAAAACCCAAAAACTCCACAGGGTACCTTACCAATGTGTGCCAGATACAGGAAAACAGCAGCAACAGAAAAAAGTAACTAAATTGTAAGTGCACCATCTCACAAAAATGACACAATCATGACAAAATCAGTAACTATTTCTGTAATTTCTAAAAGACCACACAGTGCTTTACATTTCTGAAAGAACTCTGGATAATTTCTTCAATGTCAAGGCTATAACGTCCATGATATGATTATTAATGAAGCAGTTTTTATTCACTTGAATTGAGGGTGTAAGAACAGCAAGTGTTGTATGTTGAACAGATTGTAAAGCCCAGAATCACAGAATTGGTTGACAGTTTACAAGGTTGCTGGCAGAGAAAAGTTGATCAACAAGTGCTTTTCATTTCCATTTTATTTAAGTTGTGTATTCATTTCATTTAAAAAATCAGCTTGTAAAGTGAAAAACAGAGTGGATTACAGAAACTTTAAAGAAAATTTCATCTTTTGCAGTGGTGGAAGAAGTACTCAGATCCTTTACTTAAATAAAAGTACCAATACAGCAATGTAAAAATACTCAATGACAAGTAAATGTCCTGCATGAAGCAAAATGTACTTAAATCTGTATGGATTGCTGTTTTCTTGTATCGTTTTCTTGTATTTCAGCAATAAAGTTAAGGAATAAAGAAAACACAGACAATCTAAAGTAAGTAAATTTCCTGGAAAGAACCAAGTACTTTAGCACTAATTTATAGGTAAAATAAAGACAGTGTTTAATTGGTACACTTCCAATTAATGAATTCTAATTGCTAAGCTAGCATAAGCTAAAGTCTGTTAGTTCACAGCAGGTCAGCCAAACATGCAAACATGTTTTGTCTACAGAAAAACAAACAATTCAACTTATATGAGAATCAAGTTTCCAGTAATAAATGACTGATGAATAAAGATTAACTCGAAATGTAAATCTATAAATAGCACCAAATTACACAGACAATTCTTTCCTGGAAACTTTAAAGAAATTATAAGAATAATGGACCTTTAAAATAAAGCGTGACCAAAAACTCAGATGGCGTGTCCTGGTGGTCCAGTGGTTAGGCAAAAAAATCTAACAGATCCACAGATATCCAAAACAAAGAACACAGGTTCAATAAAATATGGGTAATTTATACACAAAGACAGAAAAAATAATAAAAATAGATGTTATACATGAAGCTGAAGCTTGACTCAGGATGAAAACGCTGCAAGTTGCATTTATTTCCACAGATGTTAGAATTTGGTCTTTGTTTAGCACCATCATCCCACCACCCTCCCTTCAGAAGTTTTAAAACTTCTCAAAACCAACGTTACAGAATGCTTTACACAAAACTAACACACAGTGCCCACAGTCTGTTTACATCATCATCACTGTGTGCAGTGTTGTACAATACATGCAAGATGCTGCACTAATGTAGAAAAAGAGACGTAAAGGATGTGATTGGATAGGGCTGGATCACACAGCTGAATCACATGATCTCACCTACAAGTTTAAATTATATAGTTATTGTTAAAGCCACCTGATTGGCCTACCAGTGTTTACTTACAGCCTAATGCAAATGACTTGTTAAATATTGTTATGAGATATAAACTATGAATTTTGACATATTTTTGATGTGTGAAGTTGTTTGGATGAGCGGTTCTCGAGAAATACATAAAAATACTCATAAATAATACAGACAGCGCCACTCTGCCATTGCAACCCACATTGTGGTCAGAGGTGGGATTACATCCATAGTGTTAATGTCTTGAAAACTTTTAAGAGACTTAAGCTCTACTGATGAACTCAGAGCTGTGCGACCTGCCATGAGAGAGAGGAGGGGACGACATCTCTCTTCGTCTGATAATGTTAAGAGTCAGGCTTTGTTGTGGGTTTCCAGACTCATTTTTAAGAAGACGAGAGAAAAAGAGAGAGAGAGGGCGAGTGAACTGAGAGCTGAGGGGAAACTGAGGGAGAGCGGCCATGAGAGGCAGAAGCTCTGTATCAAAAATGTACGAGCCCTAGTCTCTTGTATTATTTTAAACACAGTGAGTAAATTAAACACAGTCTCCTCCATGTTTCTTTGGCAAATGACGACGTTTTGAAGCCTCGTAACTGAGAGAAATAACGTGGAAATCTCAGACTCTGCTGCCTCATCTGTTATTTTCTTGTATCAGGACACTTTATTGTGCGTTAACGTACGACAATGTTGTGCATTATTGCATATTTAAAGATCCCCTCCAGACATGTATTATGATATTAAAAAATACACATAAAAAGTTCAAATTATCACATTAAAATCCTTAAAATGGTATCTACTCCTTCCCCCTCATTAAAAAATGAAGGAACAAGAAAAAAAAAACTTTTGAGTGGAGGGGGACTTTTAACAATCAATTTGTTCTATACACTAGTTAACACACCTGGAAATTACATCATAGCAGCGGAATATTAATCACTAACATCCAACAAGAAGCTATGCCAGAATAAATAACCGAGTTGTAATAATTAGAGCTGCAATGTTTAGTCAATTAATAGATTAGTCAATCGATAGAAAATTAATCACCAGCTATTTAAATAATGGGCTTAATTGTTTTGAGTCATTTTTTAAAGAAACAATGTTAAAATTCTCTTGTTCCAGCTCTTAAATATGAATGTTTTCTGTTTTCTTTAATCCTCTATGACAGTAAACTGAATATCTTTGGGTTGTCACCTTGTTTCAGAGCGGTTAATAACACAGTGGTCACGTACATAGATAATGGTTGATATGTACATTAAAACTTTCCCTTTACTTTGATCAGCTCTTAGCTGCTTAGGTGGTGCCATTTTGGATGAAAACCAACCTTTGCCTGTCTGTGACAGTCAAATCCACATTATTTGGCCTGTGCATATTCTGTATGAGTAAAACATCAAACTTCTCTGCATCAGTAAAATTTTACATCAAAAATAAGGATGATGATAGTAGTAATGTTAGGAGTATTTCATTCTTTTACACAGTCACATCTTTTTCGATTGATTGATTAGTCATTTGATCTAAAAAAAAATGTCAGAAAATTGTCATTTAAATAATTGAAACTTTTGTGTGTTTCAGGCCAGCAGGTGCTCCTCTGCTGACAACTTCCTGTCTGTTGGCTGGATCCTCCGAGTCCTGCAGCCTCATCCTCACCAGGTAAACTTTTCATCACTGTCATTGTGTTTAGTGGAGATGTCCCGAGAATCAGTATCAGGGCGGATCTGCATCTTTTTTTTTTTCCATTACAGAAATAGCAATTCCATGAAGAAAAATGTTTCACTTACTCTTTCTCATCTTTTACCCCCTTTAAGGAAACACTGTATGACAAAAGACTGGCACACATTTACACATAACCTACGTCCCGTTCAGTCCGTTCTGCTGTTCCAGCGCTGTCGCCTCCTGCTGGCCTGCTTGCAGTACGACAGCCAGCTGGCACAACACCTCCGAGCCCACTTCAGAGAGGAGTTCAGGTTTGTGCCGCTGCTCAAGATTCAGGATGGTGATAATGACAGTCTGTCAGTCAGTAAATCACTGAATTAAGAATAAAAAGAAAGTTTGGCAAAGCCTTCAAAGAGCCATACGAGTTAACAGGAATCACTAACTATTGTGTCTTTGTTAGTTGTGTACTTGGGCTGAAGGATCATGGTTTCTTCCCTCCAGGTACTTTGTGAAGCTGTCGTGTGCTGAGGAGAAGCTGCCGGCTCACTATCCAATCAGCCAACCAACTCTACGACTGGTGGAGCAGATCCTGACTCTCATCCTGCACAGATGATCGCACACAAACACACGTGCACTTATATCTGCGATATTTAGACATTTTCATCCATACTGAAAGAAGGACTGACAGTGTGCCTTTACAAAGGTCTGAGTGATTTTGCGTGGCCTTGTTCTGTATTCAGCATTTTATGAGCTGAGAATGTTTCTATATTATTATTTACTGACTGTCTGTGGACAGGTAATGCTTATCCATATAATGTAAAACAGATTAAAACAGTTAAAACTGGGGAACTTGTGACTGTATTGGGAGTCTGTCAGGTCTCATCATTCTTGAATTTAGAAATCATTACTGTTGCACCTTATTACCAGCTGTTGCTAATAGGCCGACAGATTTGTACAGTTAATATTCTGATTATTGTAGATTTGTTCAAATTAAAACTAACACAGATGAAAGCTGCTTGTGTCACGTATGATTATCCAAAGCACAATATACCACAAATGTGGCAGGTATGAATATTTTCAATAGTTTCCAGTTGATTCTAGCTTTAAAAGTTTTTTAAATGTAGCTTTAAATCCGTCTATGGTCCCTCTTTAACATTCTTCATGTCTTATTCCTGTTGTATGAACCTTGTTGTTCATATTCTGTCTGTGTGTATTTGTGTACATGTAGTTGTGTGTCTGATGTTTATATTTTAACCTGCTGAGAGTCCTATGCAATTTAAATAAAGTGAAGGTGAAGTTTTACATGTCTTAGTAACAATGAAAGACAGAATTTTGGGTAAATGCATGATTGTTTTAACTAAGAGCAATTTGGAATAAATTACAGTTGTACAGTTGTCACAATAAACACTTGATTTTTTCATATTATTCGCAGCTGAGATCAGACTAAACAATGACATTAATTTTTGAGGACCAAACATACAAATATTTTCAGACATTGAGATGGATTAATTTTGAGGGCCAGAAATAACCTCAGACCTCATTCCCCAAATTCATTTCCCACCACTCAGTGTGAAGTTATAGAAAAACAAGCTGCATTCAGGCAAATTTTGGCTTTATTTATTTAATGATTCATTAGTTTTAAACTGCTGATGGCAGAGATATATTTAAAAGAGCTGTAAGGTCACAGGAGGTTTAGCTGGAGATGAGTTGGACAGTGGAGAAGATAGATTTCATGTTTTTAATGAAGTTGTGCCCACAGTCTGTTTGCATCATTATCGCTGTGTGCAGTGTTGTACAATACATTAAAGATACTGCACTAATGTAGAAAAAAAGATGTAAATGATATAAATAGATAGGGCTGGATCACACAGCTGAATCAAATTATCTCACCTACAAGTTTAAATTATATAGTTATTGTTAAAGCCACCTGATTGGCTTACCAGTGTTTATTTACAGCCCAATTCAAATGATTTGTTAAATATTGTTATGAAATATAAACTATTAATTTTGACATATTTTTGCACATAAAAGCTAGATACCTATACCTTTTAATATTTACACACAGAGTAACTCTGAAATGTCATCTGGAGCCTTTAAAAGTAATCAATAAAATCAAAACAAAAACACAATAATGGACAACTGACAAATCAATTGGAAAACACAGTTTATGTTATATTTTAGTAGAGAGAGGGAGAGATTTTGAATCAGACACCCTGGGTCTATTAGCATTAGAACTTTATGCCATAGTCCAACACCAAAACAATGACAACTGCACACTAAGGGCTAAAGCTAAAATGCAATGACCTTAAATTGAAACACACTGATAATGACACTGATAATTGAAGAACTGAAATTAAAAACCAGAATAAGCTTCAATGTTATCAAACACTAAACAAAGAGATTGAACTGGCCAAATACCTGACCGCTCCTGAAACAAACAAAGAGAAATTGTAATGAAATACAGACTTGGGGACCATAATCTTGAGATAGAAAAAGAAAGACGTTTAAAAACCTGGCTACCCAGAGATGGTGTCATTATTGTAACCTCTTAGAAATAGAGACGGAAATGTAAGGGAAATATATTACCCTATATCTGCAGAAATATTCTCGCATTTTTACACCCTTCCAGAAACACTAAAATACCAATAATTCTGGGAGAGAATGAGAGTTGCTTATTATTGTCAACAATATATATACACACGTGGACAAAATTGTTGGTACCCCTCAGTTAATGAAAGAAAAACCCACAATTCTCACTGAAATCATTTGAAATGTACAAAAGTAACCATGAATAAAAATTTATTGAAAATTAAACAATCAAAATCAGCCATTACTTTTGAATTGTTGATTAACATAATTATTTAAAAAAAAATGAAACTAATGAAACTAATGAAACAGGCCTGGACAAAAATGATGGTACCCATAATTTAATATTTTGTTGCACCACCTTTTGAGGCAATCACTGCAATTAAACGATTTCTATATTTGTCAATGAGCCTTCTAGATCTATCATCAGGTATTTTGGCCCACTCCTCGTGAGCAAACTGCTCCAGTTGTGTCAAGTTTGATGGGTGTCTTCTCCAGATGGCATGTTTCAGCTCCTTCCACAGATGTTCAATGGGATTCAGATCTGGGCTCATAGAAGGCCACTTCAGAATAGTCCAACGCTTTTCTCTTTCTCATTCTTGGGTGTTTTTGGCTGTGTGTTTTGGATCGTTGTCCTGTTGGAAGACCCATGACCTGCGACTGAGACCTAGCTTTCTGACACTAGGCAGCACATTTCTCTCCAGAATGCCTTGATAGTCTTGAGATTTCATTGTACCTCGCACAGATTCAAGACATCCTGTGCCAGATGCAGCAAAGCAGCCCCAAAACATAACTGAGCCTCCTCCATGTTTCACCGTAGGGACAGTGTTCTTTTCTTCATACGCTTGATTTTTGAGTCTATGAACATAGAGTTGATGTGCTTTACCAAAAAGCTCCAGTTTTGTCTCATCTGTCCAAAGGACATTCTCCCAGAAGCTTTGTGGCTTGTCAAGATGCATTTTTGCAAATTCCAGTCTCGCTTTTTTATGATTTGCTTTCAACAGTGGTGTCCTCCTTGGT
Source organism: Scomberomorus guttatus (assembly GCA_038419695.1). NCBI lineage: Eukaryota > Metazoa > Chordata > Actinopteri > Scombriformes > Scombridae > Scomberomorus > Scomberomorus guttatus. Next base: position 3,393,160 of record CM076466.1, on the reverse strand, counting down.
CGTCTCCCATGAAGTCCACTTTGGCTCAAACAACGACGAATGGTGCGATCTGACACTGATGTACCTTGGCCTTGGAGTTCACCTTTAATATCTTTGGAGGTTGTTCTGGGCTCTTTGGTTACAATTCGAACTATCCGTCTCTTCAACTTGTCATCAATTTTCTTCTTGCGGCCACGTCCAGGGAGGTTGGCTACTGTCCCGTGGATCTTAAACTTCTGAATAATATGTGCCACTGTTGTCACAGGAACTTCAAGCTGCTTAGAGATGGTCTTATAGCCTTTACCTTTAAGATGTTTGTCTATAATTTTGTTTCGAATGTCCTGGGACAATTCTCTCCTTTGCTTTCTGTTGTCCATGTTCAGTGTGGTACACACCTTGTCACCAAACAGCACAGTGACTATTTGTCACCCTTTAAATAGGCAGACTGACTGATTATGAGCTTGAAGACACCTGTGATGTCAATTAAAGGACACACCTGAGTTAAACATGTCCCTCTGGTCAAATTATTTTCAATCTTTTATAGGGGTACCATCATTTTTGTCCAGGCCTGTTTCATTAGTTTGTTTTTTTAAATAATTATGTTAATCAACAATTCAAAAGTGATGGCTGATTTTGATTGTTTAATTTTCAATAAATTTTTATTCATGGTTACTTTTGTACATTTCAAATGATTTCAGTGAGAATTGTGGGTTTTTCTTTCATTAACTGAGGGGTACCAACAATTTTGTCCACGTGTGTAACAGCATGCAAGGGAACAGACTAAAATCTTGTTTATGGCACTTCAAAAACCTGTATGCGGTGTTTCAAATATAGTGATTTGATTGCTTCTACTCTGATGATTAATACTGTATATACTTATCTGAATATATATAGATATCTGAATGAATACATCATAAGTAACGTAGGTCCATTTTAGCAAATTGTCTAATTACCTTGTAGTTATGACAGTATTAGCAATGCTAATATTATCCTAGCATAAAGAAACGCAAGCTAATGTTAGACTCCATTGAAATAACGTTAACACCTAATGTGACATCCAAATTGTGATGGCTAGTGTTCGTTAAATCAAAACAACTCAACCTTATCAGGCTAATTGATTGGTTGATTTTATTTATGGATTAGCAGACATGGAAAAAAGCCAAAGGATAACACATTAAAGTGAAAACATTTATTTCCAACATGGTTCCAAAATGTAAAAAGGCAAAGAAAACACAAAGAAGCACAAGACATTCAATATAAAACTAAACAACAATAAACAACAATTGAGTAATGTTTTGTACATCTGAACCTAATAGAGTGGTGATTTCCAGTATTTATCTGTGATTTTAATATCTTACAAGTGCAAACTTTATGATCACTTAAAGCAGGGGTGCAGGACTTTTACATATAAATGAATGTCTGTTACATTCAAGCCCTAATGAAACAAGTTTACACAATGCTGATTAAGCCTATTGCCACCAGATAAATCTCTCTTTATTTTGCAGTATACAAAGTTTTTAAATCTGGTATGACATTCCCGCACTGGCGGCACCAGTACTGTCAAAGCTATGTATCCCAGAATGCATTTCACACCAACCACTAGTGATGGCAGAAATTAAGCTGTTGTAATTTTTGCTGTAGGCAAGAAAGTAACCATTAAGATTTTCAATATGTGGTCAGTTTATCCCAAAAAACACCTTTCTGGAAATTTTTGAGAGCTGTGAGGAGCCGCTGGCTGTGTGAGACCAGCTCGTCAGCATACGTCCTAAAGCGTGTCGACAGTGTTTTTGTAATTACTCTCACTGCCAGAAAGGGGAGACAAAAGTTCTGCACAGCAGGTTTAAGGCAATGTCAAGGACACCTGATTGGGAGTTCATAAAATTCTGTTTGCTTAGGGAATCTGTAACAGATGCCAATAATAATGGGTTTAGTCTTGAGAATCAGCAGTTCAATCCATAATGTTTCCAAGCCCTCCATCATGTTGGTAAATTGAGTAACCGGTGAGGTCAATTTCTGCGTCTTGAATGTAAAGACCGTACCTTAAGGAATGCAGGCAGTTAAAAACAACTCAGAAGGCATGGTTCTCATTTCATTCCCCGTGACTCTGTCCTCGCAGACCCAGACTGGTCCAGATGGATCATCAGGATATGGCTGATCCTCTCTCAACACACACTCCTGGATGTTCACTCACACTCTTCCAAGAGATCAATACCTCCAGCTGATGAGAGAAGAAGAAACAACAGAGGTCATAAATCAGTGTTTAGTGAGACTCACTTTATCAGCTGTAAGTCAGTGATCCATCACATCCAGTATAAAGAGCAGCAGGGACTTCAGTCCTGTTCAGACCAGAAGTGGAACAACTCTGCAGCGTAGTCAGCTTCCTTTCAACTCTCATGTTAACGCTTCAGTCAGACTGATCTTAGAGCTCTGACAAAGATGACCTGATCAATTCTTTAGTTTTGAAATGAGAGAACAAACACTTTCAGATCAGATTTGATGGTACCACAGTTTTATGATGAAGACCACTGTCTCTATACATCTTGTAAGGTTGTCAGCTGTAAACCAGCAATTTCCTGCAGACATGAAAACAACAACAACGTCGTCTTCACATCAACTCAAACACATGATCACAACAAGCTTCTGGCTGATCTGATTGGCTGACTGTTCTCTCTCTCTCTGTCTTTCTGTCCAATCCTGAAGCCTGAAGTCACCATTCTCCTCTCACAGCTTCACTGAGGAAAGTAGCAACTGAGAAGGTTGGAGGTTCACCAGGAAATACTGGATCTTTGCTTTGATACTAACTGTGTTTAATACAATACTGCTGAATCCAGCCTCTGACTCCAATTCTCTACTGACCTCAGAGTCTCCAGTCTACAGTGTGGACTCTCCTTAAGATCAGACAGCAGCTTCATGTCTGAATCGTGCAGGTTGTTTCCTCTCAGATCCAGCTCTCTCAGATGGGAGGGGTTGGACTTCAGAGCTGAGGCCAGAGAAGCACAGCTGATCTCTGACAAACTGCAGCCATACAATCTGAATAAAGAATACATTTAGAAGACAAAGTTCATGCTTGAAATCATTCAATGTTTCATAATCTGTTCAGAGCAGAAGAAGGTTTAGAATGTAGAAGTTTAGAAAATGGAAACTCCAAACAGCTGAACTCAACAGGATACAGGTTAAAAACTGTCAAATACAAACAGTGAAAAAGAGCTCTCATTAATATTAATGACAACATGTTGCAACTTCTGCAACTAATGACTTCTCCTGCAGCTCCACCAGTGACTCCATCTATACAAACTCATGTTGTGCAGCCAAACACAAGAAACAAAGAAAAAAACATGACACATCTATATTTTCAGGCCTACATGTGCAAAACAGTTGAGCAAGAATAATAAAAGACCTGCAAGGGCTTCATCAATATGTACATTTAAAAAACATAAATGCTATCCCATAATGCAACACATAGACTGTCAGTACCTGCTGTTCCAACTTCATCACTTTGAGCACAGACAGCAGAAACTGAAAGTCTGCTCATTAGTTAATCTGCACTGTTTGTATTTGTGTTGACATCAGTCTGATACCTGCAGACATCTGCTGGCTGATATTAGCTCCCCGGCAGGTAGAGACAGACTGAATACAGTAGAATCTGCACACTGTTCAGTCCACTTCCATGGTTTCATTGTAGTCAGAGATAATATTTCGGTAACAAACACAAACTGAGAGCTCAGATCAGTGTGTGGAGTCTTTTTTCAGTCTGTTCCTCTTGTAGATGTGATCTCTAGATCCCCTACGAGACAGCCAGAGTCAGCTGACCATCCTGAGTCACAACAGTCCCGTAAACTGTGGTGGGTCCGCAGACTGAAACTATTCATGTCAAGATTTACAGGACTGTTGTGACTCAAGGCAGCTAATATAGCATCTACGTTACTTTTTAATGTCAAAATAAATGTCAAAATAACTCAATTTCCACAAAGAAGCCATATTACACATCATGCAGCTCTAACTGAACCATTTACAACAAGTAACCACTGCAGACACACAAGTGCACATGTACATGTTTACTGAGTAAAGGTGCAAATGCAAAGATCGATCTCTGGATTGCAAGAATCAATAATTGATCATTCAAATAAGAATTGCGATAAATTGGAAAATCTATTTTTTGGGCCAGCCCTAAAGTTTAGAAGATGGAAACTCCAAACACCTGAACCCAACAGGATGCAGGTTAAAAACTGACAATATAAAAGACAAAAACAGTGTGTAAGAGGTTCAGAGCGAATTACCCAGTGTAGGATTTTTCTTGTTATATAAAGGTTTTAAATGTGCAGCTCAACATTGCTCTAACACAGTCAATGGACTGAACCACTGAAGAAGAAAACAGACTTTCCCATTAAGATACGCTTTATGTCTGCAGTTTAGTGTCACCACAACTTTCACATCATTAATCTCAGCACAGAAGTAAAAAATGGTGTCTGACCTCAGAGTCTCCAGTCTACAGTTTGGACTCTCCAGAAAATCACACGGCAGCTTTACATCTGAATCCTGCAACTTGTTGCAACTCAGCTCCAGCTCTCTCAGATGGGAGGGGTTGGACTTCAGAGCTGAGACCAGAGAAGCACAGCTGATCTCTGACAATCTGCAGGAACTCAGTCTGAATAAAGAATAAATGATGTATATTAAAATCCATTTATAATCCAATCAGATGTGTTCAGGTTTTAAATGTGTAGTTCAACATTACTATGTCCTCATCAATGAGCTTTTCTCTAAAATGAGCAGAGTGACTTTGTCATTGTGTTATTGTGGATGATCATAATGTCAGCCTTCTACAGACATCATCCAAATGTCACCACAACATTCAGACACCAATTCATGTCAACACTGATTCATAAACATGTACTTTAAACACCTGCATTGATCTCTCTGTGTCCCTGTGTGTGTGTGTGTGTGTGTGTGTTCTGAAGGATTAATATCACTGATCAGACATTATTTATTAAAACACATTAAAGAATATAATAAAGAAATATTTCTCCTTCAGTAAGTAAACTTGATCAATTTAAAGCACACTAGTCGAGAAGAACTTCTGTATACAGATGTGACTCTTTAACAAAAATGATAAACATTAATTGACTTTAAGAACTAACAGTGGACATTTTCTACAATTTCTTTAAGAATCAGTCATCTTTTGTAACTATAGACTAAACTTTGTAGAGTAAAAAAAATATGGAAAAAAGAAAATGAACTTCATGGCTGTAAGTTATGAATGTACATAAATTAGGTTCACTTGTTACACATTAAGATAATAGTAACAGACGGGCAGTGAACTGACCTCAGAGTCTCCAGTCTACAGTGTGGACTCTCCAGAAAATCACACAGCAGCTTCATTTCTGAATCCTGCAGCTTGTTGTGACTCAGATCCAGCTCTCTCAGATGGGAGGGGTTGGACTTCAGAGCTGAGACCAGAGAAGCACAGCTGATCTCTGACAACCTGCAGCGACTCAATCTGAATAAAGAATAAATGATGTACATAAAAATCCATTTATAATCCAATCAGATGTGTTCAGGTTTTAAATGTGTAGTTCAACATTACTATGTCCTCATCAATGAGCTTTTCTCTAAAATGAGCAGAGTGACGTTGTCATTGTGTTATTGTGGATCATCATAATGTCAGCCTTCTACAGACATCATCCAAATGTCACCACAACATTCAGATACATATTCATGTCAACACTGATTCATAAAAATATACTTTAAACACCTGCATTGATCTCTCTGTGTCCCTGTGTGTGTGTTCTGAAGGATTAATATCACTGATCAGACATTATTCATTAAAACACATTAAAGAATATAATAAAGAAATATTTCTCCTTCAGCAAGTAAACGTGATCAATTTAAAGCACATTAGTTGAGAGGAACTTCTGTATACAGATGTGACTCTTTAACAAAAATGATAAACATTAATTGACTTTAAGAACTAACAGTGGACATTTTCTACAATTTCTTTAAGAATCAGTCATCTTTTGTAACTACAGACTAAACTTTGTAGAGTAAAAAAAATATGGAAAAAAGAAGATGAACTTCATGATTGTAAGTTATGACAACAATAGTAACAGACGGGCAGTGAACTGACCTCAGAGTCTCCAGTCTACAGTGTGGACTCTCCAGAAAATCACACAGCAGCTTCACGTCTGAATCCTGCAGCTTGTTGTGACTCAGATCCAGCTCTCTCAGATGGGAGGGGTTGGACTTCAGAGCTGAGGCCAGAAAAGCACAGCTGATCTTTGACAACCTGCAGCGACTCAGTCTGAATAAAGAATAAAGATATGTTCAGGTATTAAATGTGTAGTTCAACAGTACTATGTCCTCATCAATCAGTGTAGCAGTAACCTGGTTACTGTAAATCTTTGTGTACATGCAGCAGGTCAGTAATAAGATTTCTCCACTAAACCTGACCTTATTCTGGAAGCATGGCTTACTGATTTGAACTGTATTAGTGAGAGAAGATGCTGCTTTCTGACATTTTGTTTTGTGTTTATGGTGTGAATGTTTGTGTCGGGCAGACTGACAGCACAGTGAAAGGAGCACAGACAGAGCAGAGCTTTTTTCACAATGTGAAAGTGTCTGAATTTAACAAATAATTAAATGTTCAGTGCTGGAAACCAACTTATTTAGACTTCTACAGGCTGTATTTTAAATACGAGGAAACATTAGCTAAGTGTAATGATCTCTGCTTTCATCCAGCTGCTCTGCTGTTACTTTCTCAGTCTGCAGTCTTTTATCCTGCACATGCTCACATGTAAAAAGCTGATATATGACAGAGAAATCAGAGTTCTCCAGGAGAAATCTACCTGTGGAAACCAGGTTTCTCTAATCCCCGACCCTGATTACAGAAACCAGGTTTCTTGTTTGTTGTTGTGTACATAAAAATCCATTTATAATCCAATCAGATGTGTTCAGGTTTTAAATGTGTAGTTCAACATTACTATGTCCTCATCAATGAGCCTTTCTCTAAAATGAGCAGAGTGACGTTGTCATTGTGTTATTGTGAATCATCATAATGTCAGCCTTCTACAGACATCATCCAAATGTCACCACAACATTCAGACACATATTCATGTCAACACTGATTCATAAAATGCTGCTGAACTCAGTGAAGTCTGTAATTAGAGGATCAATATGATATCAGACAAGTTGGAGTAAAAACCTCCTTTTCCTGTATTTGGTAGTTTAGTAGGTGTGTAATTAACACGTTATTGGTGGCAGTAATCATTCCCTCTGTCCACACTGACTGTGAAGTGGTCTCTTCCTAACACAGTTACAGACTATTTAGTACAAAATTCCCTCTTTGAGTTACGATCCCTCCACTGCAGCTCAGCAAGGAAACACTGAAGAAACACAAAGGTCAGACTGCTGAAACCTCATATTAATTTTAAACTTTGAAAGTCATTTTTACACAGAACAAAACTGAGGATTTTAAATTCCTGAAAAAAATTAAATTCCATAGATTTGTGCTCAGGCAAATCCTGAAAATCTATGCACCAAACATTTTAAATTTCAGTGAAGGATTTGAATTGAATATATAGAAAAATTTACCAAAGCGACAGAAGGTGAACTGACCTCAGAGTCTCCAGTCTACAGTTTGAACTCTCCAGTCCAGCAGAAAGCAGCTTCACTGCTGACTTCTGAAGCTTGTTGAAGCTCAGGTGCAGCTCTCTCAGATGGGAGGGGTTGGACCTGAGAGCTGAGGCCACAACTTCACAGTGAGTCTCTGAGAGTCCACAGTCAGAAAGTCTGTCATGACACATATATTACAACATGTGTTATCTGATCCCATGTCTGTCTCCACAAAGTTAGCATGAAGTAAACTTGATTAGAAAACCATTTTTATTGTCCACTATTTTTAACTTGACTCCAGGATATTTTTACTCAGTTCGACTCAGTGAACAGTTACAGTTGAGAAAGATCATCTCTCTTTGCTACGTGCTGCTGTGAGGTTCACATCCATAAGCAGGAAAATTTTAGTAACTGTTAACACAAACACAAATGAAACAAATGGCTTGACAAAATTAGACCTGTACATAATTAAATATGAATGTACAGTAATTAAATATTTAGATGTGCATGCCATATGACTGCATGATGTTCAGTTGTCAACATTCTTTTCTGAGAGTCTGAAAAACTGATTCAGCACACAAACACAATTAACAAACCAATAAGTTTGAATTAACATGATGTCATCAGAAAGATGTCATCAGGGTATCAGCATTAAAATATAACATTGAGCTTTAATGTGTATAAGATCTCTTTAAATTCTGAATTCTACCATTCTGCTCCTATATATTCATCAGATCTCTGTGCATTTCCTGCTACTACTCTTCTCTACACCAACAAGAGAGAAAACACCTGAGAGTTTCTTTCTGTGATAAACAAAATATAAAAAAGACTTAAAAACAAGGCTATGTAACACGACTTCCCTCTTGGTTGAGGTTGAGTTCATGAAAAAAAGGCACCATTGCTCAGTTCAACACAATCAGGGGTTTTGTCTTGTATGACCAGTAGTTTATGGAGGCTAATGTTGGTTAATGTTAGTAAACTTTAGATATTGTTGTATAACTGATGTTCTCTCCCCTGTGCTCACTATGAAATGTCTCAGAAACCATTAAGAAAAAAATGATGATGAAAACAATTCTCTCTGACTTCAGAAATCGCCTTTGGAAAATGATACAGATCGTCTTTTAAATTCTTAATCATAGTGGTAAAAAACAGTGTCTGTCTGATTATATATGATTTGCAGAACCTGCTCATGTAATAATAACTTCACTGTATTGAATGATAACTGTAAAATACTGATATATGTTATAAAAATAAAATCCAATAATTACTAGAAATAAATAGAATAACTGTGTTCATTAACTTAACAGCTATAAACACAACCAATTGAAAAATCAACATTATTTGCACTCACAACATTTGAAACAGCTCAAGAACATCTGTGACTAAATACTTATTATTATTTTGGCTATAAACAAGTAGAGCCCTTTTTTAACAATAATTTATTTATGATTTATGATGACATCTGGACTTACTGAGCCTTTCTGCAGTTCCTCACAGCTGGGATCAGTCTCAGTCGTCCCTCAGGTGATGTGTTGTACTTCTGAAGGTTCAACTCATCCAGAACCTCCTCTGACATCTGCAGCATGTAGGCCAGAGCTGAGCAGTGGATCGCAGAGAGTCTCTTCTCTGATGTGTTCTCTGACTTCAGGAACTCTTGGATCTCCTGATGTACTGAGCGGTCGTTCATTTCCATCAGGCAGTGGAAGATGTTGATGCTTCTGTCAGGAGAGATTTTGGTCTTCTTTTCCTTCAGCTTGTTGATGGCTCTCTGGAGGGTTTCTTGACTGTTCTCTGTCCGACCCAGCAGGCCTACTAAAAGTCTCTGGTTGGACTCCAGAGAGAGGCCATGAAGGAAGCGAACAAACAGGTCCAGGTAGCCATTTTTACTTTCAAGAGATTTCTCCATGGCTCCCATAAGGAAGATATCCAGCGATGAGTTACTGTAGTCTTTTCCCAGAAAGCCCTTCAGTACCTCAGTGTTCCTGTTGGTGTAACAGTGGTACATGTAGACTGCAGCCAGAAACTCCTGAACACTCAGATGAACAAAGCAGTAGACTGTTTTCTGGAAGATCACACTCTCTCTTTTGAAGATCTCTGTACAAACTCCTGATAACACAGAGGCCACTGTGACATCAAGACCACACTGCTCCAGGTCTTCTTGGTAGAACATGATGTTTCCTTTCTCCAGTTGTTCAAACGCCAGCCTCCCCAGCTTCAGAAGAACTTCCCTGTCAGCCTCCGTCAGCTCCTGTGGACTCGTCTCATGTCCCTCATCATATTTGTGCTTCTTCCTCTTTGTCTGAACCAGCAGGAAGTGTGAGTACAGGTCAGTCAGGGTCTTGGGCAGCTCTCCTCTCTGGTCTGTAGTCAACATGTGCTCCAGAACTGTAGCAGTGATCCAGCAGAAGACTGGGATGTGACACATGATGTGGAGGCTCCTGTTAGTCTTGATGTGTGAGATGATTCTGCTGGACAGCTCTTCATCACTGAATCTCCTCCTGAAGTACTCCTCCTTCTGGGTGTCAGTGAAGCCTCGTACTTCTGTTACCCTGTCAACACGTGTAGGAGGGATCTGATTGGCTGCTGCAGGTCGGGAAGTTATCCAGATGAGAGCCAAGGGAAGCAGATTCCCCTCAATGAGGTTTGTCAACAGCATATTGACTGATGACATCTGTGTGACATCAGACACAACCTCATTGTTTTTGAAATCCAGTGAAAGTCTGCTTTCATCCAGGCCGTCAAAGATGAACAAAACTTTACTGACAGCGAGCTTCTCTGCTGTGACCTTCTGTAATGTTGGATGGAAATCATGGATCAGCATGAGAAGACTGTACTGCTCATCTCTGATTAAGTTCAGCTCCCTGAACGAAAGCAGAATCACCAGGCTGACATCTTGGTTTTCCGAGCCCTCTGCCCAGTCCAGAGTGAACTTCTGCACTGAGAAGGTTTTTCCAATGCCAGCGATGCCGTTTGTCAGAACAACTCTGATGTGTCTCTCTTGGTCAGGTAAGACTTTAAAGATGGCATGGCACTTGATTGGAGTGTCATGGAGGGTCTCCATCTTGGAAGCTGTCTCAAGCTGCCTCACCTCATGTTGGGTATTAACGTCTTCACTCTGTCCTTCTGTGATGTCGAGCTCAGTGTAGATGCTGTTGAGGAGGGTTTCACTTCCTGCTTCATCAGTTCCTTCAGTCACACATTCACATCTCCTCCTCAGACTGATCTTATGTTCATCTAAAACCTCCCGCAGACCACTTTCTGCTGAAAAAGAAGAAACAAAAGGTATAATTAAAAAGAAATATGTCTCATTGTGTTAATATTCAGTATGATAGAGGAGGTAGATTGCTGTCTTGTTTTCAGAGAAGATGACATCTGCAGACAGATCTTCAATCTTACTTTGTACAGTGCTGGTCTGACTGTCTGTCTGCAGTCCAGGTGTTGTTCTGGATCTTTCTGCACACTCTGGACAGGAGTCTCCTGATGAAGCAAACTGGTCCCAGTATGAGGTGATGCACTGTCTGCAGAACCGGTGTCCACAGCTGGTAGAGACTGGATCCTTCAGGATGTCCTGACACAAAGAACAGCAGGACAGCTGCTCCTCCTCAGAAACACCCCTCCTCTTCCTCTCTCTGTGGACATGAACACATTCTTTACGCCACATTAGTCAAAAGTTGCATGCAGCTCTTTCTCTACATAAACAGTCCACACTGTAAGTATCTGAACAGTTATACATTTTTTTGTTCTTCATGTTCTGGGCTTCAGCACATTCAATTTGAAAATGAATGTGCTAACCACCTGGATGACGGCCTCCTCTCTCTGCTGTGGTCGGGAAGAAAGTACCGGATACACCAGGCCAACACTGAGAGGCTCAGGAAGAGCTTCTACCCTCAGGCCACTAGGATACTAAATGAGGTCACTGCCTAGAAGCTGCTGTGCACAGGGCTGTACTTCAGTCCTGCTAAGAGGCTGAGTGCCTGCGGACATGACTGTGGAAGCGCTGTAACGCCCCTTGATGACATAATAGAAAACTGTTTGCGTGGAATCATTTTGAAAGAGCAACGGCCAACCAACCATCCAGTCATCCAAACAATCTGTCTTCTGCAACTTAACCTATTAAGGTTGGTTGAAGAAACTAATTTCAGAACCGCAATCAAGCAGTCCTTCCACAAAACTAAAGCTATAAACAAAGAAATAATGCAGTCAATGCTCAAACAACAAAAAGATCAGTGACTGAATTAACAAAAATAAAATAAAAATAAAAAACTATAAAGATTATAAAAAATTATAAGAATTATAAAAAAATAGTGTTGTAATGTAGGTTATCAAATGACATATAAAAAACTGAATCATCCTCAGGTCAGTTTACAGTAGAAACAGTCTCTTACTTTGTGCTTGAGGGTCCAGGTTCATTACTGAAGTTAAGAGGTTCATCTTGGGACTGGTCACTCTTCATAGACAGATGGCTGGATACTGGAAACTCTGCTCTCTGTCTGTGGAAACAAAGTTTTTAACATCTACATGTTTGAGAAGACAAAGTGTGACGTGTGGTGTGAAAATGCCAAATGACAAAAATTGATTTTCATATAACAGTTTATTTACTAACAGTTAAACTAAAGGCACTGCTGCATGATGCTGGACTGCCAGATTAACTTGTGCATGTCCAGAAAGCAAACAAAACAATCTGTCCTCTGCCACTTAACTTATTATTATATTAAATATATTTCAGAATTACATTTCAAAACAGCAATCAAGCACAAAATTAAAGCTGCAAACGAAGAAATAATGCAGTCAATGCTCAAACAAGAAAAAGATCAGTGACTGAATTATAAAAATGATAAAAGAATAGTGTTGTAATGTAGGTTATCAAATTAAATTAAAAAAACGGAGTCATCTTCAGGTCAGTTTACAGTAGAAACAGTCTCTTACTTTGTGTCTGAGGGTCCAGGTTCATTACTGAAGTCTGGAGGATCATGTTTAGACCGGTCACCTTTCATTAACAGACGGCTGGATGTTAGAGACTCTGCTCCATGCTCCTCTTTCTCCAAATTATTCATCTTCCGGAGTCTGAGAGGTAAACCAGTAACACTGGAGACACACACACATACACAGTATAATATCCCAGTTCTACCTCTCAAGTTAGTAGCTTCTTATTAGTTTACATGACTTTAACTACAACCATGTGTGTTTTCTAGCCATACAAAGATAAACTTTGACTCTGGTTTAAATCCAACAAATAGACTTCAAATAAACATGTGAGTCATTTTTAACTGTGACTTCTCTCTATTTTGACCGCACCAGTGTGCCACGTTACATCACTGTGAGGACGCAGAAACCAGGAGAAGACAAAACGAAACGTTTGAAGACGTGAACACTGTGATTTCATATTTCTCTGGCACAGTTTAATCAACTAAACAATTAATCCAAACAATAATCAGCAGATTAATCATTAATGACAAAAATACTTATTTCAAACCCAAAACTCACCCTGCCTCAGACTTGTTTTCCTTCTTCTGCTCTTTCGACTGTGTGTGTGTGTGTGTGTGTGTGAACAGAGATAAACGTTTTGCTAGTTAGTGTGTGTGTGTGTGAACAGAGATAAACGTTTTGCTCGTCAGTGTGTGTGTGTGTGTGTGTGAACAGAGATAAACGTTTTGCTAGTTTAAAATTGCTCCGAACTTCTAGAATCACTTACAGTTTAAAGTGCCAGCGATGAATTTAATTTAAGAGCTTTCTGAAAAGTTTTCTAAATGTTTGCTCGCTGATCGGTACAAACACAGACACGAAGACTTCCTCATTGTACTTAAAACTAAAAGCTGTGTCACCAATGTTCCTCAGCCAGCAACAAGGTTGGTGCTAGATTGGATAAGCGGGAGAGTCCTGATGAGTTCTCCCCCATCAGAGCCAAATAGAAGTAAAGGTTTGTTAAGGCCTCTAGAAGAAAGTGAAAGGGTCCAGATGACTTTGGGATTACATACTTACCTGGTTTAATTTGTACAGTCTGAGAAAAAGTTGAAGCTGTCCACTGAAGACCAGCTATTCATAACACTGTTGACGTTATGACAGAATCCATCCTTTGCCTTTCTGTGTCACATCTTTGACCTACAGGTTAAAGATCTGTACAGGACCTCTTCCAAAGATGTGGATGGATAATCTCAGACCTGTCTTTCTTCAGCTGTAGGTACAAACAAAAACCAAAAACTCCACAGGGTACCTTACCAATGTGTGCCAGATACAGGAAAACAGCAGCAACAGAAAAAAGTAACTAAATTGTAAGTGCACCATCTCACAAAAATGACACAATCATGACAAAATCAGTAACTATTTCTGTAATTTCTAAAAGACCACACAATGCTTTACATTTCTGAAAGAACTCTGGATAATTTCTTCAATGTCAAGGCTATAATGTCCATGATATGATTATTAATGAAGCAGTTTTTATTCACTTGAATTGAGGGTGTAAGAACAGCAAGTGTTGTATGTTGAACAGATTGTAAAGCCCAGAATCACAGAATTGGTTGCTGGCAGAGAAAAGTTGATCAACAAGTGCTTTTCATTTCCATTTTATTTAAGTTGTGTATTCATTTCATTTAAAAAATCAGCTCGTAAAGTGAAAAACAGAGTGGATTACAGAACCTTTAAAGAAAATTTCATCTTTTGCAGTGGTGGAAGAAGTACTCAGATCCTTTACTTAAGTAAAAGTACCAATACAGCAATGTAAAAATACTCAATGACAAGTAAAAGTCCTGCATGAAGCAAAATGTACTTAAGTCTGTATGGATTGCTGTTTTCTTGTATCGTTTTCTTGTATTTCAGCAATAAAGTTAAGGAATAAAGAAAACACAGACAATCTAAAGTAAGTAAATTTCCTGGAAAGAACCAAGTACTTTAGCACTAATTTATAGGTAAAATAAAGACAGTGTTTAATTGGTACACTTCCAATTAATGAATTCTAATTGCTAAGCTAGCATAAGCTAAAGTCTGTTAGTTCACAGCAGGTCAGCCAAACATGCAAACATGTTTTGTCTACAGAAAAACAAACAATTCAACTTATATGAGAATCAAGTTTCCAGTAATAAATGACTGATGAATAAAGATAAACTCAGGTCGAAATGTAAATCTATAAATAGCACCAAATTACAATTCTTTCCTGGAAACTTTAAAGAAATTATAAGAATAATGAACCTTTAAAATAAAGCGTGACCAAAAACTCAGATGGCGTGTCCTGGTGGTCCAGTGGTTAGGCAAAAAAATCTAACAGATCCACAGATATCCAAAACAAAGAACACAGGTTCAATAAAATATGGGTAATTTATACACAAAGACAGAAAAAATAATAAAAATAGATGTTATACATGAAGCTGAAGCTTGACTCAGGATAAAAACGCTGCAAGTTGCATTTATTTCCACAGATGTTAGAATTTGGTCTTTGTTTAGCACGATCATCCCACCACCCTCCCTTCAGAAGTTTTAAAACTTCTCAAAACCAACGTTACAGAATGCTTTACACAAAACTAACACACAGTGCCCACAGTCTGTTTACATCATCATCACTGTGTGCAGTGTTGTACAATACATGCAAGATGCTGCACTAATGTAGAAAAAGAGACGTAAAGGATGTGATTGGATAGGGCTGGATCACACAGCTGAATCACATGATCTCACCTACAAGTTTAAATTATATAGTTATTGTTAAAGCCACCTGATTGGCTTACCTGTGTTTATTTACAGCCCAATTCAAATGATTTGTTAAATATTGTTATGAAATATAAACTATTAATTTTGACATATTTTTGCACGTAAAAGCTAGATACCTATACCTTTTAATATTTACACACAGAGTAACTCTGAAATGTAATCTGGAGCCTTTAAAAGTAATCAATAAAATCAAAACAAAAACACAATAATGCACAACTGACAAATCAATTGGAAAACACAGTTTATGTTATATTTTAGTAGAGAGAGGGAGAGATTATGAATCAGACACCCTGGGTCTATTAGCATTAGAACTTTATGCCATAGTCCAACACCAAAACAATGACAACTGCACACTAAGGGCTAAAGCTAAAATGCAATGACCTTAAATTGAAACACACTGATAATTGAAGAACTGAAATTAAAAACCAGAATAAGCTCCAATGTTATCAAACACTAAACAAAGAGATTGAACTGGCCAAATACCTGACCGCTCCTGAAAACAAACAAAGAGAAATTGTAATGAAACAGACTTGGGGACCATAATCTTGAGATAGAAAAAGAAAGACATTTAAAAACCTGGCTACCCAGAGATGGTGTCATTATTGTAACCTCTTAGAAATAGAGACGGAAATGCACTTCCTTCTCTCATTTTCCAAAATAGATAAGGGAAATAGATTACCCTATATCTGCAGAAATATTCTCGCATTTTTACACCCTTCCAGAAACACTAAAATACCAATAATTCTGGGAGAGAATGAGAGTTGCTTATTATTGTCAACAATATATATAACAGCATGCAAGGGAACAGACTAAAATCTTCAACTATAGCACTTCAAAAACCTGTATGCAGTGTTTCAAATGTAGTGATTTGATTGCTTCTACTCTGATGATTAATACTGTATATACTTTAATGATATCTGAATGGATACATCATAAGTAACGTAGGTCCATTTTAGCTAAATGTCTACACCACTGTCTCATGAATTAGTCTCATGTTCCAAAACAAATCCAAAAGCAAATTGTCTAATTACCTTGTGGTTATGACAGTATTAGCAATGCTAATATTATCCTAGCATAAAGAAACGCAAGCTAATGTTAGACTCCGTTGAAATAACGTTAACACCTAATGTGACATCCAAATTGTGATGGCTAGTGTTCGTTAAATCAAAACAACTCAACCTTATCAGGCTAATTGATTGGTTGATTTTATTTATGGATTAGCAGACATGGAAATAAGCCAAAGGATAACACATTAAAGTGAAAACATTTATTTCCAACATGGTTCCAAAATGTAAAAAGGCAAAGAAAACACAAAGAAGCACAAGACATTCAATATAAAAACTAAACAACAATAAAAAATACAAAAACACATCACCACAATTTTAAGAAATAAAAAATAACTCAAAACAAGGACAGCTAAAGTAACAATGTCATTGCAGATTTCATTATAAATCTGTTACTGTAAACCTGTTAGCAAAAGGAAAATACTCTTTAAAAGGAGTCCAGAACTTATCAACATCCTTGCTACCCAAAACATCAGCCCAATCCCTCTCAGAACGCCTATGTTCAAACCCTTCAATTGAGTAATGTTTTGTACATCTGAACCTAATAGAGTGGTGATTTCCAGTATTTATCTGTGATTTTAATATCTTACAAGTGCAAACTTTATGATCCCTTAAAGCAGGGGTGCAGGACTTTTACATATAAATGATAATTTACACAATGCTGATTAAGCCTATTGCCACCAGATAAATATCTCTGTATTTCGCAGTATACAAAGTTTTTAAATCTGGTATGACATTCCCGCACTGGCGGCACCAGTACTGCCAAAGCTATGTATCCCAGAATGCATTTCACACCAACCAGTAGCGATGGCAGAAATTAAGCTGTTGCAATTTTTGCTGCAGGCAAGAAAGTAACCATTAAGATTTTCAATATGTGGTCAGTTTATCCCAAAAAACACCTTTCTGGAAATTTTTGAGAGCTGTGAGGAGCCGCTGGCTGTGTGAGACCAGCTGGTCAGCATACGTCCTAAAGCGTGTCGACAGTGTTTTTGTAATTACTCTCACTGCCAGAAAGGGGAGACAAAAGTTCTGCACAGCAGGTTTAAGGCAATGTCAAGGACACCTGATTGGGAGATCTTTTCACACACTTCGGCCAATATCAAGTCCAATATGGCCTGGCTATTGTCAGACACTCTAGTAGGTTCAGTAATTAGTTGTTGCAAAACAAACACTTTACATACATTTGAAAATGATTTAACTAAACAACTCTTACTAGGAGGCCATAACAAGTTCATATTAAAATCACCCAATATAATACATTCCTTCTCCATGTATATATTACTCTTCATACAAGACATCTCTAAAAGTTCATAAAATTCTGTTTGCTTAGGGAATCTGTAACAGATGCCAATAATAATGGGTTTAGTCTTGAGAATCAGCAGTTCAATCCATAATGTTTCCAAGCCCTCCATCATGTTGGTAAATTGAGTAACCGGTGAGGTCAATTTCTGCGTCTTGAATGTAAAGACCGTACCTTAAGGAATGCAGGCAGTTAAAAACAACTCAGAAGGCATGGTTCTCATTTCATTCCCCGTGACTCTGTCCTCGCAGACCCAGACTGGTCCAGATGGATCATCAGGATATGGCTGATCCTCTCTCAACACACATTCCTGGATGTTCACTCACACTCTTCCAAGAGATCAATACCTCCAGCTGATGAGAGAAAAAGAAACAACAGAGGTCATAAATCAGTGTTTAGTGAAACTCACTTTATCAGCTGTAAGTCAGTGATCCATCACATCCAGTATAAAGAGCAGCAGGGACTTCAGTCCTGTTCAGACCAGAAGTGGAACAACTCTGCAGCGTGGTCAGCTTCCTTTCAACTCTCATGTTAACGCTTCAGTCAGACTGATCTTAGAGCTCTGACAAAGATGACCTGATCAATTCTTTAGTTTTGAAATGAGAGAACAAACACTTTCAGATCAGATTTGATGGTACGACAGTTTTATGATGAAGACCACTGTCTCTATATATCTTGTAAGGTTGTCAGCTGTAAACCAGCAATTTCCTGCAGACATGAAAACAACAACAACAGTCATCTTCACATCAACTCAAACACATGATCACAACAAGCTTCTGGCTGATCTGATTGGCTTACTGTTCACTCTCTCTGTCTTTCTGTCCAATCCTGAAGCCTGAAGTCATCATTCTCCTCTCACAGCTTCACTGAGGAAAGTAGCAACTGAGAAGGTTGGAGGTTCACCAGGAAATACTGGATCTTTGCTTTGATACTACCTGTGTTTAATACAATACTTCTGAATCCAGCCTCTGACTCCAATTCTCTACTGTCCTCAGAGTCTCCAGTCTACAGTGTGGACTCTCCTTAAGATCAGACAGCAGATTCATGTCTGAATCGTGCAGGTTGTTTCCTCTCAGATCCAGCTCTCTCAGATGGGAGGGGTTGGACTTCAGAGCTGAGGCCAGAGAAGCACAGCTGATCTCTGACAAACTGCAGCCATACAATCTGAATAAAGAATAAATTTAGGAGACAAAGTTCATGCTTGAAATCATTCAATGTTTCATAATCTGTTCAGAGCAGAAGAAGGTTTAGAATGTAGAAGTTTAGAAAATGGAAACTCCAAACAGCTGAACCCAACAGGATGCAGGTTAAAAACTGTCAAATACAAACAGTGAAAAAGAGCTCTCATTAATATTAATGACAACATGCTGCAACTTCAATGAAGACGTAGTGACTTCTCCTCTTAAACTCTGCAGCTTCACCAGTGACTCCATCTATACAAACTCATGTTGTGCAGCCAAACACAAGAAACAAAGTCAAAAACATGACACATCTATATTTTCAGGCCTACATGTCCAAAACAGTTGAGCAAGAATAATAAAAGACCTGCAAGGGCTTCATCATTATGGACATTTAAAAAACATAAATGCTATCCCATAATGCAACACATAGACTGTCAGTACCTGCTGTTTCAACTTCATCACTTTGAGCACAGACAGCAGAAACTGAAAGTCTGCTCATTAGTTAATCTGCACTGTTTCTATTTGTGTTGACATCAGTCTGATACCTGCAGACATCTGCTGGCTGATATTAGCTCCCTGGCAGGTAGAGACAGACTGAATACAGTAGAATCTGCACACTGTTCAGTCCACTTCCATGGTTTCATTGTAGTCAGAGATAATATTTCGGTAACAAACACAAACTGAGAGCTCAGATCAGTGTGTGGAGTCTTTTTTCAGTCTGTTCCTCTTGTAGATGTGATCTCTAGATCCCCTACGAGACAGCCAGAGTCAGCTGACCATCCTGAGTCACAACAGTCCCGTAAACTGCGGCGGGTCCGCAGACTGAAACTATTCATGTCAAGATTTACAGGACTGTTGTGACTCAAGGCAGCTAATATAGCATCTACGTTACTTTTAAATGTCAAAATAACTCAATTTCCACAAAGAAGACATATTAACTGAACCATTTACAACAAGTAACCACTGCATACATACAACACAGTGCACATGTACATGTTTACTGAGTAAAGGCGCAAATGCAAAGATCGATCTCTGGATTGCAAGAATCAATAATTGATCATTCAAATAAGAATTGCGATAAATCGGAAAATCAATTTTTTGGGCCAGCCCTAAAGTTTAGAAGATGGAAACTCCGAACACCTGAACCCAACAGGATGCAGGTTAAAAACTGACAATATAAAAGACAAAAACAGTGTGTAAGAGGTTCAGAGTGAATTACCCAGTGTAGATTTTTCTTGTTATATAAAGGTTTTAAATGTGCAGCTCTGACACAGTCAATGGATTAAACCACTGAAGAAGAAAACAGACTTTCCCATTAAGATACACTTTATGTCTGCAGTTTAGTGTCACCACAACTTTCACATCATTAATCTTAGCACAGAAGTAAAAAATGGTGTCTGACCTCAGATACTACAGTCTACAGTGTGGACTCTCCAGAAAATCAAATTACATCTGAATCCTGCAGCTTGTTGCAACTCAGATCCAGGTCTCTCAGATGGGAGGGGTTGGACTTCAGAGCTGAGACCAGAGGAGCACAGCTGATCTCTGACAACCTGCAGGAACTCAATCTGAATAAAGAATAAATGATGTAAATTAAAATCCATTTATAATCCAATCAGATGTGTTCAGGTTTTAAATGTGTAATTCAACATTACTATGTCCTCATCAATGAGCTTTTCTCTAAAATGAGCAGAGTGACTTTGTCATTGTGTTATTGTGGATGATCATAATGTCAGCCTTCTACAGACATCATCCAAATGTCACCACAACATTCAGACACCAATTCATGTCAACACTGATTCATAAACATATACTTTAAACACCTGCATTGATCTCTCTGTGTCCCTGTGTGTGTGTGTGTGTGTGTGTGTGTGTGTGTGTGTGTGTTCTGAAGGATTAATGTCAATGATCAGACATTATTTATTAAAACACATTAAAGAATATAATAAAGAAATATTTCTCCTTCAGTAAGTAAACTTGATCAATTTAAAGCATATTAGTCGAGAAGAACTTCTGTATACAGATGTGACTCTTTAACAAAAATAATAAACATTAATTGACTTTAAGAACTAACAGTGGACATTTTCTACAATTTCTTTAAGAATCAGTCATCTTTTGTAACTACAGACTAAACTTTGTAGAGTAAAAAAAATATGGAAAAAAGAAAATGAACTTCATGGATGTAAGTTATGAATGTACATAAATTAGGTCCACTCGCTACACATTAAGATAATAGTAACAGACAGGCAGTGAACTGACCCCAGATACTCCAGTCTACAGTGTGGACTCTCCAGAAAATCACACAGCAGCTTCACTCCTGAATCCTGCAGCTTGTTGTGACTCAGATCCAGCTCTCTCAGATGGGAGGGGTTGGACTTCAGAGCTGAGACCAGAGAAGCACAGCTGATCTCTGACAACCTGCAGCGACTCAGTCTGAATAAAGAATAAATGATGTATATGAAAATCCATTTATAATCCAATCAGATGTGTTCAGGTTTTAAATGTGTAATTCAACATTACTATGTCCTCATCAATGAGCTTTTCTCTAATAAGCAGAGTGACTTTGTCATTGTGTTATCATGAATCATCATAATGTCAGCCTTCTACAGACATCATCCAAATGTTACCACAACATTCAGACACATATTAATGTCAACACTGATTCATAAACATATACTTTAAACACCTGCATTGATCTCTCTGTGTCCCTGTGTGTGTGTGTGTGTGTGTGTGTGTGTGTGTGTTCTGAAGAATTAATATCACTGATCAGACATTATTCATTAAAACACATTAAAGAATATAATAAATAAATATTTCTCCTTCAGCAAGTAAACATGATCAATTTAAAGCACATTAGTTGAGAGGAACTTCTGTATACAGATGTGACTCTTTACCAAAAATGATAAACATTAATTGACTTTAAGAACTAACAGTGGACATTTTCTACAATTTCTTTAAGAATCAGTCATCTTTTGTAACTACAGACTAAACTTTGTAGAGTAAAAAAAATATGGAAAGAAGAAGATGAACTTCATGATTGTAAGTTATGACAACAATAGTAACAGACGGGCAGTGAACTGACCTCAGAGTCTCCAGTCTACAGTGTGGACTCTCCAGAAAATCGCACAGCAGCTTCACGTCTGAATCCTGCAGCTTGTTGTGACTCAGATCCAGCTCTCTCAGATGGGAGGGGTTGGACTTCAGAGCTGAGACCAGAGAAGCACAGCTGATCTTTGACAACCTGCAGCGACTCAGTCTGAATAAAGAATAAAGATATGTTCAGGTATTAAATGTGTAGTTCAACAGTACTATGTCCTCATCAATCAGTGTAGTAGTAACCTGGTTACTGTAAATCTTTGTGTACATGCAGCAGGTCAGTAATAAGATTTCTCCACTAAACCTAACCTTATTCTGTAAGCATTGCTCACTGATTTGAACTGTATTAGTGAGAGAAGATGCTGCTTTCTGACATTTTGTTTTGTGTTTATGGTGTGAATGTTTGTGTCGGGCAGACTGACAGCACAGTGAAAGGAGCACAGACAGAGCAGAGCTTTTTTCACAATGTGAAAGTGTCTGAATTTAACAAATAATTAAATGTTCAGTGCTGGAAACCAACTTATTTAGACTTCTACAGGCTGCTTTGTGTTAGTTTCAGTTTAAGTTAGACTTTAGATGGACTTATTTTAAATACGAGGAAACATTAGCTTCATGTAATGATCTCTGCTTTCATCCAGCTGCTCTGCTGTTACTTTCTCAGTCTGCAGTCTTTTATCCTGCACATGGTCACATGTAAAAAGCTGATATATGACAGAGAAATCAGAGTTCTCCAGGAGAAATCTACCTGTGGAAACCAGGTTTCTCTAATCCCCGACCCTGATTACAGAAACCAGGTTTCTTGTTTGTTGTTGTGTACATAAAAATCCATTTATAATCCAATCACATGTGTACAGGTTTTAAATGTGTAGTTCAACAATACTATGTCCTCATCAATGAGCCTTTCTCTAAAATGAGCAGAGTGACTTTGTCATTGTGTTATTGTGGATCATCATAATGTCAGCCTTCTACAGACATCATCCAAATGTCACCACAACATTCAGACACATATTCATGTCAACACTGATTCATAAAATGCTGCTGAACTCAGTGAAGTCTGTAATTAGAGGATCAATATGATATCAGACAAGTTGGAGTAAAAACCTGTTCATTATTTATTACATAATCTCCTTTTCCTGTATTTGGTAGTTTAGTAGGTATGTGTAATTAACACATTATTGGTGACAGTAATCATTCCCCCTGTCCACACTGACTGTGAAGTGGTCTCTTCCTAACACAGTTACAGACTATTTACAGACTAACATTTACATGACTATTCCCTCTTTGAGTTACGATCCCTCCACTGCAGTTCAGCAAGGAAACACTGAAGAAACACAAAGCTCAGACTGCTGAAACCTCATATTAATTTTAAACTTTGAAAGTCATTTTTACACAGAACAAGACTGAGGATTTTAAATTCCTGAAAAAAATTAAATTCCATAGATTTGTGCTCAGGCAAATCCTGAAAAATTTATGCACCAAACATTTTAAATTTCAGTGAAGGATTTGAATTGAATATATAGAAAAAATTACCAAAGCGACAGAAGGTGAACTGACCTCAGAGTCTCCAGTCTACAGTTTGAACTCTCCAGTCCAGCAGAAAGCAGCTTCACTGCTGACTTCTGAAGCTTGTTGAAGCTCAGGTGCAGCTCTCTCAGATGGGAGGGGTTGGACCTGAGAGCTGAGGCCACAACTTCACAGTGAGTCTCTGAGAGTCCACAGTCAGAGAGTCTGTCATGACACATATATTACAACATGTGTTATCTGATCCCATGTCTGTCTCCACAAAGTTAGCATGAAGTAAACTTGATTAGAAAACCATTTTTATTGTCCACTATTTTTAACTTGACTCCAGGATATTTTTACTCAGTTTGACTCAGTGAACAGTTACAGTTGAGATCATCTCTCTTTGCTACCTGCTGCTGTCAGGTTCACATCCATAAGCAGGACATTTTAGTAACTGTTAACACAAACAAATTAGCAACACAAAATTAGACCTGTACATAATTAAATATGAATGTACAGTAATTAAATATTTAGATGTGCATGCCATATGACTGCATGACGTTCAGTTGTCAACATTCTTTTCTGAGAGTCTGAAAAACTGATTCAGCACACAAACACAATTAACAAACCAATAAGTCTGAATTAACATGATGTCATCAGAAAGATGTCATCAGGGTATCAGCATTAAAATATAACATTGAGCTTTAATGTGTATAAGATCTCTTTAAATTCTGAATTCTATCATTCTGCTCCTATATATTCATCAGATCTCTGTGCATTTCCTGCTACTACTCTTCTCTACACCAACAAGAGAGAAAACACCTGAGAGTTTCTTTCTGTGATAAACAAAATATAAAAAAGACTTAAAAACAAGGCTATGTAACACGACTTCCCTCTTTAAAAAAGGTTGAGTTCATGAAAAAGGCACCATTGCTCAGTTCAACACACTCAGGGGTTTTGTCTTGTATGACCAGTAGTTTATGGAGGCTAATGTTGGTTAATGTTAGCAAACTTTAGATATTGTTGTATAACTGATGTTCTCTCCCCCGTGCTCACTATGAAATGTCTCCATTAAGAAAAAACCATTAAGAATAAAATGATGATGAAAACAATTCTCTCTGACTTCAGAAATCACCTTTGGAAAATGATACAGATCGTCTTTTAAACTCTTAATCATAGTGGTAAAAAACAGTGTCTGTCTGATTATATATGATTTGCAGAACCTGCTCATGTAATAATAACTTCACTGTATTGAATGATAACTGTAAAATACTGATATATGTTGTGATAAAATGCAGCTGTAATAAAACCTCAACCACAACCTCTAAAGTCCTTCATTTGTTTTACCTGGTTTGAATGAGGCCTCTGTCAGCCAAAGGAAGATAAATAGAAGAAAAAAATAAAATCCAATAATTACTAGAAATAAATAGAATAACTGTGTTCATTAACTTAACAGCTATAAACACAACCAATTGAAAAATCAACATTATTTGCACTCACAACATTTGAAACAGCTCAAGAACATCTGTGACTAAATTATTATTATTTCGGCTATAAAAAAGTACAGTAAAGTAAAAGTAAAGTAGAGCCCTATTTTAACAATAATTTATTTATGATTTATGATGCTAATCACATCTGGACTTACTGAGCCTTTCTGAAGTTCCTCACAGCTGGGATCAGTCTCAGTCGTCCCTCAGGTGATGTGTTGTACTTCTGAAGGTTCAACTCATCCAGAACCTCCTCTGACATCTGCAGCATGTAGGCCAGAGCTGAGCAGTGGATCTCAGAGAGTCTCTTCTCTGATGTGTTCTCTGACTTCAGGAACTCTTGGATCGACTGATGTACTGAGTGGTCGTTCATTTCCATCAGGCAGTGGAAGATGTTGATGCTTCTGTCAGGAGAGATTTTGGTCTTCTTTTCCTTCAGGTTGTTGATGGCTCTCTGGAGGGTTTCTTGACTGTTCTCTGTCCGACCCAGCAGGCCTACTAAAAGTGTCTGGTTGGACTCCAGAGAGAGGCCATGAAGGAAGCGAACAAACAGGTCCAGGTAGCCATTTTTACTTTCAAGAGATTTCTCCATGGCTCCCATAAGGAAGATATCCAGCGATGAGTTACTGTAGTCTTTTCCCAGGAAGCCCTTCAGTACCTCTGTGTTCCTGTTGGTGTAACAGTGGTACATGTAGACTGCAGCCAGAAACTCCTGAACACTCAGATGAACAAAGCAGTACACTGTTTTCTGGAAGATCACACTCTCTCTTTTGAAGAGCTCTGTACAAACTCCTGATAACACAGAGGCCTCTGTGACATCAAGACCACACTGCTCCAGGTCTTCTTGGTAGAACATGATGTTTCCTTTCTCCAGTTGTTCAAACGCCAGCCTCCCCAGCTTCAGAAGAACTTCCCTGTCAGCCTCCGTCAGCTCCTGTGGACTCATCTCATGTCCCTCATCATATTTGTGCTTCTTCCTCTTTGTCTGAACCAGCAGGAAGTGTGAGTACAGGTCAGTCAGGGTCTTGGGCAGCTCTCCTCTCTGGTCTGTAGTCAACATGTGCTCCAGAACTGTAGCTGTGATCCAGCAGAAGACTGGGATGTGACACATGATGTGGAGGCTCCTGTTAGTCTTGATGTGTGAGATGATTCTGCTGGACAGCTCTTCATCACTGAATCTCCTCCTGAAGTACTCCTTCTTCTGGGTGTCAGTGAAGCCTCGTACTTCTGTTACCCTGTCAACACATGTAGGAGGGATCTGATTGGCTGCTGCAGGTCGGGAAGTAATCCAGATGAGAGCTGATGGAAGCAGATTCCCCTCAATGAGGTTTGTCAACAGCATGTTGACTGATGATTTCTGTGTGACATCAGAAACGACCTCATTGTTTTTGAAATCCAGTGAAAGTCTGCTTTCATCCAGGCCGTCAAAGATGAACAAAACTTTACAGACAGCGAGCTTCTCTGCTGTGATATTCTGTAATGTTGGATGGAAAAGATGGATCAGCATGAGAAGACTGTACTGCTCATCTTTGATCAAGTTCAGCTCCCTGAACGAAAGCAGAATCACCAGACTGACATCTTGGTTTTCTGAGCCCTCTGCCCAGTCCAGAGTGAACTTCTGCACTGAGAAGGTTTTTCCAATGCCAGCGACGCCGTTTGTCAGAACAACTCTGATGTGTCTCTCTTGGTCAGGTAAGACTTTAAAGATGTCGTGGCACTTGATTGGAGTGTCATGGAGGGTCTCCATCTTGGAAGCTGTCTCAAGCTGCCTCACCTCATGTTGGGTGTTAACCTTTTCACCCTGTCCTTCTGTGATGTAGAGCTCAGTGTAGATGCTGTTGAGGAGGGTTTCACTTCCTGCTTCATTAGTTCCTTCAGTCACACATTCACATCTCCTCTTCAGACCGATCTTATGACCATCTAAAACCTCCCGCAGACCACTTTCTGCTGAAAAAGAAGAAACAAAAGGTATAATTAAAAAGAAATATGTCTCACTGCATTAATTTTCAGTACGATAGAGGAGGTAGATTGCTGTCTTGTTTTCAGAGAAGATGACATCTGCAGACAGATCTTCAATCTTACTTTGTACAGTGCTGGTCTGACTGTCTGTCTGCAGTCCAGGTCTTGTTCTGGATCTTTCTGCACACTCTGGACAGGAGACTCCTGATGAAGCAAACTGGTCCCAGTCTGAGGTGATGCACTGTCTGCAGAACCAGTGTCCACAGCTGGTAGAGACTGGATCCTTCAGGATGTTCTGACACAAAGAACAGCAGGACAGCTGCTCCTCCTCAGAAACACCCCTCCTCTTCCTCTCTCTGTGGACATGAACACATTCTTTACGCCACATTAGTCACAAGTTGCATGCAGCTCTTTCTCTACATAAACAGTCCACACTGTAAGTATCTGAACAGTTATACATTTTTTTGTTCTTCATGTTCTGGGCTTCAGCACATCCAATTTGAAAATGAATGTGCTAACCACCTGGATGACGGCCTCCTCTCTCCGCTGTGGTCGAGAAGAAAGTACCGGATACACCAGGCCAACACTGAGAGGCTCAGGAAGAGCTTCTACCCTTAGGCCACTAGGATACTAAATGAGGTCACTGCCTAGAAGCCGGGGCTGCTGCACTCAGGGCTGTACTTCAGTCCTGCTAAGAGGCTGAGTGCCTGCGGACATGACTGTGGAAGAGCTGTAGACGCCCCTTGATGACGTAATAGAAAACTGTTCACGTGGAATCATTTTGAAAGAGCAACGGCCAACCAACCATTCAGTCATCCAAACAATCTGTCTTCTGCAACTTAACCTATTAAGGTTGGTTGAAGAAACTAATTTCAGAACCGCAATCAAGCACTCCTTCCACAAAACTAAAGCGATAAACAAAGAAATAATGCAGTCAATGCTCAAACAACAAAAAGATCAGTGACTGAATTAACAAAAATAAAATTAAAATAAAAACTATAAAGATTATAATAAACTATAAGAATTATAAAAGAATAGTGTTGTAATGTAGGTTATCAAATGACATATAAAAAACTGAATCATCCCCAGATCAGTTTACAGTAGAAACAGTCTCTTACTTTGTGTCTGAGGGTCCAGGTTCATTACTGAAGTTAAAAAGATTATCTTGGGACTGGTCTCTCTTCATAGACAGACGGCTGGATACTGGAAACTCTGCTCTCTGTCTGTGGAAACAACAATTGTTTTACACATGGAACTTGAGCAAAAGTTCAGTCAGGAAGACTATCTTTTGCATGCTCAGATCTGTAGTTTTATTTCTCAAACCATCTGTGTTATTCCTATCTCTCACGTGTGCTCATAATTTCCTTGCTGTCATTGCCCAGCCATTGATTGAGACGTCAGCTGTTCAGATCAGGTGGTCACATTTATCCAATAGTACGGTGACACAACTTCATGGTTAACATATCATCGTTTGGTTATCTTTTTAAATATATTTTCTCCCTCTCTGCCTTAGTGCTTTCATGCTGCAGTTTTGTGCGCCCCACCACCTCCCCACCACCGCCCAGTCTTCGCAGATTCATCAGTGCGTCACTTCATCAACCTCATCAGCCTTATCAGTCTCAGCATAAGTCATCAGCCACCACCACCACCACCAGTGTCTGGACTCCATGG
The DNA here is from genome assembly GCA_038419695.1 of Scomberomorus guttatus. Classification (NCBI taxonomy): domain Eukaryota; kingdom Metazoa; phylum Chordata; class Actinopteri; order Scombriformes; family Scombridae; genus Scomberomorus; species Scomberomorus guttatus. The sequence goes on along the minus strand of CM076466.1, from coordinate 3,364,620 downwards.
GGGGATTTATCTTGCTGTTGCTGAGGACTGATGTCCCTCGATTACAAGATGTCCCTGTAGAGTCTAAGCGCCAAAGACTTTTGACTTTTTGCCTCATTCACTTGTCTCTCCTGATTGAAATATCATTAGTTCTGGTAAAGAGCAGATGTAACATGAAAGATGGCACAGGGTCATGATTTAATAACAACAAATAGTTATGTTCATATCTCCTTCTGCATGTTCTAAATATTTCATCTAAAGCTGAAAACTGGATATATTTGCATGAAGAGTTTTTAACATCTAGATGTATGAGAACACAAAGTCTGACATGGAGTGTGAAAATGCCAAACGACAAAAAATGATTTTTATATAACAGTTTATTTACTAACAGTTAAACTAAAGGCACTGATGCCTGATGCTGGACTGTCAGATTAACTTCTGCATGTCTACAAAGCAAACAAGACGAGGTCAGAACCAAGTATATGGCTGGACTGCTAGAGGGCTTTTAATTTGTATGTCACCTGGTTACCATCAGACATGGATATTGCCAGCATTTGCAAGATGTGTTTTTTATGTAAGTTTAAGTTTATTTATTTGTATAGCACTTTTCATACAGTAGTTGTAACTCATTAAAAATACTTAAAATACATTGCATCAGATTTTGGGTGTAGACTATGATTCTGTTGTAAGAAGGGTTGAGTTAAGTGTAAATGACCCAAATACAGCGTGTTTCATGTTGTTATATTACTTTTATTTTATTTAGTATGTGCTTTTTTTTTAAAAGACAGTAGACGCATGTAACGTGTAGAAACTGACAGTAAAATGGCGCACAGAGCCACGCTTCTCACCTACATGTCACACGACACAAATAGGTGATATTTATATAAACTGACCACATATTGGGAATCTGAATGGTTACTTTCTCACCTGAAAAAATATTAAAACTTTTTATGACATTAACAGTCCTACAGCACCCTGTTCAGTAGTGCGTACATGTGAAACGTGACTGTGTTCGCAGACCTTCCCCGGGTTGGTGCTCCTGTCAGTGTCGGAGCCTCCGGTTGAGAGGCTTCGGTTGGTAAATGTGTGTTTTTAAAACTAATTTCGGGGATATGCTCACTCTCAGAAGAAGAAAAAAACAACTATAAAAGAATAGTGTTGTAATGTAGGTTATCAAATGACATATAAAAAACTGAATCATCCTCAGGTCAGTTTACAGTAGAAACAGTCTCTTACTTTGTGTTTGAGGGTCGAGGTTCATTACTGAAGTTAAGAGGTTTATCTTGTGACTGGTCACTCTTCATAGACAGACGGCTGGATACTGGAAACTCTGCTCTCTGTCTGTGGAAACAAAGTTTTTAACATCTACATGTTTGAGAAGACAAAGTGTGACGTGTGGTGTGAAAATGCCAAATGACAAAAATTGACAAAAACAGTTTATTTACTAACAGTTAAACCAAAGGCACTGCTGCATGATGCTGGACTGTCAGATTAACTTGTGCATGTCCAGAAAGCAAACAAAACAATCTGTCCTCTGCCACTTAACTTATTATTATATTAAATATATTTCAGAATTACATTTCAAAACAGCAATCAAGCACAAAATTAAAGCTGCAAACGAAGAAATAATGCAGTCAATGCTCAAACAAGAAAAAGATCAGTGACTGAATTATAAAAGAATAGTGTTGTAATGTAGGTTATCAAATTAAATTAAAAAAAACTGAGTCATCCTCAGGTCAGTTTACAGTAGAAACAGTCTCTTACTTTGTGTCTGAGGGTCCAGGTTCATTACTGAAGTCTGGAGGATCATGTTTAGACCGGTCACCTTTCATTAACAGACGGCTGGATGTTAGAGACTCTGCTCCATGCTCCTCTTTCTCCAAATTATTCATCTTCTGGAGTCTGAGAGGTAAACCAGTAACACTGGAGACACACACACACATACACAGTATAATATCCCAGTTCTACCTCTCAAGTTAGTAGCTTCTTATTAGTTTACATGACTTTAACTACAACCATGTGTGTTTTCCAGCCATCACAAAGATAAACTTTGACTCTGGTTTAAATCCAACAAATAGACTTCAAATAAACATCTGAGTTGTTTTTAACTTTAACTTTCTCTCTATTTTGACCGCACCAGTGTGCCACGTTACATCACTGTGAGGACGCAGAAACCAGGAGAAGAAAAAACTAAACGTTTGAAGATGTGAACACATATTTCTCTGGCACAGTTTAATCAACTAAACAATTAATCCAAACAATAATCAGCAGATTAATCATTAATGACAAAAATACTAATTAAAACCCAAAACTCACCCTGCCTCAGACTTGTTTTCCTTCTTCTGCTCTTTCGACTGTGTGTGTGTGTGTGTGTGAACAGAGATAAACGTTTTGCTAGTCATCGTGTGTGTGTGTGTGTGTGAACAGAGATAAACGTTTTGCTAGTCATCGTGTGTGTGTGTGTGTGTGTGTGAACAGAGATAAACGTTTTGCTAGTCGGTGTGTGTGTGTGAACGTTTTGCTAGTTTAAAAGCGATGAATTTAATTTAAGAGCTTTCTGAAAAGTTTTCTAAATGTTTGCTCGCTGATCGGTACAAACACAGACACGAAGACTTCCTCATTGTACTAAAAACTAAAAGCTGTGTCACCAATGTTCCTCAGCCAGCAACAAGTTGGTGCTAGATTGGATATGTGGGAGAGTCATGATGAGTTCTCCCCCATCAGAGCCAAATAGAAGTAAAGGTTTGTTAAGGCCTCTAGAAGAAAGTGAAAGGGTCCAGATGACTTTGGGATTACATACTTACCTGGTTTAGTTTGTAAAGTCTGAGAAAAAGTTGAAGCTGTCCACTGAAGACCAGCTATTCATAACACTGTTGACGTTATGACAGAATCCATCCACAGCCTTTCTGTGTCACATCTTTGACCTACAGGTTAAAAATCTGTAGACCTCTTCCAAAGATGTGGATGGATAATCAGACCTGTCTTTCTTCAGCTGTAGGTACAAACAAAACCCAAAAACTCCACAGGGTACCTTACCAATGTGTGCCAGATACAGGAAAACAGCAGCAACAGAAAAAAGTAACTAAATTGTAAGTGCACCATCTCACAAAAATGACACAATCATGACAAAATCAGTAACTATTTCTGTAACTTCTAAAAGACCACACAGTGCTTTACATTTCTGAAAGAACTTTGGATAATTTCTTCAATGTCAAGGCCAATACAGCAATGTAAAAATACTCAATGACAAGTAAAAGTCCTGCATGAAGCAAAATGTACTTAAATCTGTATGGATTGCTGTTTTCTTCTATCGTCACTTGGTGGCGCTGTTTCCTTGTTTGTATGTTGCACTTGATTTCAGCAATAAAGTTAAGGAATCAAGAAAACACAGACAATTTAAAGTAAGTACATTTCCTGGAAAGAACCAAGTACTTTACCACGAATTTATAGGTAAAATAAAGGCCGTGTTTAATTGGTACACTTCCAATTAATGAATTCTAATTGCTAAGCTAGCATAAGCTAAAGTCTTAGTTCACAGCAGGTCAGCCAAACATGCAAACATGTTTTATCTACAGAAAAACATACAATTCAACTGAATGAAAATCAAGTTTCCTATTTAAAATGACTGATGAATAAAGATAAACTCAGGTCGAAATGTAAATCTATAAATAGCACCAAATTACAATTCTTTCCTGGAAACTTTAAAGAAATTATAAGAATAATGGACCTTTAAAATAAAGCGTGACCAAAAACTCAGATGGCGTGTCCTGGTGGTCCAGTGGTTAGGCAAAAAAATCAAACAGATCCACAGATATCCAAAACAAAGAACACAGGTTCAATAAAATATGGGTAATTTATACACAAAGACAGAAAAAATAATAAAAATAGATATTATACATGAAGCTGAAGCTTGACTCAGGATGAAAACGCTGCAAGTTGCATTTATTTCCACAGATGTTAGAATTTGGTCTTTGTTTAGCACCATCATCCCACCACCCTCCCTTCAGAAGTTTTAAAACTTCTCAAAACCAACGTTACAGAATGCTTTACACAAAACTAACACACAGTGCCCACAGTCTGTTTACATCATCATCACTGTGTGCAGTGTTGTACAATACATGCAAGATGCTGCACTGAGGTAGAAAAAGAGACGTAAAGGATGTGATTGGATAGGGCTGGATCACACAGCTGAATCACATGATCTCACCTACAAGTTTAAATTATATAGTTATTGTTAAAGCCACCTGATTGGCCTACCAGTGTTTACTTACAGCCTAATGCAAATGACTTGTGTCATAATGATATAAACTATGAATTTTGACATATTTTTGCATATAACGAGGAAGGAGGAGCAAACGAGGAAGTGCAATGTCGATGTGTGAAGTTGTTTGGATGAGCAGTTCTCGAGAAATACATAAAAATACCTCATAAATAATACAGACAGCGCCGCTCTGCCATTGCAACCCACATTGTGGTCGGAGGTGGGATTACATCCATAGTGTTAATGTCTTGAAAACTTTTAAGAGACTTAAGCTCTACTGATGAACTCAGAGCTGTGCGACCCTGCCATGAGAGAGAGGAGGGGACGACATCTCTCTTCGTCTGATAATGTTAAGAGTCAGGCTTTGTTGTTGGTTTCCAGACTCATTTTTAAAAAGACGAGAGAAAAAGGGATAGAGAGGGCGAGTGAACTGAGAGCTGAGGGGAAACTGAGGGAGAGCGGCCGTGAGAGGCAGAAGCTCTGTATCAAAAATGTACGAGCCCTAGTCTCTTGTATTATTTTAAACACAGTGAGTAAATTAAACACTGTCTCCTCCATGTTTCTTTGGCAAGTGACAACGTTTTGAAGCCTCGTAACTGAGAGAAATAACGTGGAAATCTCAGACTCTGCTGCCTCATCTGTTATTTTTTTGTATCAGGACACTTTATTGTGCGTTAACGTATGACAACGTTTAAAGATCCCCTCCAGACATGTATTATGATATTAAAAAATACACATAAAAAGTTCAAATTATCACATTAAAATCCTTAAAATGGTATCTACTCCTTCCCCCTCATTAAAAAATGAAGGAACAAGAAAAAAAAAACTTTTGAGTGGAGGGGGACTTTTAACAATCAATTTGTTCTATACACTAGTTAACACACCTGGAAATCACATCATAGCAGCTGAGTATTAATCACTAATGATTGGTTAAAGAAACATCTAACAAGAAGCTATGCCAGAATAAATAAGAGTGTTAATAATTAGAGCTGCAATGATTAGTCAATTAAAAGATTAGTCAATTGATAGAAAATTAATCGCCAGCTATTTAAATAATGGGCTTAATTGTTTTGAGTCATTTTTAAAGAAACAATGTTAAAATTCTCTTGTTCCAGCTTCTTAAATATGAATGTTTTCTGTTTTCTTTAGCCCTCTATGACAGTAAACTGAATATCTTTGGGTTGTGGACTGTTGGTTGGGACAAAACACATTTCAGGTTGTATGGTGGGCTTTGGGAAATGGTGATCGACATTTTTCAACATTTTCTGACATTTTATAAACCCAACGACTAATCGATTAACTGAGAAAATATTTGACAGATTAGTTGCAGCCCTGTTAATAATACTTATTCAATCTGTCTCATTTAGAATTATGGCTTTGTGGACACATAAATAATGAAACAGAGGCACAATTTGACCCCAAAAAACAACCTCATCTGCTAATTCAAGAGAACATATGCACTTCAATTAATCACATCAAAAGGCACATGATCAATACAGTGAGTACCTAATACCATGTAGTAAGGTATAATACTTATATATGATAGTATATTTTTCCAGCAGTGATTCGGGGGCTATCTGAGCTTATGTGATCATTCACATCTTGGCTTTGGGACTTGAACTGGAGTAAAGATGGTGCTGCAGAAAATCCAAGATCTTCCTCCAGGAGTCCTCCTGAGCGTCTGATTGGGGTTTAGTTTGTCCTCCCCACAGTAAAATCACTGCAACACACAATGTTATATTTGAGAGAATATTCTGCTTAAACAGTCTGTAAATACTGATTATTAAAAGCTTAAATAAACACAGCTGGAGGATTTTATTGGATATATAAGGAAGAATAAAGTACATTGACACCAGGGCTGCAAAGTCCCCAGTAGAAACATTCTGCTTCAGTTAATGCAGGTTTAAGTGAAAATATAGTCATTAAATGCCATTAAAATAACAATTATAACCTAAAAAACGTAAACTTTTTAATGTTGTCCAGTTTTAACAGATGGCAGACGTCTTTTGTGCTCTCAGCTGCTCCCACAGTACTGCTCCACTGTTCTGATCACATTCTGAGCTGCATGCCAACAAACGATCACTCCGGAGCCACTAAAGACAGATCAATCTGCCTACACGGGGACGATGGTGAGCTGCCACTCTGCATATTTCTTGCAAGCTTGCTGCTACGTTTCCTGGCTGAAATTCCACTTTTAAAATATTTTATGCATTTCTTCTGATAACAATGAAAAATAATCACAGAGTTTGATGAACTAAATCATCATTTGGTTCTCTGATAAAATGTGAATGTGTTGTTAGTATAGTGTTCAGTAGAGTCAACTTCCTGTGTGACCCTGTAACAAGTAGAACTCACCTTTGGCTTTTGTGCTTTCCATTATAAAGTTAGTAGCTCTGAAATGAGGCGAGTAGGGCGGCTCAATGAGATGTCCAGTGTCAGGGTAATGAACTCTGGTCAGCAGGTGCTCCTTCCCTGCTGCATGCATCATCTGGGCGACCTGGGGGTCAAAGATCAAACAAATGTAAGGTGCTAGTTGGACATGTTTAACCAGAGGCCCTATTTCTTTGTAAACAAGTAACTGAGTTATTAGATGTAAGATGAGGCTTTACTTTTCAGTTCTGTAAAGATGGATTTAAGTTTATTTGGACTTGTTGTCATGGCAATAAGTAGCTGCAGCCCTACAGTGACATTATCTGATTTAAGATATGTAATTTTTGTTTTATTAACAGTTAGATGCAATGAAAAAGTGTGTGTGTGTGTGTGTGTGTGTGTGTGTGTACTCACATCCTCAGCAGACTCCACTGCAGGTGTGTTCTGATCATCATGACCGCTGACCAACAACATTGGACAGTTTATTTTTCCCACCTAACAAAGCATCAACCACAAGGAACAACTGGAGTTAGTTAGAATGAACCAGTATAAGTTGTTTTTTTGTTTTTTTTGATCACACAAAGCGGTAGGTCTTGGGTGCACACAGCTCAACTTTATCTTTACTGTCCCTGAGGGGACATTTGTCTTGCAGCCAGAAAGCTGAAATTGTTGTGTAAAGTACTTTTTTGTAAGTTTTTTGTACGTACTTTTTGTCATATCTCACAGGTGCTTTATTCTATCATTCCAGTTTTTCATGACTTTGTCAATCAATATGTTCCCAATGACTTCATATTGTTGTTTTCTGTTTCTGTCTTAATTAGTGTTTTTTTTTTAAATACTAATGTATTTGGGTTTTGAACAGTTATCAAAAATCCCTTTTTACTGTTAGTTTAATTACTTACTATATTTGATGCTCCAACAATGAGTCTTTCTATATTTACAGTGAATCAAATTATTTCCTGTAATGTTAAAGAGATGCTGGTGCAGTTATTTCTAATATTAGTGGTAATTTTCAGTGACAGCAAAACTAATGATGTTCCCATCAGCCTCAGCTGTAGTAAATGTTAGTATACTAACACACTAAGATGGTGAACGTGGTAAACATTATACTTGCTAAACATAAAGAGCTTTATATCTCTAATAACAGAGGTGGGTAGCAGACATGTTGGAGACGTTAATGAAACCAATATATAGTGCAACATACTTACGTCCACTTTCTTTGAGAGGTTAGTGGTAATTGGTAGATTTATATCTCGCAATATGTGATGGTTGTTCTCATCCACACGTGCCTTGTGAAAATTCCTGCCAACACAAGTAATAATCACTTTATTTATCAGTCCAACCGGGAAACTGTGTGTGCTGTATTTATGTTATTGACAGAACCGAATACCTACCTGATCCAAATTGTATATACTTCGTCGAGGGTTTTCCCACGTGGATAAAAGTGGTTGCCGCTGACACAAACACAACACCGAGGCTGGAACACAACGATGATGTTTGTTGAGTTTTCAATCCAACAAAAGACTACATCAATAGATTTCACTGATTAGTATTAGGGGTTATGCTGAATCGATATTCGGCAAAGCACAAACATTTATTTTTTACAAATATTTTAAAAATTATGTCTTCGGGAAGAAAAAAACAAAACATGTCAAATACTGCGCACAGGTTGGTTACGTCACTATCTCAGTCTCTCTCCTCTGCTCTGCTGTTACGTCTATTAGCAGGTCTCAATAAGGGGAGTCACATCCACCTGCTACATGACGCACATTTCATTTGGACATCACTCCCAGACTTGGGGGTGTTCGCCAGAGATAAAGCTGAGCTACTGACACGAGCAAAGTGCTCTCAAGGGAATCTCCATAACCTGTTGTTCCCCTTCTCCTCTCTACAAAGTTAGGTTGTAAAAAAATAGGCAATAAATGAAAAGTGCAAAGATATAATCACCTCTGAAGTTTTTGTCTCTGAGGTTATGGGTGTATAAATACCTACAGGTCTGTCTGCACATTTGTGACAAGCCAAGTTTTAGCTCAGTAGTCAGCACAGTTGTCTATGATCTGGGAGACTCGAGTCTGAGACTCGGTGTGGGGACCTCCTTTGGAAGATAGTTTATTCATAAACACTTATTTTAACACTTTAATGTCCTAAAACTAAGAGCGTAATAAAAAAAACTGGATTTTTACACCTATTTCCACTTTAATTTGAATACAAATACAAATAATTTTGCTGCCTCAAGAAATATAGATACAAATACAAATACTGGACCTCCCTAATTAGTATGATGATAAAAGTGTAGGTCAGCCCTCCATGACAAACAGGTAACAACCACATATTCAAGGCTGAAGGAAAAGCAACTCCAAGATATTTTGCGACTATTACTTACCTTGATAAGGGTGCACTCAGCTGCCAAATGCATGATCACAATCGCGCCAAAGGAAATACCAAGAATTCCAACTCTGTCTGGGATCACTTGAGGATGATCCCTGACAATATTAAATGCTGACTGTGCAGAAGTAGATACCAGGAGATAAAGAAAAGAAGATAAGAAAGAATGTTTGATAAGTCCAAATCTCAAACTACATATGTACCAGCAAAGTTTGTGTGTAAAGTCCTCGCCAAGTTCTCACTGAGTACTAGTAAGTTTCAAACAAGCTCTTGTGAAGATGCACTGTTGTGTAGCAAGTTGATGTTGGTTGAACTTTTTCCAGTCTTTTGCACTATGACCATGACACCCACAGAAACCCCAATGAAAACAATGCAAGACCCAATTTTTACTGGTATCTGAGTTTCGAGCTAGTCAGTGTTCTTATGTTGTTTTGTCTCCATCAGTCTTGCCCCTGTTCTCTCTCCAGGTGCTGTTAGCTGATAGATTTCCACCTGGGAGCTTCAGGTCTGGTCTCTCATTGCTATTTTGAATCTGAGGGACTCAGTTACTAACAGGAACATCCTTAAGAGGAGGTATCTGTGACGTACTGGCTGACAGATGTCTGCTAAAATTATTTAAAGCTACTATGTAATAACAGTTATAGTTAAAACACTGTTTTCATTTTTCATCAATTTAGGACTGCAAGAACTGATTTATTTTCCTTTTCTATTAATCTGCTGACTTTCTCAGTTAATCAATTGGTCTATAAAATGTCAGTAAATAATGAAAAATGTCTTCAAATGTCTTTTGTTTTGTTCAACAAACAGCCCAAAACCAAAAGAAATTCTGTTGACTATCACATAAAATAAATCAAAGCTCACAACTGAGACACTGGAAAAATAGAATGTTGGAATTTTTACTTCATAAATTACTTAAAGTATTAATAGTATTAATTATTATGATAGTTGCTGATAAATTTTCTGTTGCATGACTAATTGTTTCAGCTCTATAGCAGTTTAAACTTTGGAGGGATGTAGGGCAGCAGAGTTTGGAGAAAATGTAGAGTAGCAACATAACTCTTTAAAAAAGAAAAAGTAAATATTGTGTGAAGAGTCTCAACCCACCCAAAATTATATCACAACAACAAACAAACTGATACCCTTCAAACAGGTAGTGGAAACTCTACAGTTAATAAAATAACAAACCTCAAAATATTTGAACTCTAGCTCTGCTGACTTCAGCTCACCAGGGAAGAAATATTCCAGCGCCAAAGACGCATAACCACGGGACGCCAGCAAGGCCGAACGATACTCCAACAGCCCTCCAGCGACTCCCCACATATCCATCAGCCCAGGGAAGGGTCCTGGACCTAAGGCATGGAGAAAGATTACAAACTTGAAAATGATTTTTTAAAAGAAAGCGATCCTTAATCGTGCCTAAATCGAACAAAAAATGGTCTTTTTGAAGATCAATAAACTGGAGATGTTTTTTCAGGTGATGCAGACGTACCTGGAGGTATAAACAGGGTCCCTCGCACTCCTTTCTCCCTGATATCGATCCTCTGGACCCCTGGAGCCATGTACCATCTCTCAGTGAGCACCGAGGCCAGAGGAGGCTGCTCCCTGAAGCCCTCAGCTATGTGTCCACTGTAGACCGAGATGTTGACCAGCATGGGGCTGCGGACGTCCATCTTTCTCAACCTGATAGGTAAAGAAAAGCATTTAACATTCACAGTGTGTCACCTAATGACAAACAGAGCTTCTTCCATTTCTGTGCACTTTACTCTATTTTACTGATTAACAAGAGCTTAGAAATAAAAAAACTAACCAAGCCGACTCATCTCAAGTGAACAAGGTCTTTGATTTTGTGAAGCTGCTCGTCTGGTAGTTTTACATTTGTTTAATTTAACATAATCTAAAGTTTTCCTGTATGTCTGAAGTAGATAATTTACTAAAACCAACCTAATCATTCCTCCTGTTCATACTTAACACAGGAGGAATGATTACAGCAAGAAAAACATGTTTCGTGAACATACGGTCGAGTTGTCATGAGTTGTCGAATGTTCATTTAAACTTCTAAACACATCATATCATCATTTTAAGCATATAAACCTAAAAGCTCTGAATTAAGACCTCCAAGATTCAGAGCTGAAGCTAACATTAGCTCAAACAGCTTAACGCTAAATGCAAAGCTGTTGATCTTATCAGTCCAACATCAAAACAATGTAAGTCAAGACTCACTAGCAATTTGTCTTTACTACTTTTAGTAGGCAACTATGCAGCATATTTCATAGTCAAGAGATGTGAACTATTTTTGCAGAGACTTTCTAAAAGGGTTGTTAATAACTGAATATGCTAACAAACACAGCAGAGGATGGAGAATCTTGTGCCAACGTGTATCTAACAAGAAATTGTTTCATTAAAAATAACAGTGGTAAATAAGACAATTAATTATCTGCAGTTTCACAGAAACAGCACTTCATGTATTACCTGAGGCCTTTTCGGCTGCCTGGGACAGGACGCATGCTCCACAACAAGCCCATGGGCTCTATTCCTACGTATGTCCCACCAAAACTCAAATCCTCAGCAACTGCAAAAGCAATCGACTGTCAACAACAAGAAAACAAAACATACAAAATATCCAACAAGCAAACCAGCTGTGAAGTTAAGGACAGACAGCAAGGCATCAAAAGACTTGAAGATTTTGGTTTAAAATATGTTTGTGATAAAGAGGAGAACCCACCAGACACTGTTCCTCTGTGATCACTGATGTAGTGGGCGTAGGCCTCCCAGTAGTCCTTGTCCTCGGAGTGGTGGAGGGAGCGAAGAGTTACTGGAGATCCTGCGGGCAGATTCTCCACCAACACCTTGAACTTCTCATCGACCAGAGCCCGAGTGGGGAGGACAGAGAGAATCGGAGGGACGGTCTGGAACATGGTCGATAATCGTCTGTGGAGAAATGCAAACACATGAGCACGAGTTACAGGTTGTTAAAGCCAGTAACAAGGACTAGGAATGTCCTCAGTTATGGATTTTAAAAGTCATTTTGTGACTAAATTACTGTATCTGCTTGGCTTGGCAGGTGACCATTGTCCACATTGAATCCAAGGATAACCTGATCCCTAACCCTGTGATCCTCCAGGTCTGATGGCTCCAGGATGAGGATAGCACACTGGGTGAGTACATAGTTTCAGTTCAGCATCATGCTTTTTCCACATCTGCTCTGGACTGATGAGTGCCAGTAATGTCAATGAGTTGGGCATATTTTCTTTACAGTCACCAGAGACCCAGCCTGATCTGGAACGATCACAGCGAATGGATAATCTATAACTCTGTGACATCATCAGGAGATCTGGATCAATGGACCTGATGCTGCTTGTCAAGTAAATTCACACTTTCATAGTGCAATGTTTGGTTTTTTCGTGTAATTTGTTTTTAGTTAAGAAATGATTTTTTTTGACAAAAAACAAACAAACGTTAGAACTGTGTTCCAGACGAGATTTGATCCTGTGTTCGCATGAGAAGACAGCACACCCAGCTGAAGAAAAAAAAACAACTCCTGCCTCGTTTGTAGGTTTTTTGTCCGTTTGTGGTGTCTGGATTTAGAGCGAAGTGAGACATCCCTCGTGTTTAGTATCGCTGCTGCTCCTAAGCGGAAACAGGAAGTGCGGTGTTTGTTTGGGTGTTAGCAAAAGTTGTCACATTTGCACTTTTATTTTCACTCTTTTTTAAATCTTACCGTCGTCTCTTTCTGTTTCTAAGAAGTTTGTTTAACCCTCTGAACTTCACTTCGCCATAGTTACTGTTATTCAGAGTTTTTGTCGGCTTGTGACGCTGGAGCGGGAAGTTAAAGCGGCTAGCTAAGGTTAGCATGCCGGTCGTTATCTGCTGACTTTCACGGGAATGTGTCGTGGTTGTCGTGGTGACGGCAGCTGTTGAAAACACGGACAGAACATGTAGGTGTCCTCTTAAATTATCGTATGTTCAACACAGTATAAATTCGTCTTGTCCTTTTTGTATTACATTATGTTAATTAAATGGTGTTCACATTTCCTCACTTATTTTTCTGAAATTAATGTTTTAAATGACATTGACATGAAATGCTGAATCTCGCTACAGTTTCACACCGATGGTCACAAGTTAAGCAGACGGTAGGCCGGTCAAACCCGGTGAATACTGGCTGTGTGACCGCACAGTTTACACAATATTTAGCCACAAAGTCTACTTTTAGTATGTGCACAATGACAAAGCAGGTTGTTTGAATATGGGCCACTTTTTACGTTTTGTTTCCCACATTATAAGAAACATTACGAGGTGAATGCTTCTTGCTGAGCACAGTTTAACTTACATAAATGGTTGGCGTAGATAATAAACACATTGATTGATTGATTAAAGTAAAATTGATAAGGCTTTTTGGAGCCAGCTGCCGTTGAAGCAGCCGATTCTGTTTCCCTTTACGGCACCATACTATAAGTCTTGCGTATTTGCCAGGTTACCGGACGTATTCACAGAACTAACGTAAGTGAGAAGCACAACTGGATGCATCGAAAGCTAAATAGGCTAAAACAGTCATTTTTGTAATTTTGGGGAAAGACGCAAAATCCTATAGGCTATGTTTTTGCTATGCAGGGTTATTCAATTAGTGAATAAATGAATGAATGAATGTTTAAAATAAGGGAGGAAGGAAGTAAATATATGTATAAGGATAAAAACAACATGTAAAAACAACACCAAAGTTACAAAAATTACATATTTAGCTTTCCATACATCCAGTGGAAAAAAGGCACATGAGGGAGTTAAAGCACAGTTGAAGCACCCCAAATAATGATCACTGACAAAACACTCACTACAGTGAAAAACAAGACATCTGCAGGGTGAAACAGATGAAAGAGCAGGGGGAGTTAATAATAATTAGAATAGTTATAATTAGAAGTAAAATCAGTTCTCTTTCAAATCAAACAACCCATGGTGTGAGTGCAAAGTATTGTAACTTGCAAATGTAAATTGCAACTGCATTTCTAACCTTTTTTATCAAATATAGCTTAACCATATCATGTGATATGCTACTTCAGTACACTTTAACAGCACATATTACTGGGACTACAGAAAATTGCAGATGAACATTTAATATCCAGGAATTCACATTATAGACTCTACCACCGATTATGCCTGTAACAAACTGGCCACAATATCACACATTGACTATACACGGTCCAGCCAAATACTAGGTTTTAACTTAGTCTTGTTTTTACAGTCTATGGAATGAGCTGAGGCAGGTATGGTCGGACAGATACTTACAGTTGTCGTGTGGTAACGTACACTGACCTCAGTGTACCTCTTGTAAAGCTAAAACATCTCATCATTCTGGCAGGTGAAGAAACAACTGAAGTCAAACTTCAATTCAAGTTTGTTGTGATCTCGGCGAGAAGACGTTAACTGTTGGCTTGTTAGACCGTAAGTTTGCAGTCCACCGAGCTGATATTTAATAATTATAAATTTACCAAAATCAAGCCAGAATATACAGCAGTAGTGATGATGACGGGTGTTCTAAGGTCGCGTTTCGTTCACGTCCTGCATGTGAAAGATATCTGTCCTCTTCAGCACATGGCAGCCTTAAATGCTCGCACACAATTAATCTTCTTAAATTAAACTTTCAACATCAACTCAGTAAAGAAGCTAACGGTTGCTTTCTGCAGACAGCAGTGACACTGAAAGACATACAGTGTCGTTGGGAGCCGCACTGGGAGTGAAATGACCGTGTTCCAAAACATGCGGCAGGGGGGCTGGGATTATTGACTTTATTATAATTGATAGATTAACAACGGCATATTTGACAAAGGTGGAAGAAGTATTCAGATTCTTTACTTAAAGATCCCCTGCAGACATGTATTAAGATTATTATTAAGTGTATTAAATTTTCATCAAAAAAGTATAATTATCCTGTTAAAATCATTAAAATTACATATACTCCTTCTCCCTCTTTAACGATAAAACTTTATTGTCCGATGCTCCAACAATCATCAGAATAACATAATACAGGGTAAAAGAACATCTGTGTGATCACCATTTAGCAGTCACCAAATTGACATGATACAATATATAAGCAACAACTGAGAAAACACTGAGTCCTTCACCTGTCCATCTTCACCTGTCCATCTTCACCTGTCCTTTGTCATGCACACACATACACATACACATGTCCTACATCCAAAAATTAAATCTAGAAATTCCCAAATCTATAAATCTGCAAATATATTTAATTTCCAAAGTTTTCCTGCTGGACACAAGATGTCTCCTTGTTCATTCTCAGTGTTTGTGCACTGGAGGCTTCAAGTTTCCACATCATACTTTGTGTAAGTTGAATGTTGGACCACGGATGGCCCCAAACTAGTTGTGATGTCACAAATCATGCTTGTAGGCCTGACCCTTAAAACTGGACTTTTAATAAGCACAGAGAAAGTTTCTACTTTCACCAGATGAATGTGAAAACAGCCTTCCAGTGTCAAACTCTGCACATACATCATTCTGCACAGTGAAGCTCAAACATTCAACTGTAGGAACAAGAAGGAAAACACATGTTTTTAGTGGAGGGGGACTTTAATTAAAAGTACCAATACAGCAATGTAAAAATACTCCATTACAAGTAAAAGTCCTGCATGAAAAATACTTAAAAGGTACATTATGCAACTTGAAAAATTGTCAACCCATCTTTTAAAGAACATTACTATATTGAGTGTGCATTTGCTAATATAACATGCCTAAAACAGGACTAGTAGGAGTAGGAGAAAAGTGTCACACATTCTGGCTCTATTTACATTTGTCTTTTATTCAGAGGAGTTTTTGGCCCTTAGGCCCTCTTCAAGGTCAACAATCATTATCATGAACAATCATCTTGAAGAAGACCTGAGGGCCAAAACGTTACCTGAAAAAAAGAGAAATACACCCCAGAGTGTGCAACGCTTTTTTCCTACTGTCAAGTCTACTTCCACTGATCAACACCTCACCACAACCCTTAGTGTGTTACCTTTCTGTTATAAAACAGGACTTGTATCATAATTTTATCTCAGATTAAACAGGTTTTTACATTTCATTTTATTATTATTAAATTGAGACTAAAATTCATATTTAAAATTGACACTGATAGATTTTCACTATAAATGTTACAAGAAAATAAATATATATATATTTTTTTTTTGCTGAAATATTGGATCATTTGAACATTTATTGAAATGAAACCATGTGAGAAGTTTAGAGGGAAAAATCACTATTTGGTGGAGCTGTTAACAACTCATAGACATCTGAAATGTGACCCCGACTACACACTGCTTTTTGTAAGACGTTAAATCACAAGTCTCCACCCCACCTGCATCATTGCATAGACTGCCACTCCTGACTAGACCACTCCCACAAGATTATATAACTCCGCCCTTCAGGCCTGTGACTCCCTCTTTTCCATCCAAACCATTCCAGGCAGAACATGGGGCGGCGAGATGCTTCTCTTCCACAGACTGTCTATGCAGATACCAACTTGCTTGGACAGAGACGATGGAGGCACAGTCAAATACTAATCGATCGGTTTTGGTCAAGCTTCATCAGAGACTACCTTCACAACCTACAGGTACGGAATAAATTGCAAAAGGACACTCAGAATCTGAAGGAAGGAACAGTAGTACTATTAATGGACCCTCAACTACCTAGAGGACTATAGCCTGTAGGAGAAATGTCACATATCATACCCAGTCATGATTGAAGGACCCAAAATGTGGAGGTCACATCTAAAAAGAAGAGGTATATTTGAGCAGTGGCCTGACTGGTCATTCTTTCATCAGTTGTATCTGACTCCAAGAACTAACTTGTGATTTGCTTATCAAATTCTAATGTCCCATTTGAAGGGGTGGCTGTTAAATGACAAGTCTCAACCTCACCTGCATCATCACATAGACAGACTATATAACTCCACCCTTCAGGCCTTTGGTTCCCTCTTTTTCCTCCAAACCATTACAGGCAGAACAAAGAGAGAACCCATATACCTGAGTTTATCCCTATGTATCCTATCCTATGTAATTGTTGGAACGGCTTCCTGGATTCTGTGTTTAAATGTGCACCAGCTATTTTAATAATGGGCTTAATCATTTTGAGTCATTTTTAAAGAAACAATGTTAAAATTCTCTTGTTCCAGCTTCTTAAATATGAATGTTTTCTATTTTCTTTAATCCTCTATGACAGTAAACTGAATATCTTTGGGTTGTGGACTGTTGGTTGGGACAAAACACATTTCAGGTTGTATGGTGGGCTTTGGGAAATGGTGATCAACATTTTTCAACATTTTCTGACATTTTAGAAACCCAACGACTAATCGATTAACTGAGAAAATACTTGACAGATTAGTTGCAGCCCTGTTAATAATACTTATTCAATCTGTCTCATTTAGAATTATGGCTTTGTGGACACATAAATAATGAAACAGAGGCACAATTTGACCCCAAAAAACAACCTCATCTGCTAATTCAAGAGAACATAGGCACTTCAATTAATCACATCAAAAGGCACATGATCAATACAGTGAGTACCTAATACCATGTAGTAAGGTATAATACTTATATATGATAGTATATTTTTCCAGCAGTGATTCAGGGGCTATCTGAGCTTATGTGATCATTCACATCTTGGCTTTGGGACTTGAACTGGAGTAAAGATGGTGCTGCAGAAAAGCCAAGATCTTCCTCCAGGAGTCCTCCTGAGCGTCTGAATGGGGTTTAGTTTGTCCTCCCCACAGTAAAATCACTGCAACACACAATGTTATATTTGAGAGAATATTCTGCTTAAACAGTCTGTAAATACTGATTATTAAAAGCTTAAATAAACACAGCTGGAGGATTTTATTGGATATATAAGGAAGAATAAAGTACATTGACACCAGGGCTGCAAAGTCCCCAGTAGAAACATTCTGCTTCAGTTAATGCAGGTTTAAGTTCAGTTGAAGAGCAATAACATACTGTAGTAAAAACTGTACTGTAGGCTCACTGCCTAAAGATTGCTGCAGCTATTATTTTCTTTGTGGGACCTCACTTGGTAACCCACGTTTATCACTGTAATGTATGTAAAGGTTTTCACTTTTTAAGAGCTTTTGCAAAGAAATTTGTCAAGGAGATCCTGTAGAATCATTTAAATGGTGAAAATATAGTCATTAAATGCCATTAAAATAACCTTGATAACCGATTATAACCTAAAAAAACGTAAACTTTTTAATGTCCAGTTTTAACAAGTGGCAGGCACCTTTTCTGCTCTGCGCTGTTAACAGCTGCTCCCACAGTACTGCTCCAACTTTGGAAAAGCCACAAGCCTCTGCTCCATTAAATCAAATTTCACTTTCAAATCATGTTCTGGTCACATTCTGAGCAGCATGCCAACAAACGATCACTCCGGGGCCGCTAAAGACAGATCAATCTGCCTACACGGGGACGATGGTGAGCCATTTGACTTTTAAAGTATCACGTGTTTCTGATGCATTTCTTCTGATCACAATGAAAGAAATCACGGAGTTTGATTAAATAAATCATCATTTGGTTCTCTGATAAAATGTGAATGTGTTGTTAGTATAGTGTTCAGTAGAGTCAACTTCCTGTGTGACCCTGTAACAAGTAGAACTCACCTTTGGCTTTTGTGCTTTCCATTATAAAGTTAGTAGCTCTGAAATGAGGCGAGTAGGGCGGCTCAATGAGATGTCCAGTGTCAGGGTAATGAACTCTGGTCAGCAGGTGCTCCTTCCCTGCTGCATGCATCATCTGGGCGACCTGGGGGTCAAAGATCAAACAAATGTAAGGTGCTAGGTGGACATGTTTAACCAGAGGCCCTATTTCTTTGTAAACAAGTAACTGAGTTATTAGATGTAACATGAGGCTTTACTTTTCAGTTCTGTAAAGATGGATTTAAGTGTATTTGGACCTGTTGTCATGGCAATAAGTAGCTGCAGCCCTACAGTGACATTATCTGATTTAAGATATGTAATTTGATTTGTTTTATTAACAGTTAGACGTAATGAAAAAGTAACAAAATGTGATGAGGTAACATGATCCTCTTCTTCAATTTGCACAAGTATTGTGATTGGACAAATGATGCCTCTAATTTATTCATTTAATGATTTATTTAAACAGGTGGTCTCATTAAGATTAGGATTTCTTTTTTAAGAGAGACCTGTATACAAGAATAAACATACACAGTTTAAGCGTGGAAAGACACACACACACACACACATTTGACATTTTCACATTAAGTAAAACAATTACAAGTGGGATTGCAAATATTTATTAATATCCTTTTAAAATCTTCAGGTGAAACGAGAGTTTTTAGTTTCAAAGTTTTTTGCAGCTCATTTAATCTGTAATTCTGCACTTTCACAGAATACTAGGCAGGTGATTGGATGAACCATCTGTCTATCACCTTCTTCCCTTGCCAGGCAGCTGGATTCGTCAGATCACAAGATTGCGTGAGAATCATAGGACACCGATTGGTCCAAACCACCGATGGTTTGGCCACAAACGCATAATTTGAAGCCAGGCGAGATGGATTCTCGCGTGATCTCCTGATGCCATGATCTCAAAAATCCAGCTGCCTCGCAAGGTAAGGAGAGGCATGCATACAATATCACCATAATCAAGTACAGACATAACTGTAAACACACGCTCTGTGTGTGTGTGTGTGTACTCACATCCTCAGCAGACTCCACTGCAGGTGTGTTCTGATCATCATGACCGTTGACCAACAACATTGGACAGTTTATTTTTCTCACCTAACAAAGCATCAACCACAAGGAACAACTGGAGTTAGTTAGAATGAACCAGTATAAGTTGTTTTTTTGTTTATATGATTGCATCAATCCAGCACTATTTCAGTTTTAACCGTAATTGATCATGTGACAGCAGCACTTGCACATATCTCATATATCCGATTTTTTTGCCAATCATATTTTCCGCACATAGCCGCACTATAGTTTATGTCACGCACATAGCTGCTGTGGTACAGACAACACACACCCAACATGCACGCTGTGGCAGCTGCGGCACAGACAGTACAGCCACGCTCACACAACATGTCGTTGGTGTGGAAGTTCTTCAGTGTGAGTGAAGACACAAAGCTCGCAAATTGTAATACCTTTAAGTCCAAAATAAGCCGTGGAGAAACAACCTTGAAAACATTTGGAACAACTAACTTAATCAGACACTTAAAAAACATCACCCCAGTGAACAGGCCCAATTTCAAGAAGAAAAATGTAAGTTACTTAAATAGTCAATAAACATAATTGAATTTCAATATTCCATTAAAGAAAAGTTACAAAAATGTTTGTTTATGCTGTCAATTATAGCTCTTAGAAAGAAAGGAAATATATAAAGAAAGAAAATCTTTCATTCTCATTAAATTCTTATAAAGAAAGAAAATCGGAATCAGCCAACAAAATTGAATTCAGTGCATCTCTAGTTATAATACTGATGTGTGTAGAGGTGTGTGGGGTTATTTGTAGCAGCCTGGTGTTATTTGCATGTGATTTAATGAAGGCAACATATCTGTCCTGCTGCCTTCAGATGCTGCAGGGATTTAATGAACTGAAGGAGAAGCTTCTCATACAGCATAAAGCAGCTGTGGACAACAGATACTGTAAGATTCATCTGTAATAATTTATAGATAAATGCAGACTGAATTACTGTGCTTTAACCTCATTAAACGTTTTTATGCATTTTTGAAGGTGAATGTCTCCTCGTGACTGAATCCCCCCCTTAATGTTAAACTGGCAACCTCTTTTCTTTGTTTTAAACAATTATATTTACTATATTTTATGCTCCAACAATGGATCATTATATATTCACAGTTAATCAAACAACACACTAAGATGGTGAACGTGGTAAACATTATACTTGCTAAACATAAAGGGCTTTATATCTCTAATAACAGAGGTGGGCAGCAGACATGTTGGAGACTTTAATGAAACCAATATATAGTACAACATACTTACGTCCACTTTCTTTGAGAGGTCATTGGTAATTGGTAAACTTATATCTCGCCATATGTAATGGTTGTTCTCATCCACACGTGCCTTGTGAGAATTCCTGCCAACACAATAGATCAGTCCAACCGTAAAACTGTGTGTGCTGTATTTATGTTACTGACAGAACCGAATACCTACCTGGCCAACGTTTTATGGACTCCACTGAGGGTTTTCCCACGTAGATAAAGGTGGCTGCCGCTGATACAAACACAACACCGAGGCTGGAACACAACACACGATGATGTTTGTTGAGTTTTCAATCCAACAAAAGACTACATCAATAGATTTCACTGATTAGTATGATGATAAAAGTGTTGGTCAGCCCTCCATGACACACAGTTAACAACCACATATTAAAGGCTAAAGAAAAAGCGAAGCTGTTACCTTGGTAATGGTGCTCTCAGCTGCCAAATACATGGTCACAATTGCGCCAAGGGAAAGACCGAGAATTCCAACTCTGTCTGGGATCACTTGAGGATGATCCCTGACAATATTAAACGCCGCCTGTGCAGAATTAGATACCAGAGCAGTTTAAACTTTGGAGGGATGTAGGGCAGCAGAGTTTGGAGAAAATGTAGAGTAGCAACATAAATCTTTAAAAAAGAAAAAGTAAATATTGTGTGAAGAGTCTCAACCCACCCAAAATTATATCACAACAACAAACAAACTGATACACTTCAAACAGGTAGTGGAAACTCTACAGTTAATAAAATAACAAACCTCAAAATATTTGAACTCTAGCTCTGCTGACTTCAGCTCACCAGGGGAGAAATATTCCAGCGCCAAAGACGCATAACCACGGGACGCCAGCAAGGCCGAACGATACTCCAACAGCCCTCCACCGCCTCCCCACATATCCATCAGCCCAGGGAAGGGTCCTGGACCTAAGGCATGGAGAAAGATTACAAACTTGGTCTAAAGAAAAACATTTTTATAGAAAGCAATTATTAATCATGCCTGAACAAAAAAGGGTCTTTTTGAAGATCAATAAACTGGAGATGTTTTTTCAGGTGATGCAGACGTACCTGGAGGTATAAACAGGGTCCCTCGCACTCCTTTCTCCCTGATATCGATCCTCTGGACCCCTGGAGCCATGTACCATCTCTCAGTGAGCACCGAGGCCAGAGGAGGCTGCTCCCTGAAGCCCTCAGCTATGTGTCCACTGTAGACCGAGATGTTGACCAGCATGGGGCTGCGGACGTCCATCTTTCTCAACCTGATAGGTAAAGAAAAGGGCATTTAACATTCACAGTGTGTCACCTAATGACAAACAGAGCTTCTTCCATTTCTGTGCACTTTACTTTATTTTACTGATTAACAAGAGCTTAGAAATAAAAAACTAACCAAGCCGACTCATCTCAAGTGAACAAGGTCTTTGATTTTGTGAAGCTGCACGTCTGGTAGTTTTACATTTGTTTAATTTAACATAATCTAAAGTTTTCCTGTATGTCTGAAGTAGATAATTTAAGTCAAGTTGGTATGTTGTTTACCCTTTAATGCACCTGAAAGTACAACAACAAATCCCTTCTAACCTTAACTGTCAAACAACAAATCACTGTCAGTTGGCATCATTCCACCAAGTTGTTTTAGTGATTTAATTCAAGGGTAGGATCGCAATTTTTCAAGTCAGTCTTAAAACAGCAGTCAGATGTCCATATGAACAGTGAAAGAGGTTTTCCTTGCTGTAATCATTCCTCCTGTTCATACTGGATATTAAAAGATCCCCTTCAAATGTGCTTTCAGTGTAGATGATGGGGGCCAAAATCCACAGTGTGTCCACACAGTCAATTAGTGCAAAAATGTATGTTTCCTCGGACAGTGTTTCCCTGTTGAGCTGTGGTGGAAGTATAGTAACAAAAAGAGGGACTTTGGCACTAAAAAGACTGTAACGTTGAAAGATATCTACTTGATTTGACTCATTTGGACGCTGAAGCTTCATATTAGCTTCAGATAAACTTTTAAATCCATGTTTGCACAGAAGGAGGACTGTGGATTTTGTCCCCCATCATTTACATTGTAAGTGTATTATGATCTTCTAATGGTCAGTATGAACAGGAGGAATGATTACAGCAGGAAAAACATTTAACATTTAAACATCAAACACATCATATCATCATTTTAAGCATATAAACCTAAAAGCTCTGAATTAAGACCTCCAAGATTCAGAGCTGAAGCTAACATTAGCTCAAACAGCTTAACGCTAAATGCAAAGCTGTTGATCTTATCAGTCCAACATCAAAACAATGTAAGTCAAGACTCACTAGCAATTTGTCTTTACTACTTTAAGTAGGCAACTATGCAGCATATTTCATAGTCAAGAGATGTGAACTATTTTTGCAGAGACTTTCTAAAAGGGTTGTTAATAACTGAATATGCTAACAAACACAGCAGAGGATGGAGAATCTTGTGCCAACGTGTATCTAACAAGAAATTGTTTCATTAAAAATAACAGTGGTAAATAAGACAATTAATTATCTGCAGTTTCACAGAAACAGCACTTCATGTATTACCTGAGGCCTTTTCGGCTGCCTGGGACAGGACGCATGCTCCACAACAAACCCATGGGCTCTATTCCTACGTATGTCCCACCAAAACTCAAATCCTCAGCAACTACAAAAGCAATCGACTGTCAACAACAAGAAAACAAAACATACAAAATATCCAACAAGCAAACCAGCTGTGAAGTTAAGGACAGACAGCAAGGCATCAAAAGACTTGAAGATTTTGGTTTAAAATATGTTTGTGATAAAGAGGAGAACCCACCAGACACTGTTCCTCTGTGATCACTGATGTAGTGGGCGTAGGCCTCCCAGTAGTCCTTGTCCTCGGAGTGGTGGAGGGAGTGAAGAGTTACTGGAGATCCTGCGGGCAGATTCTCCACCAACACCTTGAACTTCTCATCGACCAGAGCCCGAGTGGGGAGGACAGAGAGAATCGGAGGGACGGTCTGGAACATGGTCGATAATCGTCTGTGGAGAAATGCAAACACATGAGCACGAGTTACAGGTTGTTAAAGCCAGTAACAAGGACTAGGAATGTCCTCAGTTATGGATTTTAAAAGTCATTTTGTGACTAAATTACTGTATCTGCTTGGCTTGACAGGTGACTATTGTCCACACTGAATCCAAGGATAACATACTTCTTATACTTTTGATACTTTAAGTATATTTTGCTGATAATAATTCTGTTCTTTTTGAATGCAGGATTTATAACGGAGTACTTTTAAAGTGTGGAATAGAAAGTAGAGTTTAAAAAACAGGACAGGCAAGCGTGAGAAACAGATACAGACTCACAGATAATCACATGTAAACCACTGGAACGAACTGGCACAGACTGCCTGATAACATACAGGTATATAAAATATCAAACTAGTTGATGTGTTTTTTTTTTTTAATGGATTTTTAAAAATCTGCCTATGTAGAACCGAATGGGATATTGTTAGCATAATTATTAAAAAATGCTGCAGTAAAACAACATGAAAATCATCACATAGGTACATGGGAACATGTTGAACAAGGATATGTTGGAGTTTGATGAATTTGATTTTTTTATGGGACAGAGAAACCTAGAAATACCTTGTACAAGAATATGCTGGGGGTTTGCTGATAACTGCTGCTGTTAACAATTTGGTTTGATTATTTTATGGAATTTTGAAGATTGGAATCTATCTGGTTTTGCTTTGCTATGTGATCATTAGAAAATGCTGTCGTGAAAGAACAATAAAGTAATGACAGATGTATTTCAACAAAGGAAAATTAGAAAAAACAGAAACTTTCCCGTTTTAGACAACCTTTGTGGCCATTTGAGTATAGCTTTCTGAGTTTACGAGGTGCACTTGAATGCACCATGAAAAAATGCACGTTATACTCAAGAGATTGCAGTTCATAAAAAAATCTGACTGAGCAACAAAAATAAAAACAAAATAAATTACTAAAACAGAAATACATAATAAAAGAACAAGTGGTCAATCAAGAATTAAGGTACATAGATATTCATAAAGGGTTTTTTGAATTTCATATATTATATATATTTTTATATAGTGTTATCTTGTTTAGATATGCAGCAAACAGACATTTGTGTATGAAATATTTTGCCAAAATAATCAAATTATTATTCCCAAATTCTGTTTTCTTGTCCTCCAGTTGGGGACCAAACTTTATATTTTCATATGTTAGAATCAGAATACTTTGATCATTATAGGTTATCCAATATTGAAAAGCATCCCAAAAGGTCCTGGTTAATCTACAAGAGAGAAAAAAGATGTTCTATGGCTTCAATGTCTCAGTTATAGAAAGTACAAAAATTTCCACCAAAATTTCTGAAGAGTTTTGGACCACCATGAAGTCCCTCTCGGCGGCCACGCGCTTTACCGTACAAAGCGATAGTAGACGCGCAATCTGTTTTTAAGTGGCGATAGCGCGCCCGCAGTTTTCTGTTAAAGTGCAACGCCTACCTGAATGACCAGGTGTGATCGGCAGATACTTAGAGTTGTCGTGTGGTAAAGTACACTGACCTCAGTTTACCTCTCGTAAAGCTAAAACGCCTCACATCATTCCGACCGGTGGAAAAAAACAACTGAAGTCAAACTTCACTTCACGTTTGTTTAAATCTCGGCGAGGAGACGTTAACCGGTAACAACCTGATTATTAATTATAAACTTACCAAAATCAAGCCAAAATATACAGCAGTAGTAATGACGACGGGTGTTTAAGGTCGCGTTGCGTTCATGTCCCGCATGTGCAAGATATCTGTCCTCTTTCGGCCGTCAGGGATGTGTGTAAGAAACGCTCACACACAATTAATCCTCTTAAATTAAACAACATCGAGTCGCGTCCAATAAAGAAGCTAACGGTCGCTTTCTGCAGAAAACAGTGACACCGAAAGCCACACCGGTTTGTTTCTGTGCCGCAGGAAACAGTAGCTTCGTCGGGAGCGCGCACTGGAAATCAAATGAGCGCGTTCATGAGACGTGCTGCGCGTGACTGGAATTACTGACTTTATTAATTGATATATAAATTAAAGACCGTTAGCAACGGCGTATTTGACAAAGGTGGAAGTATTCAGATCTTTTACATAAAGATCCCCTTTCAAACACGCATTAAAACACACAAATAATGTGTGTCTGATGTGTTTTTATCAAAAAAAGTATAATTATGTTGTTAAATCATAAAATTACATATACTCCTCCCTCATTAAAGATAAAACTTTATTGTCCGATGCTCCAATAATCATCAGAATAACATAATACAGGGTAAAAGAACATCTGTGTGATCACCATTTAGTAGTCATCAAAATGACATGATACAATATATAAGCAACAACTGAGAAAACACTGAGTCCTTCACCTGTCCATCTTCACCTGTCCTTTGTCATGCACACACACACATTCTGCACAGAGAAGCTCAAACATTCAACTGTAGGAACAAGAAGGAAAACACATTTTTCAGTGGAGGGGGACTTTAATTAAAAGTACCAATACAGCAATGTAAAAATACTGCAAACAAAGGACTCACGTGCGTTCCCGACAAGTCAGTGAGGGCTCAGAGAAATCTGTGGTGGACTTTATACCTTTTCTGCACACTTTCCTTAAGTTTTTTTGACGGAATTTCCAAGACACTCCCCCTGCAGCATGTTGATCCTGCTCTGTTGTACTTATCTGCAGGTTAAGTCTGTCAGAGTTCAGGACTCTGGGTGACATTAAACATTTTATAAGGAGAAAGAACCAGAGAATGATACAGCTTCATGATAAAGACATTTTCCTTGTTTTGAAGACAATTAGATGGACACAGAATATATTTTCTTTGTGCAACTGGTTTTATTAATGGGAAATATTAAAGAAATGGACTGACTATAAACCAAACTTGACACTCAAGAACTATCTAAATATAGCCCAATATCACAAATCACAAATTTGCATCAGGGGGCTTTACAGTCTGTATAGCAATACATAACTACATAATATAGCACCATAATTACATGAAAACAAAGTTAAATATTTATAATTTTAACATATTAAATGTTTTAAATAGTGCATTACTTTAATGTATTTTGCTGTTTTGTGTATTATCTAAAAATATACTTTATTTAAACATTGGCTATATCCATAGTACAATCAGTTATGTTGGTTGTTCAGTATACATACTGTGTTGTTAATAAAGTTTTTTTTTTTTTTACTCAGGGTGGAAACTGGAAATAGGGCAGAGGTGGAAGGACAAGGTCCTCCAACAAGTTCAGAACAGTCATTCTTATGCAAGAAAGTCACGTTCTTGTAGCACTCATAATTTCACACATGCAGCAATTATCAGCAGCTACATCCCAACAGTCATCAAAATCAAATTCAAAATGGTACTCAATAATGATATAGATTAAGAGTGTACATGTTTTACCATAGTTACTGGATAAAATAATAATAAAAAACTGTATTTATAGAGCACTTTAGGTTTAAAGTGCTTCACATAAGGCAGCAAATTAAAATAAAAAGTTTTAAAATCAAACATAAAAGCTAATCAGTCAGAGAACTTGTAGGTAACAAAAGACTAAACAACAAAGACAAAATCAAAATCTACCTAAAAATCTGATGAGATGAAATGTAAAATGTAAAACACCTGATGTAAAGCAAACAAACCATCTCTTATCTAAATTAATTACAAATATAAAAATACATCATCTGTCTGATAAAATCAAGATCTGAAAAGTAACTAGTAATGATACTGTAGCTGTGAAATAACTGTAGTGCAGTAAAAAGTACAATATTTCCCTCTGAGATGTAGCAGAGTGGAAGTATAAAGTAACAGAAAAGGGAAAAATCTCAAGTAAATTACAAGTATATCTCAAAATTGTATTTAAGTATAGTACTTGAATAAATGTACTTAGTTACTTAGTACTGAGATCTTTTACTTAAAATAGCAATATCACAGTATACAAATACACCTTTACAAAGTAACATCTTGCATTCAAAATATACTTAATATAATATGCTAAATATACTAAAGTACAGAAGTATTTGTTGCAAAATTTACAGAAATGCATTTTCGAGTAAAGTACCTCAAAATTGTACATAATTACAGTGCCTGAGTACTTTCCACCACTTACATGTTACATCTTCTTAATGTTTGAATCAAATCACTACACAACATACCAGAGGTTGTGTAATATATGAGAAATAATGTTCAGAATGCACAGAAAGTGGGAGGAAGTCATTTTAATGCTGCAGTTGCATCATTTAGTCACTAGAGAGAGTTGTTGTCCACATAATCGTTAACAGCAGTTTGTATTGTTGTGTTGTTCAGTGACTTAAAGCCAAACCTTCTTCCTGTGGTGCTCAGAGTTTAAATATTATAAACTGCAGACCTCCCCTTCAACTGTTTCCACTTTTTTGATGAAAACTGACCACAGTGTCTGTAGTTTATCCAAAGACTTTAAGACATCATTGTACTGCCTTTTATTCATATTCCTTGCTTATGAATCTAAATGTTATTGTTATTATTCATCTTTTTTTAACACACTCTCAAGTTTACTGCACATTTTTATGTTAGTTGTGCAGATGAGTAAAGAGGAGTGTCCCATTCCTGTTGCACATACACATCTCTTACACACGTTATATAGCACTTGTAGGTGTATGTTGCAGTTGTAGATAACTGATAAAAGTCCATCAGTTCAGTTGACCAATGGACTCAAAATGTAATATGCTTGATCACTAATGAAACTCTCTCTACATCACTACATTTCTCTACATTTTTATAGTTTTCTAAAATATGGGATTAAAAAAAAAAAATTTCATGGCAATCCATCCAATAGATGTTGAGATATTTCACTAAAAACCACAAATGTGAACCTCATGGTGGTGCTGGTACCCCTATTTTCACCCGACATTAAAATGTAATATTCCCTTGCACAAAGTGATTTAGAAATGAATGACGTCCTTTTGTGGCAGCAGTTTCTTTGACCTGGAACACAACATGTCTATTGACAAGTCCGCCAGCTAATTTGCATATTGAGATCTGATTATAATGTGGGCACAATTGAGAAAACAAGAATTTTAAGCATTTTAATAATGTTGTAAATGCAAAGACCCATGGATTGGATTTCATTATCCAGATAATATATCCAGATACAGATTACATGTTAATACCAGGTGGAAATGGGACCAGAGGATCACCAAAATCAGTAGGCTTCATCCTCTGGAGACCATAAATGTACATTGTGCTCAGTAGATGTTATAATATTTTACTGGATAAGAAAAAACTTTGACCTGCTGGTGGCGCTATAGGAAAAGTCAGAGGATCACTAAAGTCAGTAGGATTCATCCTCTGGAGATCATGATTGTCTGTTGGAAGTTTTCTTGGTAATCCATCCAGTAGATGTTGAGATATTTCAGTCTGGATTGGTCTTCAGGTGTCTGACTGATGACTGGAGCAGGCAGATGTCTTAAAAACACTAATGTGTATCTGTGTTCTTGTGTTTAGCAGGAAGAAAAAAGCAGCCTCTCTCACTTTTCTTTCTAGCAAGAGTCTTAGGCCGAACACTGATATGATATCTCTAATGGAAAACCCATTATAATGATGAAGTATTGTTCAATGGGCCACAATCATCCACCTTCACATTTTTGTGTTGTTATTTAACTGCTAACTCAAAAAAAAGTTACATATAGTCCACCCCATACCAATCAGATTTTATGAAGGGAGCATGTTGTCTTAAACACCTCATATTTCATCAAATAAATATATAAATTTGGCAGGGAATGTAATGAGGACACTTCAAATAAAGCTAAATATTTGAGTTTTTGAACATCTGTGTGGTGTTAATGGCATTATCTGAGAGTAGAAAAACTCTGCAAGCGTTTTTCAAGAAAAAACATATGATGTTGATGAAGTTTATGTCATCTTTAAGCTTAAACATTGAGTGAATTACTGTAGCTGATGATGGAAACCCCAAATGAAGCCGCAGAATTGCCCTTTTAGCGCCCACACTTGCAGGATGCAGGATCACTTTGGTCTGATCAGATTATGTGGGCATCTTTCCACTGGATGGTTTAGAGTTACTGTCAGATAAGGTTCAGGTTGTTTTAAATGAGAATCTGATTGATATTTATTGGCTTGTCTGGTTAGGATTTTCCAGTGGCTGATCCATAGACTGATACACAAGGCTGACATTTGATCTTTCATTAAAAATTGCACTGAATTCTGTCTGTGTTTTACAGCTTTGATTATTTTTATAGAGCTTTTTTAAACCAGAAACTTCAACATGTCAAAGAAAGAAAAACACAGAGGTGTAATTGATGGAGCAGAGTCATAATTTATGTGATTAATTACACCCATGCTCCAAGTGGAGACTGGTGGAAAAAGGCTCAGACCCTTTTCTTACAATACAACACAGATGCTGCATTTAAAAAATGTACATTAGTAAAAGTTAGGATTGATGGAGGAAAGAAAGAAAGAATAAGACTGCTAGAAGGTCTGTGAGGCTGCTTAGGCACAGTAATGCTTTGAGGTTAATGCTAACTTTAGCATGCTAAAATTATCACAGTGATAATGCTAACATGCTCATGTTAAGGCCCTGATTAAACTTAAGCTTTTACTAAATCCAGATAAGACTAATTACATGCTCTTCACCAGATCCCAAATGAAGAATCCACCAAGTTTTACTTTTAGTACAATATCTGGGGCTCAAATTTAAAAAGTCCCATGTTATAAGTACCTGGGTATCTGGTTAGATGAAAAAATATCTTTTAAAACTCATGTTGAGGAACTGACAAAGAAGCTCAAATTTAAATTGGCTAGCAGACAGCATTTTTATCAGTGCTTGACTTTGCAGATGTAATTTATATGCATGCCGCTGCCCATACCCTCAAACCCCTTGATGCTGTGTATCACAATTCTCTTAGATTTATTACAGGTGACAGTTTTAGAACCCATCATTGTATCCTTTATGAGAAGGTAGGGTGGCCATCATTTACCACTTGAAGGGAACAACACCGTCTGGTTTTTTTATTTTTTTTATTTATAAAGCCATCCTAAATAAGCTACCATTTTATTTATCATCACTTTTAAGACTTAGAAATATGGGATACCTTACCTGTTCACAAGAATGCATTACCTTGGTTATGCCTTATATGAATACAGAACTGGGAAAAACTTTATTCACCTATTATGCTCCTCATAGGTGGAATAAGCTTTAGGACTCCCTTAACCTGTTGGTTTTTACACTTTTTACACTTGTTATATGACTTGTTTGGGTTGTGTATTTGCAGGGCTCCATTGTAAATGAGAGTGTTGCTCTCAACTGGTTTTCCTCTGAGTAAATAAAGGTTATCTAAGCAAGTTATGTTTACCATGTTCTCCATCTTAATTTAGCGTGTTAGTTATGGAGCAGCTATGAAGTTAGCTCAGATGCTTGTTGTGTGCAGAACTCCATTTAAAAATGTTGAGATATAATATTGCTGTCCTTTTCTGAAAGTGATCTGCTCACATAAAACATGACAAAATCTGATAGTTTGACTGACAGACCAACTCTTCATATTGGTGTGAATGTGACAGTTTAATAACCAAAGCAGTGGGATTAAAGTAAGAGTTTTTATGAAGTTTTTATGAGCTGATGAGTGTTGAGTGAATTGGGCTAATTAACATTAGCAGCTTCATTTCCAGCCTGTCTGTGATGATGCATCAGCTGGTTTTGTTCAATTTCTTAGAGAGGATCCCTGATTAACTTTCACACAGCTTTGTAGAAACAGATTTAATTGGCTTGTGTGAGCTGTTTTGCATATTTTCCTCAGTAACATCGGTGGTAGCAGGTGCTAACAGGCTAAGCTAACAGTGTGTCAGTGGCATTGCACTAGCAGCAGTCTGGATGGGGGAGCTGCTAACCAGTCTGAGAAAACTACAACTGTGGGCCCCAAAAAGAAGAAAAACTGCAACTGTGGTTGTAAAAAACTAAACACAAAGTACTGTGGAGGCTGTGGGAATGTCATTCATTTACAAGTATTTGGCCATAAACCAAATGGTGACAGCCACTTTAGGTAAGGATGCAGTACAGTTGGTGCTGGCTAATCTGGGTGTGAGCCTAAAGTAGCCCACATATGGTATGGCAAATATGGCCCAAATATCTTATATGGGATTTGGGCCACTTTTGGCAAATATATAGCAAAGTCAGTACTGGCTAATCTGGATGTGACCCTGAAGTGGAACAACTTTGAAATTGTTAACATGGCCCAAATATCTTTGAACAGTACTGGGCCACTTTTGCAAGTATGCAGCACTTTGGCACTGGCTAATCTGGATGTAAACCTGAAGAGGCCTACATGTGACATATCAATTGTGCATTGACCTGCCCTGTGATTCAGGACAGGGTTTATTTAGGGTTTGTAGGGATCAGAAGTCTATTCAGGAAAATTCTTGTGACAAGGTTTCCTAGTACTAAAAGGAGAATTGTTCCAATAAGTTTTCAGTGATCTCTTTTTGTATTATTCTTTTGTGCATTTCTGCTTTAGACAGGCACAGTGGAGAGAGACAGGAAATACAGTAGAGGATGACATATGCAGGAAAGGGTCTGGGCCGTATTCGAACACAAGCTGTTGTGGCCTAAGTTAGTCTCATGTGGTGCATGGTATGTGCCCCTACAATCATGTTCTACCCTTGCTTTTATACAACATGATGCTAGCATCTCTTATATCTTGTGGTGCAGACCCTTCTCTCCAGCACTGGCAGTGAAACTCATCAGTTTCCCACCTTTGATTGCTTTGTGATTCCATCTCCTCCAGATACTTAAGGCTAATTGCCTCGCTGAGCCTTCTTAATAGATGATTCTTCATTAATTCTTTCTCTGAGTAGGTGTTCCGCAGCATCAGTGTAGTATTGGCACATTTCAAGGGTTTTTTCTCTCTCCCCTGCCTTTTATGTCTCTCTATACTGTCATTATCAAATAAAGCAGAATGCCTTTAAAAATTATAATCTAACAAAGATTTGCTCAAATTAGCCATGGCAAAGCACTTAAAGGGATTAGCTGGAGAAGGAATCAAGTCATTGACTTTTCTTTTTCCAAAATGCAGCATGGGCAGTAGATTGTATCTTTTGTGCCACGTCTGTTGCAGATCCATGCAGGGGAGCCTGCATTAGACATTGATCTGCCAGGGTGCTTAGAGGCCTTTAAGTCTGTATGCATTGTAATTCTGGCTAATGTCAGAGCAAAGTATTTGTTTTTACATGGTGTATCCTTTTGGGTTTGAGCTTGCAGGGAATACTGCAGGTTAAAAGGATACTGTTCTCTTACACTGTAAAAACAATGGCTGTGAAATCCACAGTAATTTGTGTTTCTGCACAGTGAATTACTGTGAATATTTTTATAGTATAGTATTGTGTATTAGGCCTAAAAAAACAGTAATCAACATGATAATGTGGAAATCACAGTAATTAACACACTACTGCACAAAATTACAGTAATAATCCCACTACTGCAGAAACCATTATGTCACTGGAGAAAATCACAGTAACCATTATAGCGCTGTAATTAAGGTAGCCGCTGTGTTTTCCCTTTTGTAAAGAAAATCAGCTTGAAGATTATTTTGTAATACTTTCAAATAAAATCCTCAAATTCATGGTGCAAATTAAATAACATTAAATAACATTAAACATTAGTTTGAAATAATTATTTTATTAATTCAAATAAGATGGCCGTGTTTCTTCATTCATTTAAATTTGTCTCATGTCTATCAGGTTATGACAGGCTGTCTGTGAAGTCGTGAGCTGATTGGTTGAGCCAAAGAAATGCATCACGTGATCTCAGATTTGAACAGCGTCACTGAGTCAGTCTAGTAACTTACTTCACTGCAGCTGGTTTGGGACTTAACAGCTTTTTGGATTACATTATCTTTATTTTTTAGCCTACATGATTGTCTTTTTAAAAATGCTTGTGTTCTTGTCTGTTTTTGCTCGGTGTAAAATTGTCAGACGGTGTCATAGATGGATAATGTGGACTTTCTGGCATCTTACAGCTTGCTAACTTTTAACTTTACCAGTTAACATTTGACTGCAGATTAAGTTACTCTGAAATTAAGGACACAACAAATATATATATACAAGGCGCACAACTTTGATTTTTTATTAATTGAATTGGGCTTAAAAAATGGTGTCAGTATTTTTTTTGTGAGGATTTATTTAACTGTGGCTACAGCTTTAAACAAGCTTTTTACATATTGAAATCTTAATGTTGTCTTTGTAACATTTATTGTAACATATATTGCAGAGGAGGATTGGTAAAAGAGGAAACAGCCATGGTAAGCTGGTAGATGAAGAGCAGCAGGCAACAGACTCTTACTACAGTTTGTGCAAACCAGTGCACATCTAATATGTCATTAAGGGTAAACAATTTATTTTGTTCTACTGAGGGAAAACCATTTGCACTGTGCTTCACAGATATAATTGCAGCAGTTCACTATTCAGTGTGGGTAATTCTGCCATATGGAAGAAGGCCATTAGATTTCTGTAAACATGGTACGCACAATCGCTGCGCACAATGAAAACAAGTAAATAGGTTGGTTCCCGTTCAACAGTTAAATAATTGTCATTTAAAGAGTTGGTTCTGTACTCATTAATTGAAAAGTGTAGTTTGAAAGTTTACAGCATTACATGAATAACCGCAATCTAATTTACTGTAGAGTGTCTAGTGCTGTAATCCAATACAAATACATAAAATTACTGTATTTTATTTTATAGTTACGTACAGCTACTGTAACTGTATATACAGTATCATTAAATTATAATATTGCTACTGTAACTCCAGCTACTCCAGCTTTCAGATAAATTCAGTGGAGTCAAAATTACAACATTTGCCTCTGGAATGTAGTAGAGGAAAAGTAGAAATTCTCCCAAATACTTGGAAACACTCATGTAAAGTATCAGAACCTGAAAACGTACTTAAATAAAGCACTTGAGTAAATATACTCTCTGTAGTTAGCAAAATACATGAAAAACTGTTTAAAAAAAGAGAGTAGAAGCAGATTTATTTATAGGATTGACGAGTAGATGACTGTGCTCAGATCAGTGCGGTGTTTATGTTTTTATTATTTCTGTGTCCTGGGTTACAGCGGTCAGTGTGTCCCGTGCTAAGCTGCGTGCTATTTCAGAGGCTTTACCACCCTGACAAGAAAACATTTTAATGGAAACACTTTTAATATCCTGGAATGTTTTAAACAACAGAGGTGCAAAAGTATCCGGTGAGGGCATCTTATCATCTTTTTCAGTCAAACCCTAAACCTCCTGCGATCTGTCAGAAAACACTTGTGGAGTCTTTTAATTGGTGGTAAATCTTTCATGTTTTGCAAAAGAGCGTTCACTGTGTGGCTACTCTGTGATATAATACAACTCCTGTTCTCATGATGCAGGTTCTGATTATCCCCCTGCCAGTCATGCTTTACAAGAACCTCCTCATGTAAACTCACAGTGACATGCAAACGCACACCACCACCACCACCGCCACCTTAGCCTCAAAAACACACTCATCAGGAGGTCTCCCAGATGTGAGAGTCTTACTCAACCTCAGGTCAGTGTTGCGTTTGCTGAGCCAAACACAGAAACAATCTCCCTGTTATCTGCACCTTTAATTCCTCTTGGCATTTTAATTTCCTCTATATATCACGTTAAGTACATACCATTAAAGGAGCACCTCTCGTATATCTTTATGTAACTGTGCACGTCCCCAGGGTGTTTTTCACATTAACTGATGATAAGGGCACAACCAGAGGTAATGGATTAGATGGGTTGCTATGTGGCAGAGATTGAAAATAACTAAGTACATCTACTGTAGTACTATACAGTATATAATTACAGTTTTGAGGTGCAAGTGCTTTACTGGAGTATCTAAATTTTGTAAGACTTTCTTGCTTACTTACCAATCTTATTAGGAACTTCAAAGGACAGGTTCACAATTTTCCAGTGTGTCTTAAAACAGCAGTCAGGTGTCCATATGAACAGTGAAAAACATTTTCTCTGCTGTAATCATTCCTCCTGTTCATACTGGATATTAAAAGATCCCCTTCAAATGTGCTTTCAATATAAATGATGGGGGACAAAATCCACAGTGTGTCCACAAAAATGCATTTAAAAGTAGATGTGAAGCTTATATGAGGCTTCAGCAGTCTGAGTTAGTCATATCAAGTGGATATCTGCCACATTTACAGTCTTTTTAGCATCAAATTCCCTCTTTGTGTTTCCTCGGACAGTGTTTCCCTGTTGAGCTGTGGTGGAAGTATAGTAACAAAAAGAGGGACTTTGGCACTAAAAAGACTGTAACGTTGAAAGATATCTACTTGATTTGACTCATTTGGACGCTGAAGCTTCATATTAGCTTCAGATAAACTTTTAAATACATGTGCATTATGAAGGGATCTTCTAATGGTCAGTATGAACAGGAGGAATGATTACAGCAAGAAAAACAGGTTTCACTGTTCATGTTGTTTTAAGACAGACTTGAAAATTGTGAACCTGTAAGTTGTGACTAATGGCTTTATTAATTGTAAGTGAATCATTAACCAACATCAAAAAGTAATACTATCTTCAGTACATCATAAAGGGTCTCGCTTTGTCAAACAGGAGCTTCATGTCTTGTTGGCCCCATGGATGCAAAGTTGGCCTGTTGGTATCAACTAACAAACAGTAAGTCATTAATAAAAGGTTATTACAATAATCCACCAAGTCTGCAGTTGTAAATGTAAATAAGTTGTTAAATAGACTTTGGTCAGTAAATTGTTTATTAGCGATTAATACCACAATTAGTTACCACTCATAAAACCCTTTATAAAGTTTCACTAGTATTTCCTAATCATAGCAATTCAGCGATCTGAAAATACTCAATTTGATGTAAATTTTAAAAAAGTAAAAGACTTATTATCAGTAAAATGTATTTAAGCATCAGAAGTAAAAGTAATCTATCTGGAGAGTCGGCCCTTTCACAGTGACATTTTACATCGACATGTAAGCAGCATTTTAATGTTGTAGCTGGTCAAAGTTGAGCTCATTTTAACAACAATATACACTGTTGGGTAGTAATTTATAAAATGCATCATATTTTATAAGTGTATCATATATTTTTGTTTCTAAAACCTTAAGTTGCAAAGAAACTCTTGATGCCACGTACACGTAGTAGAGTAAAAACTTCCATATTTCCACCTGAAATGTGGTGGATTATAAGAATAAAGAATAAAGTAGCATGAAAAGTATACCTCACAATTTCAACCAAGCAAAAGTACCCAGCTTTCTACTTTTCTTTTAGTACATTTCAGATAAAAAGTACTATGTTGTTTATATTTATCTGTCGGCTGTTGTAGATTCACAGATTTACATTGAACATGGGATAAAAACGTCTGTTGTCTGACTTCCTGAGCCTTAAACATCTGTTTGTCCCCGGAGCCTGAGGTCTGAGATAGGGAAACTACTTCCTGAATGCACAAACACATGGCACATAAACAGTGGAAGTGCTTGATTTGCACATACGTGACATTTGGAGTGTTTGTCTCATAGTTGTGCGCCTTGACAATAAAATCTCCCCGCAGGGCTGGTGGAGCCGAGGAGGTTTTGTTTTCTGTTCCATCTGTTTGATTGTCTGTCTGTTTGAGAGCACGGTATCTTAATAACATTAATATTTGGGTGACATTTGGTGGAAAGATGAAGACCATGAGCCAAGGAAGAAGTCTTTTGTTCTTGATGCAGATCCAGGAACATTTTCACTATTTTCTGGCACATGTATCTCACAGTTCTCTATCACTAAGTGTATTTTCATGCAGATCCAGATACAAATTAAAATTTCCTAAACATTTGTTACTAATAACAAATTTAGTAGATTGTGCTTGGATTATGTATAGAACTCTATATGAGTTCTTATATTGGGGCAAAAATGGGGGGAAAAAAGCATTATTTCTTCTCTTGATTGTTTTCAGGTGTCTGTTTTTTCTTAGTCTGTCCACTTCCAAGAAAATGTAATCCATCAAAAACACAATTTAAGGGTGAAAAAGAAGGACAGAATCTGACAAACTTGCCCTGGTGAGATCACTGGTCTAGTGCTGAAAACATCAGTTGATTAATCGCTCAGTTGATAGACAGAAACTTGAGGTTTAAATAACCGATTAATCTTTTAGAAAATGTATCAAACATAAACAAACTGAGTCCCTTTAGTTTTTTTTGACAAAATGATCGATTGGAAGTCGACAACTTGTTCTCAGAGAACTTGCAGCAGACATTTTGTCCTCTGACCCTCTAAAGTGATTCACAACCAGTAGTACCTCTGTATTTACAGGGGATACTTCTGCATATGTCGTGGAAATATTGTGCAGTAGCAATAGAAATTATGATTCGGTAAAAGAAATCCGAGGAGGGACCCAAAAAACGCGAGAGGAAATTATCTCCTGTTGCAAGTTGCAGCTTGTATTTTGCAAGCTTTTTGGTGAGACGGGCCCCTGGATCAATATCACTAAGACTTATTTGTCTTGTATGAAAATAATTATTGCATCAATATACACTTTAATATAATTCACACACATCCAGTTTACAACTACTACTACTGGACTACATAATTAATTCAATAAAAATAAATAAATAAATTGATCAATTAATAGTAAAATGAATCTATAGTTGCAGCTCAACATCTGGTCATTTGTACATATGAGTCCATCTAACATTTGTCTGCAAGCATGATTCACTTCAAACAGAATCCAAAAAATACAGCAGTTTTCTTATTGCCAAAAATCCAACAGTTTGTCTCTGTCCATTGGCTCCTTCTGAAGGCGTAAATCTTTAAAAACATCTCACAAATGTATAATTTCATTGTTTTAAAAAAAGCTCAGTATTTTCCTAAAACAGTGGATCACTGTAGTTTTTAGCAAACGTTAAACAGGAGTGAATAGTGCATTTGTTGGCGACGATTTTCAGCCGCGGATTAATACACATTTATATTTGTCAGTGTGAGCGTTTGATTAATGATGCCAAAGTGTTGATACGCATGTGTTAACAGGTGAGAACAGATGCCAAAGACAAACCTGAAACAGCAAGCGAGTTAGAGGAAGAAGAAAAAATGTTTAGGTTCTTTTTAAAAAGCCTGAGAAGGAGAGTGAGGAAGTCGTTTGGGATTTAAGGAAAAGGACAGACAGACTGAATGCAAATGTAGGAAAAGGAGTCGGAGTGATTTATAGAAAGATAGAGGCCACTTAAATCCCTGGCACAGGATGGGACTCCACCCAAGGTTGTTAATGATGAAAGCAGCTCCATGTT
The DNA here is from genome assembly GCA_038419695.1 of Scomberomorus guttatus. NCBI lineage: Eukaryota > Metazoa > Chordata > Actinopteri > Scombriformes > Scombridae > Scomberomorus > Scomberomorus guttatus. Next base: position 3,325,355 of record CM076466.1, on the reverse strand, counting down.
AAAGACGCTGGCCTCACTTTTGCCACATTCATATGAACTTCCTGTCTTTAACAATGCACTTCCTTCTCCTAAATGTCCTCTCATGGCAGCGCATTCAGCTCTTTGATAAAAATGTGTCCCGGTGGACAATGTGAGTGATTCTAAATTGAAATTCCTTCAACACAGATAGGAAGCTGGCATTTGTTAGAGCCTGTGGACACTCTCGGGTAAAAAAAGGAAACTATGGCAACTGTGTGGAAAAAGGTTTAATTCAAGCGTAGTCGTTATGATTTAAAGTACTTCACAGGTGGTTTTTCAGGTTTTAGCCTATTTACTACAAATTGCTGCACACCATCAGTCCTTTGATTGATTTCCTACTTTCCAGACTCGAAGACACTAGTTTCAGATCATTTCACTCCATCACAGTGAACATTTCAACACCTTTATTGATTTTTATCAGTTTTTAGAGCCTGATCACAGCAGAGAGTGGGATAACTTAATTTGTGTGTACTTGAGAAACTGGTGGTGCTGGAAGCTTTGTGAAGCAGTGATAAAAATAAGGTTTGGGAGTCAAAATTACTACTTCCTCGGCTTTACGGAGCTTTATAGTGAGTTTCAGCTCATTGTTTAGCTGTCTGGCTGCAACTTTACTGTTTTGGTTCACTCTCAGCGCTCTCATAGCGTCATTTTCAGCTGTTTTCAGAGAAAAAGCTGTAAAAAGCCACTGTACACTACCTGCTCAGCACTAAACAGCAAACAGACACAGTTAGCTGTAGACTAGCTGGTGAACATAGTGGAGCATTTAGCAGCTAAAGAGCCAGATATTTCCCTCAGGAGTTAGTAGAGAGCATCAACAAAGCTAAAAGAGACTCCAAATTAATGATAATGTTGCTCCGTAACTGCTGGATGTGGAAATAAGCAACTGTTTGCTAACAAGTTCAACATATCAACTTTAAAGGTGTTCACAAATTGTTTCTGCCGCCCCCAAGTGGCCAAAAAATCTGTTAGGCCTCATGTAGGTTTAAAGGGGACCTATTATGCTTTTCCTTATTTTCAGACATATGTAACATCACAGTGTTGGATGTTGATGTTAAAAGTGGCTGACGAGTCAAATAACGAGGTAAACGTAGGTAGAAGTAATCCCTGTGAGCCAAAAGCACCAGCTTCAGACTTTCCTGAACAGTTTTTTTTTTTTTCAAACTCATGAAAAACACAAAAGGCCCTCTCTAGAGCCAGTGTTTGGTTTGTCCGTTCTGGGCTACTGTAGAAACATGGCAGTGCAACATGGTGGGTTTCGTGGAAGAGGACCTGCTCCCTATGTAGATATAAAGGGCTCATTCTAAGGTAATGAAAACACAACGATTCTTATTTTCAGGTGATTGTACACTACCTAAAACATAATTATGAATATTATATTTCATTTCTGCCAGGTCCGTTCTGCTAGATGCCACTAAATTCTACACACTGCACCTTTAAAATCAAAACTGCTAAAAGATGTTGAAATGCTCTTTAGAAATGAGGGGAACTGCAGAGTCCAGTGATTATTATCTGTGGGTTTGTCACCATTAGCAACACCTTTCACATTATTGTTAAAATAAAAATATAGATTAGTGCAGCTTTAAAAGCTATAAGACCCAGAGAACAACCACTTAACAGACATAGATTGCTGTTCAGAAGAGATCTTGAATGTGGAAGCATCCTTGAACAAACCTTTCAAAACATTCAAAGCTGTAGCTGCGTGCAGGATAAATGCAATGCTGACAAAAAAAAGTGGTTGAAAAGTTTGATGTGATGGATTTTGAGCATCTGCAAGGTCAGAAAACAATCTATCATTTAGTCAGCAGTAATGAAAGTGTATTAATTTGTAGCTCATGGCTTATAACATGAAAAAACTGCAGATAAAAGATGAAAATGGCCCCCGCGGTGCATTTAATTTCCATTTTTGGCATTGCCATTTGTCATTATTCTCACATTTGAAGCTGGAAATGTAATTACCCAGACATCACTCTTATGAAATCTGGTAACTCTGGAGGGCTCCACCTCACGAGCTGGGTCACATTTGGGGGTCAAGTTCAACAGGGGTCTCTGGGTTGAATTATATTAGTGGTGTGTCAAGACAAGCATTTTTGTGTTTTTCTGTCTCATCACCTGTTTCACGTCAACTCCCATGTTACTTGGGTCAGCCTGGATTTCCCCAGAGGTCCACATCCAACACGATCTGCTGCGTGTCAATGTGAGCCATGTGTTTTTCTGCTTACATTCACACTTAAGAAATCAGACAAAACACATGTCCAGGGGGCTGTGATGTGGTCCCGGTGCGAGAGGGTTAAACAAGGCCATGGGGAACTTGTTGAACTTCGTTAGTGGCTGGAAGTGGTGGAAAGTAACTAAGTACATTTGCTCAAGTACTGTGCTTAAGTACAATTTTGAGGTACTTGTACTTTACCTGAGTATTTCCATGTGATGCTACTTTATACTTCCACTCCACCACATTTCAGAGGGAAATATTGTACTTTCTACTCCACTACATTTATTTGACAGCTTTAGTTACTTTTCAGATGAAGATTTGACACAATGGATAATATAACAAGCTTTTAAAATACAACACATTGTTAAAGATGAAACCAGTGGTTTCCAACCTTTTTGGCTTTTGACGTCTTACAAAAAGCAGTGTGTAGTCGGGGTCACATTTCAGATGTCTATGAGTTGTTAACAGCTCCACCAAATAGTGATTTTTCCCTCTAAACTTCTCACATGGTTTCATTTCAATAAATGTTCAAATGATCCAATATTTCAGCAAAAATCAAAGATTAGAGAAAAAGTCCAAAAAGTGAAAACAGATTTGTGTATCAGAACTTTGTTTTTTCTTCTTTCCTCTCCCATTAATCATCTCACGACCCCTCAGATTTATCTGCTGACCCTTTGGAGGGGCCCGACCCCTAGGTTGGGAACCACTGGACTAAACTAGCTAACTGTATATAAAGTAGTTGAAACTAGCTCCACCTCCAGCAGCTACAACAGTAACATGCTGCTTACACACTGATGCTTCAGTATTAATCTAATGATGTCATATATAATAATATATCAGTCAGAGGGACCAAACCACTACTTTTACTGCAATACTTTAACTACATCAAGCTCATAATACTTATGTACTTTTACTGCAATACTTTAACTACATCAAGCTCATAATACTTATGTCCTTTTATTTAAGTAGGATTTTTCATGCAGTATTTTTACATTGCTGTATTGTTACTCTTAAGTAAAGGATCTGAATACTTCTTTCACCACTGGTGGCTGGGGAGGTGCTTTTAAACTAATCAAGCGAGTTCAAACAGGAAATTATAGCTCCACCTTTCAGGTTCAGCATGAGGTTCAATTCAGCCTCCAGGATCTCAGTTTTCCTGCAAAGAACTCAATCAAATCAAATCACAATATGAAATGTGTTGCATAATGGCCCCTGCTGTCTGATTATTTCTGTGGCCTTTACAGCATCAACAACATTGAGATTCCTGCAGCCGATAACCTCTCTGCTCTGTCCCTCACATTAGCTTGTGATTGCAGCACTGACAGCTTTTTATCTCCCTTTTATCTTGGACAAATCAAGGTCAGACAGTCGAAGAAGCTATCAGCTCCTCAGCCGCAGATGAGACAGAGGAATCCTACCTTGCATCCCACACTGCCATTCTGCATCCAGATGGGAGGTATGCTTTCCAGATGACTCTTGTTTTTTCCAGTTTAAGTAAAAAGGAAAAAAATAATCCAGCGGACGTGTTTTTTAGCCATTAATTATCTCAAAGGATTTTAAGGATTGCCATGAAATTTACAACAGATAACGATTCTAACGCTGGATCATCTAGTGATATTTCTTTATCTAGAGGAAGATTTAGATGGCAGACTGCTTACATTAAAGGACGGGTTCACAATTTTTCCAATTGTCTTAAAACAACAGTCAGATTCCCAAATGAACATTGAAACCTGTTTTTCCTGCTGTAATCATTCCTCCTGTTCATACTGACCATTAGAAGATCCCTTCATAATGCACTTACAATGGAAGTGATGGGGGACAAAATCCACAGTCCTCCTTCTGTGTAAAAACATATTTAAAAGTTTATCAACATTTATTAAGGTTTAGGAAAGATTTTGGTTTTATACAGAGTGTGTAGAAATTGTGTTTACTGCATTAACATTTCATCAAGACCTTGGTCATTCAACTTAACTTACTTTATTTACCCAAAGAGCTTTTGTTGGCTAAACCTAACCAAATGTGGCACCATGCTGAAAGTACTATGACTTAAAGCTGAAGCCAGTGCAGAAGTACCTTAAAGTGCAATACCACCAACGGCCACTAGATGCTCCAACTGATTCCCAATCAAAAAGCCTGAACTTCTCTCTAGAAATACTAAGTCAATCATTGTTTTCAACGAGTCATTATGGTCTCAATCTCTAAATTCTGGCCCTCTAATAAGTGTGGGAAAGATGGCACCGACCACAAGCTGCAACTTTGGGCTTCAAACCAGCTCCAATTCAAACCAATGGGTGACGTCACACCTCATGTGAACCTACCGTCCACCTCGACCTCATTATTACAACTTCTGTGTGGTGCAAAAATGTAGCACTTCCTTCACTTGAAAATGCCTGTGACAAAACAAATTAGTATCATAAACACGTCATTTCTAAGAAACAGGGTTGATATACGGTAAGATGTGTTTCTGCACACACAGTACAAACTGTTGTGGAAATAAAAACAGTCACACATCTTATGAGGATATAAGAAATTCCATTTATCTTTCTTTACAACATTTGCAATATATATTAGAACAATATATAGATGACAGGAACATTTCAAGTGACCATATATACATTACATTGATAAAACATCTTTACAAAAGCAACATGTCTGGGAATGAGTCCCTAAAGAAGCTTTAACGAGCCTATTAAAGACACCATTACAGACCCAATGCAAAGCAACACATGAGCCCAATAATATGAGTGACAGTGTGTCAGTGCGTGTGTGCAACTGGACATCATAGAGAACATCAACCATATTGCAGAAAATGCATATTCACAAGGTTATATATATTGAACAAAGTGCAACGTTAATTACCATTAACATATATTAAACATTACATTTGTAATCTTTTATCACTCCATTTAATAGCCGAAGTAACTGATGTGCATTTGAATAAGCTCACTGTTTGCCCACATTAGCTTTAATATGACTTTAGTAAGACGATAAAAAATGATTACAGTTCAGGACATTTAAACATGAAGGTACTGTTATATATGAAGGTACTGTTGATATAGAAAGAACTGGCCTATAGTAAGGATTGCACCTTTTAGAGCAAAAACAATTTGTTAATTAATCAACAAGTTGATTTACAGAAAATTAAGTAATTTTTTTAAGCAAAAATTGTCTTTTTTCCAGTTTCTAATATGTAAATATTTGCTGGTTTTTGTTGTCTTTTATAGGTGGTGGAGGGGGGGGGGGGGTTTCCATCCACCTGTTTTTATTTTCATTTTCAACTTGTGCATTAAAAAACCTGAGTGAAAAACACAGAAAATTCGAAAAAATCTCAAAAAAGTTTTAAAAGCAAAATGCGACAAAGTGCAACAGAGACGGGTGTATAGTGAATAAATGATGACGTACATGAAGCATGTGACTTAAAGGTCCAGTCTGTAGGTTTTAGTGGCATCTAGTGGTCTCCTTACCACCTAGATATAAAGGGCTCATTCTAAGGTAACACAACGATTCTTATTTCCAGGTGATTATGCACTAATGAAAACATACTTGTGAATATTAGATCCCATTTCTGACAATATTTCTGCCAACTGATCCCCTAAATCCTACACACTGGCCCTTTAAACATCACTCAAGCTTCCGAAGAAGAAACGAATACATCAGATTGTTTCTCAAATTAATACATGAAACAAACAGAAATGTCATATTTCCATCACGTTTTCCACGTGGTTTTCCATCGTTTGAGCTTTGACTGCCGCTCTTTTAATGACGTCATCTCGTTGTGTCCTCTTCTTCTGCAACGGTTTAATGGCCCTGACTGGAGAATTAGCACCTCCTGCTGTTTATCTTAATGAATATATTAATAATATAATATATTTGTAATAGTAGGTACTACTGTAGCTGATGGAAACGTGCATTCATTCGCATTTTTGTTTGCAGATTTTCTGGAAATACTGTTAAAATTTGCACTACATTTGGATGGAAGCCTGACTTATGATAATAAACTGAAAGCCTTTAGGTTTTGGACTGATTTGCATGTTTGAACATAGAAACTTGGTTTTATAGGACTTTTTTTTTTTTTTTTTTTACTGTTTTGTGACATTTTATGAATTGAGAAACGAATATAATAGGCAGATTAGTTGATAATGAAAATAGTCATTAGCAGCCCAAGTACCTTTTAAAAGTGTGCTGTAAAACATTATGTACGTGTGTGTAATGCTGCAATTTAAAGCTGCAATAATTGTTTGGGTGTTTTGGCCACTGGGGGGCAGCAGAATGCCACAATAATCCAAAATCAAAGCTAAAAGAGGCTAAAAAGCCCCGTCGAGCTGCAGAGCTGTTAAGATCATTTTCATGTTACATGTAGTCATTTGATTCATTGTTAACATAAAATATATTGATTACTGTGGCTTTAACCACAAACAAAATGTGAAAAGCTATATTTAGTTCTATAATAAGGTAACCTTAAGGGTCTCAGTGGCTGTGGAGTTTCTTAACATGTTTTACTGTTGGTGTAGCATCTTTAGACAGACTGAAGTAGCACCAGTGTGGAAGTCATAAGGTTTTAATGAACAGCAGCACTTTAAAGGTGTGGTTCACCTGCAAAATATTGCTGAAATAAATCTTAAGTGGCCAATTTTTTTTCATACCCTCAACTAATATCTATTGAGTGAGCGATAAATAACACATAACTTTATGTCAAAAAATACAAATGATTCCTTTAATAAAAGTAATTTAGGTTTTAAAGGATAAGTCTGGTGATTTTCTGCATTTTTCTAATTGCCAACAAATCCCATGAAAAGATGAAAACTAACGAGTTGATCCACGAACAAGTATTCTGTGTGTATCCAAAGCCTGATATATCTTCTTCCTCTGTGCCATAGACCTCCGTTGTTGTTCAAAAACTATTGTGGATACATCCGCCGCTGAAAATAGTCCCCAACAAATGCACAATTTTCTCCTGTTTGTTTGCTAAAAACTACAGTGACCTGCTGTTTCATGAAATTAAGCCTTTTTTTAAAAATGTTTTTAAAGATTAATGTCTTCAGTAGGAACCAATGGGAAATCAGACAGCATTAAGAGACAAGATTAACACATTGTTGGTTTTGATAATTTCAGGGGATTTGTTGGTTAATAAGAAAATATAGAAAAAACGCCAGCCTTATCCTTTAAATCTCTTGCAAATCAAGCTTGTAAACTTGCATCAAACATCAAAAATCACAGCAGCTCACCAAGCAAATATACATCAAATGTAAACCATGTTCGTCCACAGTTAGTCCTGTGTAAGCAACCATTCATACCTACTGTACTGTAGTTTAAATTCAACATCACGTGTTCATTCAAACCAAATATGGAAGAGTTCATTCTCGCTGCAGAGTGTTTGTTTATTCCTGTATTTGAGGTTTGTAGAGCCACTTCCATTTGAACAGCTGTCTGTCTGTGTTACCTTACAGGAGAGCTTAGACCATAATCTAATCTACAGGAAACATCCCCTTAATGCAAAGGTTTATGGGTATAAAGACATATTTTGTTAACATGCGTCCTCATGCATCACAAAATGAATCTCAGTGTGGATGAATGCTCATATTCAGCCATTATTTCATATGTTTGACACTAAAGAAGTTAAATTACAGCAATGAGCCCAGACAAGAACATCAGCTAAAGTTTCAGTGACTGTTTTGACTCCGTCTAACCCCCGAATTCTCCAACCTGCTGGGCTAAAGGAGTTATTAAAACTCTTTTTCTAACAGCCATGTGAACCCAAACAAACCAGCACCAAAAACTGCCACAGAGTAAACTTTTCCACTCTGGTTCGGACCAAAGAAAACAAACTAGGTAGGTTTGACCGCACCCTTAGATGAGATCATGCTTTCCTTCACTGCTACAAACCAGCAGATTAAGACCAATCCATGTTTTCTGTATCGTTTTAGCTAAACAGACACAAACACAGATAGTGTATCCGGTGGTCAGGATGCAGATGGGACCGGCAGACAGTTTTTGGGGGTGGGGTTGAGGTCTCTGAACGGCTCTGAAAGGCGTGGGCCCTGGAGGCGGGACAGCAGCGTGGTCCGGCGGATGCTGCTGTCCGAATCCTGGTGGCCGAACTTGTTCCTCAGCCTGCGGCAACACGGCAGGCTGCTGGCAAAGTCTGAGAGCAGGTGGCCGCTGAAGATCATGTAGATCCAGGGGTTGCAGCAGCTGTTGAGGCTGGCCAGCAGGGCGGAGAGCGTCACAGCGGCATTCTCGGAATCTACAGGGAAACAGAAAGATTTATGAGGCACACTCTGAGATGTCAACAACTAATCTGAGGTGTTTACACTTTCTCTTGGGGGAGTCGTACTGTAGCTCTGAGTCACTGACCTGCCTGCTAAATGTTTATTCTTGCCCTGAACCCCAGTTTGAGCCTCTCATGTAATCATTGGATTTACGTTTGGGACTTTAGCATTGTAGATTTTATCCAGGCACAGAAATAAACTGCTGTTTTCATCAAAAAAAAGGTTATTATACAAATGTGTTTCAGAATACATGACAATAATCGTTAAAGGGGACATAACCTGCTTTTTGTGATTTTCTGTCATTTATTTACTGCATAAGGGGCCAATATAAGATAAATAAGGAGTTGTAGCCTCTTAAGCTCTAGCTGGGTTGACTTTCTGACGCTATTCGGATTTTGATATTTGAACATTAATATGCTTGGTGTTTGAGTTGTGTTTGGTGTATGTAAAAATGACTTGTATGTGCTTGTAGCAGAGTTTCTCCTGTTTAATTTGATGTGCAGTATGACTATATTGCTACATAATTGGCGCAGCGTTGTATGTCTTTTGCTGCGGTGAGTCTCAGGGTCCCCCAATTGGGGGACCTTGGGGTTTAACAGTAAATCTATATTCCAGTGGAGCCCCAGAATATAAATATAGACCTTGAAATGTGTATGATACGTCTGTGACACAGGAAGATGATGACTCTATCATTAATCCTTCCTACAAAACTCTGATTGATGCAGTTGATTTTCCAACCCAAGGAGACAGCTGTCAATGAGCACATCATTTAAATCACAGAAAAGAAAAAAAAATCTGAGATGTGGGCAGCGCTTCCATTTCTAGCTTCATCTGACCTGGACCTTTTCATGTGCTATCTTCTTCAGATTTGAGGCAGGTATTCACTGGTATTTAGTTTACAGCCCCATACTGCCCTCTACCTTTGCAGACAAAGCAACAGGCAGTTATTTAGACTTGTAGGTGGACAAAATTTCTACATTTTTGTTCTGATTTCAAACACCTTCTGTTCTGTTTCTGTATCACTTTGAGTGTTTCTGACCTGGCAAGACAGTATTTATTCATATGTGGTTCAGGAACAAGAAACTCTTCAAACCTCGAGTGAATGTTTTTGTGACATTTGCAGTTGCTGCTATTCAACATCTTTCAGGTCTGAGTGTTTTTATGCCAAAAAAGGTCAAGAACTCAATGTTCCTCTGAAAATATGTTCCTGTTAGGTTAAAAAAGCCCCTGAAAGCAGCACTGAGACCATCATGAGTCAGTAAAAACTTTCCTTGAAAGCCATAATGAAATTCTTTAGGGTGAGCAGCCCCTTCAGCCTGAAGTGAGGCAGGTTTTTACAGACTTTGAGGCTGTAAAGCAAAATTCATATCCTCACCTCCATCATAAAGATCACACTACACTGACTGCACATGTCTGAGTTTTAGCTAGAATATTTCCACTTTTTCAGCATGACCTACCACACTTATACACCTGGAGCTCCACTTGATTTTAGTTCATTTATAAACAAATCACTTAAAACTGATAATAATCCAGTTTCTGAAAAGGTCATCACATATGGTAGACATTAACTTTGACCTTTTATATTTGATTTAAAAATGTTTTGCCTGTGAAATTGAACATGAGGTCTTTGCAACCAGATGTGGCAACATTTTGCTCTTCTTGTGTAATACTGGATAATTATTTCCCTTTGTGCCTCAAGTCTGTGTGTGTGTATGTGTTCTTTGTTTGACGCTGCTGCTCCTCTTTTGGTCTTCCTGACCTTTCTTCCTTTTTCCCATAAAAAGGGTTACTTTTTTAGTTTTTCCTTAAACGAATCGAGGGTCTAAGGACAGAGGATGTCTATTTGTAAAACCTTTTGAGAAAAATGGAACTTACTGCCTTAATTGGTTCTATAAAAGGTCTAAATGGACATAAATTATTCATGTTAGTCAACTACTTGCAGGTATAACTTTGTCTAAACGTCAGTGAAGAGGTGGCATCTTCACAACAGATGACTCACCGTCCCAGGAGAAGGTCTCGTCCCACACTGACCACATCTGCACGGTGAAGAAAGGCGCCCAGCACACCACGTACGCCAGCACGATCACGAAAGTCATCTTCACCGTGCGTAATTTGGCGCGGGAGATGGTGCTGACGCTGCTGACCGAGTTCCTGCCCAGGATCCCGCTCCTGGTGGCCTCCGCCACCGCGCCGACGCTCTTCCTCCGCGTCTTATATTTGAGGTTCATCCAGATCGTGCGGCAGATGAAGCCGTAGCAGAACACGAGCACGGCCACTGGCACGAGGAAGATCCCGGCGGTGATCCAGGTGATGTACGCGCGCAGTCCCCACGGCTCCATGAAGTGTCCCCAGCAGTCGTAGACTGCCGAGCCGGGACGCACCTCGCTCAGGGAGAAGATAAAGTACTGCGGGATGCTGAGGACCAGGCTGCACGCCCAGGTGGAGCCGATCATGATGTATGCGCGCTGCGTGGGCTGCTGGAGCGTCTGCAGCGGGTGGCAGATGGCGATGTACCGGTCCAGAGTCATCATCACCATCATGTAGGTGGAGGCGAACATGCCCAGCACCTGTAGGTGCTTCACGATGCGGCACAGAAAGTCCGGCCCATAGAAGCGGAAGGTGATCTCCCAGCAGAGCTGCGGCAGCACCTGGAAGAAGGCCACCACCAGGTCCGCCAGGCTCAGGTGCTTCATGAACAGGTGCATGCGCGACGGTTTCCGCCGGGTTTTGTACATGGCCAGTAGCACGCTCATGTTCCCCACTACGGCCGCGAGGAACGCGAGGCTCAGGACGGTGATCTCGATCTTGGCCACCTCCTCGTTCCGTCCAAACGGGTCGCTGTCGTTTCTCTTCCCGCTGGCGTTCCCAGCAGCCGCAGCCGTGCCGGTCTCCAGCTGCTGCGTTAAGTTGAACCCCTCCGTACAGTTTTTGCCCGTAATGTTGCAGGAGCTCTCCGAGGGGAAGAGCATGGTGGCCGGTTCTCCTCCGTGCGCACAGAGGTGGCTGCCAGTCTGTGCGTAATCGTCACCACCGGAGATGTGGCTGTCAAATTAATCCTCGATTACTCCAACATGGACGGGACGTTCACCGGGTTGCACGTGGATAAAAGGAGAATGAACCGGTAAAAAAAATCCATCCGTGGCGCACAGCGACTCCTGATTTGAATCCGAGCTACAGAGCTGAGCATTAAGCTTCTTTTATAGGGTCCTGCCCCCGAGACCAGAGACCATCCCCCTGTACCAACACAGTTTATATATACCCCAACCCAACACACACTCTTCCTCTCCCCTCTCACCACAAAACAACCTTGCAAACCACAGAAGTAACACGAGATAAAGTGGCGCATGCAGGGAGGAATCTCTGCTGAATCTCCTGAGTGTTTGGTAAGATTAGAAGTCTAAATAAACCAAAATCATGGCTGTGAAACTGAAGAACAACTGCCAGAAATCTGTCTGGGAGTCCTATTAAAAACTCAAAATCACATCTAGAGGGTATTCTCTTTTTAAGCTGCAACTAGTGGTTATTGTCATCTTCTATTATTCTGGTTATATTCTCAATTAATAAAGTCACTATTTGCTAAAATATCAGAAAAGAGTCCAAAATGCCAGTCATAGTTCTAAACGCCAAGATGACATATTCAAATAACTTGTTTTTTATTGTCGTGTTTTGTCTGATCCACAGTCCAAAACTCATAGATATTTCATTTAATATCATGTATGACATAAAAAAGTTTAAAATCCTCACATTTGAGACGCTGCAACCAGCAAATCTTTGGCATTTTGCTTAAGAAATTACTGAAACGATTATTTTATTATCAATATCGATTGATCGACTAATTGTTGCAGCTCTTGTTGTTTTTTCATTACATTCCTTCCAAAATCTAGCTGATATACAACTAACTACACTTTATTTTAGTACAGGTATTCTGCTTAACATTCAGAGCGTACATTGACGTGACACCCTGCATTAACTTCATATACAGAACTGCTTCTTTAATACAATCGTAAGGTGATTTTTAAAAAATCCATTTCATCAAACAAAGCATCAAATCTTCACACCTCAGAGGCTGGAACCATGAAACTGTATTTTTCCTTGATAAATGACTTCAAATGTGATCAATTGTCAACATTTTCATTGATTTATTTTGTATTGTCAGATAAAATAACTAATAATATCACCAACTGGAACCAAAGAGCATCATGGATTAACCTCTTTGTTGGGCCCGATACACATGGTAGTACTCTACAGCTCATTGGTTGGTCATGATTGGTTAATTGATTAGTCGATTGACAGACAATTAAGTGGCAACAATTTCGAAAACCAATTAATCGCTAAAGTCATTTTTTAAGCAGAGACAGAAAATTCACTGATACCAGCTTCTCAGATGTGAATATTTGGAGTTTTGCCAGTTTTCCATGATAGGAAACTCAACATCTTTGTGTTTTTGACTGTTGCTCAGACAAAACAAGTCATCTGAATATGTTTACTTGGGCTTCAGGGAATAATGATCAGCATTTTCACTATTTTCTGACATTTTATACACTGAACAATCAATCAATTATTAAAAAAAATAACATTTGTCAGACTTATTGATAAAGAAAATAATAGCTGCAGCCTTACAGTACTGTTATAGTTGATATTTTACTTCAGTAGTGCAAATTATCCAAATATGTAGACCCAAATGATGTGGAGTAAACGTGAGGCTTTTGGGGCCCCTGGGGGTCTGGAGTTTCCCACTTTGCCCGGTTGTTAATCCGGTTTTGCCTTGAATACGTCTAATTAACATCTAATTTATGCTGAATGAACCCACTCACCTGAATACTGATTTAGCCTTCCAGTGATTCTGACCATGACGTGTGTGTGTGTGTGTGTGGAGGAGGGGTCTGAGCGAGTCTGTGCAGCATTAATGTGTTTATGTGGCGATAACCTGATAACCATAGACACAGCACCTGTTTTCTCAGCATTGAGCGCGAAAACAAACTGCCGCTTCGCTGACAGTGGAAAACTCCTGCAGGCTGACAGAGACGTGACGTATCAAAGTCACAGCTTCCCTTCAAAAATCCACACAAGCTTTCCTAATGATGAAATCTCCTTAAAAACATCCTTAAATATATATATTCTTATCTGTTGTCTTACTTAAAGGTATTCTGCTACAGAAACAAGCCTCACAACAAACCAATGAACACATTATCCATGAATAACAGTGAATAACCACTTTAATTAGACTACTGTCTTTGTGTTTATCAGCTCACATGAAGATTCACACAAACTGTTTGCAGTTTTGTCACCTTCAGTATAGCACAAAGTAAGTACTCCTAAGAGAACAGTTTTAGTTTCTCCAACAAGTCTGTACACAACGTCCTAAAATTATACCGCCAAGTGATTTATTCTTAAGAGTAAGATGTGGGGAGATGCCCCCCTTCAGAACATTGTCTATTTACTGAAAAAACACAAGGTGCCTGAATGTGATTTCAATGTGTACAGTATCATTATACATGAACCAACACAGTTTGGGGGGTAATGTGTTGGTGGAGGTCAACTATCTGGGGTAAGATGCCCCCAGGAGTGATTTTGATTTTAGGTATCTTCTCTCAGGAATAATTGTTTTTTATTGATTTCTCTTTTACATTGAGTAAAACAAAATCTTTTTTAAAGGCCAAGTCAATTTAAATAGGCAATTTTTGCTTTAGAGGTTTTATATTTAAAGGGAACATAACATGCTTTTTGTGATTTTCTGTTATGAGTTTTAAAACTTCAGGTGAGCGTATGTAAAAAAGTCAGGGCTTCAGCCTTCAGCCGTCTGAACGCTCCACTTCCTCCTCATGATGACATTAGATTGTTTGTGCAGGTCGACAAACGGCTGTTCATTGGTTACTAAGGTTGTTCCATGTGTTGTTCACGTTGCCCACTCTCATACTTCAGATCAGATTTGGACTCAAACATATGGATGTATTTGAGAAGTTTCCATTTTTGAGTAAAGAACGCGAAAAAAAATGGTTTTTGAACTGTAAATCATGCAAATATATTCATCCGACAACATCCAACATTATAACATTAAATAAATGACAGAAAATCACAAAAAGTGCTTTTTTTTGCCTAAACCAAACTACTAACCTAACCTAACCTGACGCCCTGAGCTTTCCTGCCAACCATCCACCCCTAGAGCTTCCCTCACTTGCCTATGAACATCATCCACACAGCGATTACATTTCCCATTACAATGCTGTATATAAATGTAATTTTTAGCCGATAGGGTTGCCCTGTGACTAGTAAACCGACTTTGACATGAAAAATTGGTGGAGTGCCCCTTTAAGTTGGAAAAACTGGGTGGGTTTCGTGCAGCTGGTTGCTTGTATTTGTTCTTGGAGACTTTAAAAGTCTCTGTGCGGAAAAAATATAATGTCAGGCGAGTTTTCCATCACAACAAACAGTAACACTTTAAGTCCTCCTATTTAGCATTTATAAGCAGTGTATAAACATTTAATAAATGTTTATAACACACTATAATGTAGTTATAAGCAGATATAAGGCCATTTTCAAGTGTTTATTAATGTACAGTATTTGTCAGCAGCTATAACTTCTCCTATGAAGACATATTTTACATTATTACCGTCGTGTTTTACTATATTGTCATATATAAATATGTCATATATTGACTATGTTGTCATTCATCATCTGTTTATACAGCAGCCTCTATTTACGGGTGCCCACAGGAGTTATAGTTGTTGATATATACATTAATAAACACTTATATCTGCTTATAACTACATTATAGTGTGTTATAAACCGTCTATTAACACGTGTAAATGCTTTTAAATGCTAAATAGGGGAGCTTAAAGTAAACAAACATTTTATTTAAGCATGTTAAAGGAAAAAAGCATTACGTATACTGTTTATACTTCAGGAAGTGCAGGGAAAGAGGGCAGGAGTAAGGAAGAGGAGTTGAAAAGGTGATGACAATACTGTACTGTAAGCGAGGTACATGGAGCCCAAAGGTGTATAATGCTCTAAATGTGTCACTTTATTAATGTTTAAATCTGCATTTGGATCAGGTTTCAAACAGCAAAACACCAAACAACAAAACAAAACAGATATTATTTCTAAAATGCTCTATCTTGCAGTGTAAATAGATGATTTCTGGAACTGCACCAAAGTTTTTACTAAAACAAGACTTTGACATATCCTCCTTACTGTCAACCAAACTGGACTGAAAACACAACCTGGCCAGAGCTAAAATCAAAGAAATGGAGCACATCACTCAATTTTTGCTTTGTGTTAACCATAATTTTGCCCGTCTAGGGAAGAAAAGCTTAAATAAATGGTGGACAAAAGAGATGAGTATCTGTTAAGAATATTAAAGTGGAACTGCTTTGAAATGAATTAGTAAGAAGTGGCTGCAAAAACATGCCTACAATTGTCAAAATAGATAGAAATGACATCACATAAAGAAAGGTAAACATGCTTTGTATGGAAATAGAAACAAGATGAACTGTCCCCCTTTTGTCTGAGGTAAACTAAGCTTTCTTTGCTTATAGTATATTTATATTTATTTATGTATCCAATCTTTTTAATAATTACTTTCTTTTTCCTACACAATACGTGGAGCACCCTTCACCAACTGGAAAAAAAATCAATTCATGGAGTTGCTTTTGAACTGCTGACATGAATAATACAAATAAACAGTATAAAAAAAAAAGAATGTCCCTGGTAGAAGCAGGAATAACAAATTGGTTAAAGCTATGAAGAGCATAAAAACATGGAAAAACAGAGAATAGCAAACAAGTAAAAACAGGTTTTTGGGTTCATTTTAAGAAGTTTTGACAGATTTGACTGATCTGGTTCCAGACATGTCCTCGTGCTTGTAGCAAAAGCCAAACTTTAAAAAAGTGAGTCATTAAAATTAGTTTTAAAGAAAACATTACAACTGACTCTTAAGGTTTCCCTCCAATTATTGCTTAATGTAGGAAACCAAAGCTGTTTCTCAGTCTATGTTTGAAGGGAAAGTGAGTCGTCCATTAATCACGGTGGTTTGTCAAAGTGTACTTGAGCAAGACACTGAACCCCAAAAGCTCCTGATGGCCAGGTCAGTACATTTTATGGTAGCATTGTGCTAAAAGTTCTATAAAATTACCATTAATTCAGGCAATCAGGCAGACATCAACACTACTATAAATCTTCAAATCTTATTAACGGAACAATAATGTCCAAAATGACCACCAGTACACTTATTAGAGGACCTGAATTTAGAGATTGAGACCATAATGACGCGTTGAAAAAATTACTGACTTAGTATTTCTAGAGAGAAGTTGAGGCTTTTGTAGCATCGTCGGTGGCACTTAAAGGTACTTTAGCCTCAAGCCGTGGTAGTTGCTGCTTGGTGTTATGATGTGATAACAATGGTTAAGGTCTGGTTAGGCTTACGGAAAGATTTGGGTTAAAATAATCATTTTGTTAAGGTTCAGGAATCATTGGGCCTCATTCACAAACAGTGTGTACGCCCAATGTCCCACGGTCTTAAAAATGATATAGTCGATATTTATTCAATGTAAACAGTATATTAGAACCACCATTATTGGGCCTAAATATACAACATTCAAAAGTGTGAAATTGCTAATAATACACAATTTATTTACTAATTATAAAATGAATAGCTAAGACATTGTAATCCATAAATCATTATCATAAATGTAATGAAATTATTAATATATTAAAATTGTCCTGTTCCCCCTCTTAGATGACAAGAGCTTATCAGAATTTCCATATTGCAATGTGACAACGATTAATTTTCCCCATCAGATTTGGCTGTGATATATTGATCTATGCAGCTGGTTAACCAGCAGCCTGTTCAGTGTTCCTCACAGCCTGACAGTTCAGTAGTGTTACAGGGAGGGGCGCTCTGCTTTCACTACATCACGGCCTGTTGTGGACAGAGACCAAACACGATGCGCGCCTGGCGCAGCAGCAGAGTTTTGTTTAGATCAATTCCACAGATCTACACATTTACCAACTTTTTATTTTGTTACGGATGTACTTTGTGGTAGTGGTGCAACAGGTAAGCAGGATTCACAATCAGCTCCAAACAGTTGTGCTAATGACATGTTTACCAGCCAAATCGGCCTTTTCTGGCTTCTACTTCTGAAACTATTGTTTGCATTTCACTAGCAGTGAAGTTTTTCTACATTTTTACCATCATGGCCCTCTTTGCAATGAGTGCCAGCTCTCTCCACTGCTGCACTGCTCCAACAGAGCTTTCCTTACATAGAGAAATGGGGGTCTGGCAGTATGCTAATTACTAATAGCTGGACACGCCTGTCAATTTAGATTCTGATGCAGTGCACTTGTGAATCTGACGGTAATTTTGTGTGTGCACTTATTTTGTGCGCAAAGTAAGAACATTTCTACACACATATTAGTGAATGAGGCCCATTGTGCTGTGGGTTACTAGTTCCTGAAGGTTAGGTGACCTATGTTACTGGAATATCTTTGCATGATTTACAGTTAAAAACTCCGTATTTATCTTATACTGGCCCTTTATGCAGCCCCTCAGTTCAGCCTCTGTCTGAAAAGGCAGTTTTAGCTCCTGTCTCTTTAAGGCCCGCCTCCTGATGAGCCCGCTCTGTTCTGATTGGTCAGCTTCGGGGAGCTTCCTCCTGCTCCAGACGCTATGTAAACAAACTATAGTAGCAGGATTTCACTTCTTTCTTCTTTTTCTCGTTCTTTACTCCAAATAGAAACTTCTCAAATATATCCGTACATGTTGGAGCTGAATCAGACCTGTAATATGTGAGTGGACAATGTGAACAACAACCTTAGTAACAAAGACTACAGAAACGGACGGCCGTTTGTGGGCATGTGCCAACAATATGACATCACGAGGAGGAAGTGGAGGTAACTTTGCAAACAAAACATTCAGAGCAGGTTGAATCCCTGGCTTTTGACTTGCAGGAAGCATTTTTACATATGTTCATCTCAAGTTTTGGAACTTTGACAATGTTTAATATCTGACATCATAACAGTATAAAAATAAGACATGAAAAAAGCATTATATGTCCAGTCTTGACTTGCTGAAACTTGTGAAACTTGCATCTGCTGTTTTTTTATGGCGTCTGTCACTTTTTAGTGTACTGGTATTTACAACCTATTGTAACATTTCTTCTTGGGAGGACAAAAACAGTGTACTATGACAATTAGCATGCAGAAAAAAGTATTTGTTAGGTGGGAGCAACAGTAATCATTAACCTTGTATCCTCCTCCTCTGTGGCTGAATTTCATCTTCCTACCGTCTTCTGACACCAGAGTAAAGCACACCATAATTTCTTGCAATTGCTGCCTTACAAGGCCACAACTTAGTATCTTAATGTTCAATCTATATGCAAGGAGCGCGAGTGGAGAGAGAGATTTAGAAGTCATAGAGGCCGACTGTGTTTTTCATGTCAAGTAGCTGGGCAGAGGCAGAGCCAGCTGCTGATGCAGACCATTACATAATATGCTGTGGTTAAACAATGGTGGGTAATGGTTGGGGCTGTCAGGAGTTATTGATTTATTTCGCTGTGATTATGAAACCTGTCGGACTCACATAATAATGATACATAACCCAGGCTGGTGTACGCACTGATAAGAGCTCAGATACTGGCACACATGAGAAAGGGCACATGTTAATGGAGGTATGTGATCACAAACACACTTTTATTTTCTGTTTTTAAAGGGTTATGTCACAAAAAACTACACAAATGCATATTTTTCCACTTGGTTTGGTTCGATTCTGTCATAAAACAACATATACATACACACACCTGTCCAAATATTCACCCAAAAAAACTGAAACATGGACATGCATAGAGACAAGATACATAATAGAACAAACTTTAAACATTACACAAACAAAGTGCATAAAATTGAAGCATGACACAGCACAGGATAAAAACACCACAATTTGAAATAATTTACTACTGATCCTGGCAGAGCAAAATCATAACGCCAACAAGGACTGCTGTGCCTCTGCTACGTTATAGACTTAATTATAGTAGATACAGTATTACTCATTATACCATGTCTGATCTGTCAGTGTGTAATGTGTTGGTCGTGGCTCATAGTGATGAACCTACAGAGAATTATCAGTGATTCTGCAGCTCCTCTCGGCTTTACGGAGCTTTATAGTGAGTTTAAGCTCATTGTTTATCTGTCCGGCTGTAACTTTACTGTTCTGGTTCACTCTCAGCGCTCTCATAGCGTCGTTTTTAGAGAAAAAAGCTCCAAAAACCTACTGTACGCTACCTGCTCCGCACCGAATGGCAATCAGACAAAAGCTAGGTTTCCATCCCAGTCTAGTGCAAGTTTTTTACTAAATTTCCAGAAAAATGCAAAAGAAAATCAGAATGAATTAATATTTGGAGTTGGACTATCGAGATAAACACGTGGTGGTGTTAATTTTCCAGTTTCCAGCCAAGTTTTCCAGCTCAAATGATGGAAAACCATGTGGAAAACATGATGGAAATATGACATTTCTGTTTGTTCATGTATTGATGTCTCCTCATCGCTCCACACAGATCTGATGTTTTCGTCTCTTCAATGGAAGGTTGAGTGACGTTAAAGTCACATGCTTACAGACCAACACTTTATGCTAAAGTATAAGCAGAATCATGCATGTATGTTTATCAATCTCTCCAGGTGACAGTGTGTTTACACATCATTAGGTAGGGAGTTTTTGTTCCAAAATAGATTAGTTGGGTTTTCTGAGCCAGAAGTCTCAGCATCTGTTCCAGGTGAATCATTGGTATTGATCTACTGCCCTATCAGGTCTCACAGATGTGGCCATTTTCTGCAATGAGACTGTAAATAAATCCCACTTATTGCCCCTTTGAGTGTAGCTCTTACTGTACTTTAATTAACTATACAATACCCCAGTCAGTCTCTTATATCTCCCCAGGTCCAGTTTGGACAGTTCAATACTGCAGTAACTCAATACTAAATCAACAATGGTCCTTGGGGCAAAATTGTAACAGAAAGAGGCTCTGAGGAGCCGGAGGGGAAATGCAGCAGTGAGAGTGAGAGCAGATATGAACTGACTTCTGCCAGAGTAAGAAAACAGCAGGAAAATAGCCCTTCATTAAAGCACTGCCTTTAAAATATAAGAAAAAGTACACAAATATTAACAGTAAACTCCACCAAAGTATCAAACATAAAAGTACTGATATTTAAGAGTCATCGCTGTCATTTTATGAGAATGAAGGAGATAAAGAAATAATGAAAATGCAAGGATTTGGGGGGTTTCATTAATGTTATTATGAGTCCAAAATAGCTCATGAAAGATAAAAAATTTTGGGGATGTTAGCAAAAGATTCCTAAAAGTTTTAATCTGACCTGGTGGTACAAGGTGGGTTTCCATCCACCTCCACCTTTTTATTTGCATTTTCATTTTATTTGGAAACTCTGAAAATCCCCAAATCTCGAAATATCACTAAAAGTTTTTACACTCTGCGCAGGTGAAAAAGATGGTGTAAAAAGCAAAATGCAATCAAGTGCAATGAAAACAAACTCAGTGAATAAATGATGACGTACATGAAGCATGTCACTCAAGCTTCCATCAGCTTTTCCATCGTTTGAGCTTTACTAGTGGACCCAAGTGCAGAACACAGACTCAGAGGCAGATGTTTCACAGATTTATTGTACTTCAAAAGATGATGAGATGACTGGGGATGGCTGACAAAGGCAGGAGGAATGGAGATGACGTGGCTGACAGAGGTAACGAGGGAGAATGAACATGCAGGCAGGCAGACTGGCAGGGATCCTGAAGCACAGAAGACAAACTGGCATTAATCCAGTTGCAAAAACACAAGGAACTTAACTCAGAAAATATCAATATGCAAAGAGAGTCGGAGTATTATTAACCTTTATTTTTGCAGGGAGGGGCCATTGAGAGCAGACTGTCTCTTTTCCAAGGCCTCCCTGAATACAGAACATACAGAAAATAAAAACAAGATTCACAGATTTACAGCAAACATACAAACTGAGACAACGTTTAAAACATAATTCATAGAAAACACGTACATTCACACTGTACTTAGTCTGCCAAAAGATGTTTGAAATTAATGCAAGGGCTCAGCTCTTCCATTTTAGCAAGCTTTAGCAAATTGTTCCACTTGTGTGGATCAAAATATTTAAAAGCCAGTTTTCCAACCTGATGTTCTTCAAGAACCAAATAATCCTGGGATCTAGTGTAGTGTGAAAGTGATCTGTAACTGAGACATGAGATATATGTAGGAAGCTTGCCCAGTAGTGCTTTGTAAATAAATAGAATACAGTGCTGCTGTGTATAACTAAAACACTGGCAGAAACAACAATCTGACGATGAGTGGGAGAACACTGAGGTAGATATCCTGGAGAGGTGATTAGCTGATACATGACAGGTGTGTTGGCTGAGGAGGCGACACGCTGATCGCAGGTAGGTGTGTAGAAACCAGGTCAGCAGCAGGAACACACACACACAAACACAGAGAGAGAGACAAACCGGGGACATGAAACAGGAGGAATGGGGAAACACAGAAAAACATAAGGAAAGAGGGGGGCATGGCCCTGACGGCCACAAACTGTTAATATGGGCAAACCAATAATGCCACGACAGCGGATGGAAATTTGCACTCATTCATTTGTGTTTCCTTTTTCTGGTTCTCTGGAAATTTGGTTAAAATGAATGTTACAAACAAGAGCAAAAAAATCCAAGACACTCTGAGTCTTGAGTATAATAACAAAAAGCCTTTAATACTACATGGCTGACACCAATGTTTTGATGATTTTTTTCTTCTCGTTCAGTCGTTTGTTGCCCTTAACTCCAAAGAGCACCTTTGACCACTGAGTGTAAAAAAAAAACACACTTTTACATCTTTGGTCACTAAGAAAAGATGTACTTCTGATTTTTCCTTCTTTATATTGCGTAGTCTAGTCCATATTTTCATTAATAACTTATTCTATCCTTTTTTCAGGTCTGGACAGTCTCCAAAATATGTTTTTTCCCCCGTATTTCAGATCATAGCAAGATTACTTTGTCTTCTCTGTAGATAACATCAAAACCACGTTATTGTCACTGTGCTGAAACATGGGTTTTTATGAAACAATACACGTTTAGATACACCATTTTTACCTGACAACCATAACACTTCATGAGCTTTTCCCATGTTCCATATCTGACAGCAGCGACTCAGTTTGCCGGTGAGAAAAGTCGACTGTGTCAAAGGAATTAGCGGCTCTGAGTTTGAGTGAGTGCAGCCACAGAAACTTTCCCAGTGGAAAACAGTCTATATTTAGTGTTGATCTGCTGCTGTAGTAGGTATTGTTTTCTCTGTGTGTAACTATGTGTGTATGGAAGCTGAAACTATGGAAAGAGCTATTTATACATCTGACTTCTCACCATTATTCTACTTCAAAAACCTTGAGCTGCCCATAGATTAAATATCATATTTAACACTAGAAATAATTTTTTGAACTTGACAAAAATAGATACTTTAACAATAACAAGGAAGCTCTCAAAAGCTTTATTTGTGTGGTAATTGATTTCTTTAACTACTGTATGAATTTAATTTGACATTTTCATATTTAATACTATACACACAGCTCCCTCTGGAGCCACAAAAGGCTTTATATTACTTTTCACACATATGCAGTAGTACTCTTCAACACCTGTGGAATTACCTGTACAGTAACAGCTCACATGGTAAATTCAGCATAATGTACTTTTTTTAAACAGTCAATTGCAGCAGGTGAAATGAAAAAGAACTTCATGCGACTTTGCTGCATTTTGCAAACATCAGAGCTGCAGATGGGTGACGAGAGCTGATGACGTGCCTCTGCTTTCATAAAGTTTTTTCGTAGCGCTACGATTCGCCGCACATTCATTACACAATCTGACAGCCTCATATTGATATCGTACAGTCTGACACAGATTGCGACCAAGATTTTAGCATAGGCATCTCACGCAATGTGACATGCAATAAACTCACACGATCTTTGTTGTCGCACAGTCCAAAGGCGCCTTTACAGCAGTTAAAAGGGCATAATCCCTCCCCTTTTCTAGTGGGCTTTCAATGTGAAACATCAGCAGGAAGCTTAGAGTTTTATTGGTAATAGCTCAACAACGATCAAAAGAACGGCAAAGTAGTATTAATTAGTGAGTGAGAACAGGCTTTTTTTGTTAAAAAGAAACTCAGATCAGCTAAATGGTTAATAGGACATGACTGCTGTTGTATTCATCAACAGTGTATCAAAAGTTACTAAAATATGATTAAATATACGTATAGAACAAGGACATTTTGACATAAAGGCCCATCTCCAATTCAAGCCTGTTTGAAATAAAGGCTTCCCTGTGATTTTGAGGTAATTTTGCACCTGTAAAAACTCAAATTTAATCAATCAAGATCTCTGAGAAGAGCAGTGCGAAAACAGCATAACAAATGGAAAGAGAATCACAAAGGAGGAACTCACGGATTGCCAGTTGAACCTTCTCCACATGTAGGATCATTATTTGTGAGAAAATATGAGAACATATTGTGTAGAACATATAAAGGAAAAACCTGCAATCGCTGTGTGTGTGTGTGTGTGTGTGTGTGTGTGTGTGTGTGTGTGTGTCAGGGGTCAGAGGTGAGAAATGAGGGGGAGAGACGCTGATTAAACAAAAAGAGACAATCAGGAGAAAACACAAATCATAGTAAAAAAAAAGAAGGACAAGCTCAGCTGGTTTGTTGGGTCACTGCCTTCCCAAACAAAGTCTGCACTCTTTGTACGTCTCTACATCTGTAAATTAATGATTATGTTTTGTCTACATCTGCATGCCTCAACACTTTCTGCACAACAGGGCCGCCGAGTTCATTTTAGAAGTGCAGGGGCCAAAAAGTGTGTGTGTGTTAGTGTGTCTGTGTATGTGCGGTAGATAAAAAGCAGCTAATTAGTGCTTGTGGGATTAGATACAAGCTTTTTTGCTCAATTACCCAAAACTACGAGTTTACAGGACAGTGACACTTCTGGAGCTGAGTAACAGCAGGCAGGTGATAGGGATGTTAACATTGTCCTTGTGTTGTAAGCAGCCGTGCCCCAAATCCATTTTTTAACTATAAATCTGAAAAAAACATTACTTTCCTACTGCGTCACCTTCGCTAATTATCAACATGCAATGCTGTTGTGAAAATGTCATTCACAGCCTACAACAGTCTAAATATTAATACTACTAATAACCTTTGGGAGCATTGTCATTTCAAATCAATATTATCAATTAATCAATTCACGTGAACTTTCAACAGGTGTGTGGACTGGCTGGTTGCCTGCACATGCCGAATAGGTTTCACCTTTTGGCATAAAAGTCCAGTTAAGAAACAGTCATTTCACTTGGAAAATATTCTCCCCATTTTATGTTTGTCTGCTTTATTTTACTTTAAAGTGGGCAGGAAGGATTGAAATGTCTTTTTATGTCTTTTTTAAGTGTTTAAGTGCAATATTGGGGCATTTGTGGGGATACAGTGATTTGCGACTTAAAAAGAACGTGGGAGGAGGGTAAAGTGGGCAGGGGTCAACGGCCCTTTGGACCCCCTACTTCTGGTGCCTTTGCTGCACAGTATGTATGGTTCTGTTAAGGTAAATTTGATGCTTGTTTTCCACATTATATAGTTCACTCAACATCTCCTCATACTCCTCTGATCTCTCTCCTTTGTATGTGTTGCACATGTGACAACACTTCCTGCTCTGCTCAGTCTGGTTTATGCTTTTCCTCACTATTCAGGAAGCGGGCTGGCAGGCTGATTGTTTCTGTTTTCTTTAGTTTTCAACAAGCAGTCCAGGCTGCAGCTTTAGACACCAACTGATAATACTTATTTCCATACTCTGGTGCCTTTTTGTTCTGTTTTAATCAATTTTATTAATTGTTTGTTGATTGTAGTTGTCTGTCCTCAGTTGTGTTGTTTCTGTTTGCTGATTGTGTGGTTGTTTAATTATGACTGGATAATGTAACAATCTTACATGTTTATATAATGACCACCAGTTTCAATTATTTCAACTTTGCTTCTCAGAAATCACATTTTGTCCCTGATTTTGGCAGATGGCTAAGAATACTACTAATCGCCGTTGCTATGGAGAAGAAGTCAGTCAGAGGTGTCAATCAGAGCGGTAATTAATTCAAAACACTTTGTCGGTGAAGTTGTAAACAAAGCGCATCGCCATAGTTGCAAAATTCACTCAGAAGTGAAATTAAAACTGAACCGACTCACGCTGCAGATGGTAAAATCTGTTTTCTCAACGCTGTCATCTTTAGCTTTTGCCCACCGTTAGAGGGGAATGAATTTTAAGCTCTGTGATTGGCTGTTTTCTTGCTGAAATGCACCTTTAGAGCTGAGGATAAACTTTTAAAAATACATTTTTGCACAAAACAAGGACTGTGGATTTTGTCCCCCATCACTTCCATTGTAAGTGCATTATGAAGGGATCTTCTAATGGTCAGTATGAACAGGAGGAATGATTACAGCAAGAAAAACAGGTTTCACTGTTCATTTGGGCTCCTGACTGTTGTTTTAAGACAGACTTTAAAAAATGGGAACCTGTCCTTTAAGATAATGTAAGTGTTACTGACAGATTCTGTTCAGTTCTGTGTGTTGATGCAACACTGTAAAAACTCTCAGACAGTTACCATTTCTTGTCTTGTGATATTTTGGAAACAGCAGACTTCAGCCTTGGTTAAGTTTGAAACAGTGCACATACACACACACTTACGTTTGTGTGAAGACTTGTGAGGACATATTGTGTTCCTCAGCTCCCTTCACCCATCCCAACTACACATCTAACCCTAAAACGTACCCTTACCTTTACCTAAGGTCACCAGATGAGAATGGGTGAAATTCAGGACAGGGGAGTTGGGCCTCCAGTACATTCAGTCAACAAACAGGAAAAACTCAACGCTAAAATTTATTATTTTTGTCCATGAAGTCAACTGTCAGTCATGAAGAAAAAGAAACATAATGACTGTGTTGTATGTAACAGTGTGTAAATCATTATCCGTCACATAAAATTCATTTTATTTTATTCATTTCATCAGGATGGTTTAATTTCCTTCCATAAATGTTTTAATTCAATTCAATTCAATTCGTCGCTGCTATGCGTAATTGTTAATGAATTCACGGCACTACTGTACAAAACTAAAAAGAACTACAACAGCCATAATTCATGTAGGCTACAGACATAACAAAGCCCGTCTGTGGGCAACACCAAAAGAATGTTTCACAACGATCAGTATTTAATGTTTTAGTAGGCTATAGCTAATCAAAACTTGGGTTTAGTCTAATTTTCAGGACAAACAGGGTTCAAGATTCGGGACAATTGCTCGTAATTCAGGACTGTCCCAAATTTTTCAGAACATCTGGTCACCCTACTTTAACCTGAAGTACAAACTTTAGTCTAAACCCTGGTGAGGACCAGACAAAATGTCCCCACTTTCCAAATGTGTCTTCGCTTTCAAGGTTTTGGGTCCTCACAAATATAGAAACTCAAAAACACACACAAGCGCACGTCGCCCAGGCAATGACATGTTCCTGACACACACACAGAAACATTACTACAAACACACGACCGTTCAGAGGAAATTGTTAATGGATTTAATTGCTGTGAAGTTGGAAGCTGGTTTGAGTAGTAGCACTTTTAGCTGAACATTAGAGAGCTTTTAATTAAAGTTATGAAACAGTCAATATACTCAAAAACACTCTGACCCTGTATAAGTGTCCACAGCTGATGGTCCAAGCATGAAAAGTCCTTATTTTGTGAATTAACACTCTGACACATGTTTAAACTGAGCTGTTTTCAGTTTTCAGTTTATGTATGTTGTTTACTTAGTTCTGTGGAGATATTAGAAAGTAAATTTGGTCTTTTGTTACAGTTTAAGTCACACTACAAATTAAACAGCACACTAGCAGAAAACACTTAGAGAGAATAAATCACCAAAGTTATTACAAATCATCCTGAGGGCGACATGAACGTGTGTACCAAATAACATCCAACAGTTGTTGAACATTTTACTCAAAACCACAAATGTCAACCTCATGATGACACTAAAGGAGAGGTGAGGGATCACCAAAGTCATTATACATCAACTGGGCGCCATGAATGTCTGTTCAAAATTTAATGGCAATCGATCCAACAGTTGTTGAGATATTTTAGTCTGGACCAAAGTGGTGGACAGGGTGTGTACAGAGGTTTATCAGGGCTTGTTTGCTGAAAACAGCTGCTGCTGCTGCTGCTGCTGGAAATGAGCTTGATGAGAGTGGTGAGAGTAAACCCATAGACTTTATATACAGACGATGACTAAACCATCCAATAAATAACTGAAAAACCAAAACAATGAGCTAAAAGAGGTTCAAAAAGCTCAGATCTGCAGACTTGGTGAAAATTGCTGGATATGTGATTTAATTTATCACATTCTGTGTAAACCAGCAGTTCCCAAAATTATTTCATGTTAATTCAACCATGTATCCAATACTTTTAGCCAACTATTTATTATTTATTTGTTTGTTTGTTTATCCATTACTTT
The DNA here is from genome assembly GCA_038419695.1 of Scomberomorus guttatus. NCBI lineage: Eukaryota > Metazoa > Chordata > Actinopteri > Scombriformes > Scombridae > Scomberomorus > Scomberomorus guttatus. Next base: position 3,297,307 of record CM076466.1, on the reverse strand, counting down.
TAGCTTTTTCGCCATACTGGCTTGCTAGGTAGTTCTCACACTCTCAATGGCAACATGTAGCGTTCTGGTGTTACATCTGACCCAAATTACTTGACTTACTCCACAATCTTTCCACGAACCCCCTTGAAACTGCAGAAGTACCCCCTGGGGTACAAGTATCACAAGAATCACCGGTATAGAGTACATAGCTGTGCTGAGAGTCTGGGAGCTCAGATACAGCAGAGACTGACTGAAAGGCTTTACTGTGTTTCTATATTACTCCCCTCATATTATGTTTCCATTCATTTTACATTTGTGTATTTTTGGATGTTCTTTTCTACAAACAGCCGACGAAGTTAATGAGTCAATCACAGCTGGCATGTGTGTTATTTCACTGAGGCACTGAGGGATATATTTACATCTCTATCTATAGGAGCTGTTAGATTAATATGACAGTAGAGGTGAACAGTCCTTTAAACTCCACGTGTGTGTGTTCATGTACAGTTTGAGCTCTGTTTGTGTGTCTGGACTGAGTCTGTGGTGTGTTTAAGTGCCAGACAGGAAAGGACATTCGATTGTGTGTGCAGTTGGCTGTGCTGAGAGGATGATAAGAGGTTAGTCTGATCTGCTATTAAACAGTGAAATCTGTCCAGACTGATCTGCTCTGATCTCTGCCAAACACTAATCCACTTCATGGGTTCACTTCATGAAGAGAAAGACAGACGGAAAGTTGAACCTGGCTCAGGTTCTGCCACAGCGCGGTCCAACGTCAAATAAAAAATGATTTTCCCAATTAAATAAATGCAAGCTTACATGTCAGGAAAAATATCTTGTAGTGTCTTCTGGGGCAAGTCCAAGTCACAAGTCAAGATTAAGTCTTTGAGGTCTCAAAATGCTGACAATTAAAATGACACAGCATTTGAAACTTAATAGTGTGTTCATGTAGTCCTTTAAAGAAACAGTTTTTATATAACAAAAAGGTGAAAAAAGCAGACTTGATCTTCATTGTTTCATTGTTTAATGTGCATGTTGCTGTTTTTGCCGTCCGACTTTTGACCAGAGACGTCACCGTCCGACCAATGTTTCCTGGGAAGGTGTAAAATACAACGTATCAGCCAATCTTTGTGTTTTTTGCTCGCATATTTTCTACCAATCAGATAGCAGTATTTTTGAATTTAAAAATGTAAATCTTTACACTACTCAGTACTGAAAAAATTAGTCTTAGACAGTAACTCAATAAGTTGCTCAAAAGGGGTCTAAACTAATCTGAACAATAAATACTCTGTGTGGCTGCAGTGATTGAGCAAATGGAGTGTGTGTGTGTGTGTGTGTGTGTGTGTGTGTGTGTGTGTGTGTGTGTGTGTGTGTGTGTGTGTGTGTGTGTGTGTGTGTGTGTGTGTGTGTGTGTGTGTGTGTGTGTGTGTGTGTGCGTGCGTGGTCTATACTGGTTTGTCCACCTGTCCTGTTATTTCCTACTGTGGTCTCATTCATTTGGACTTGGAAAATCAATCAATCCATGTGTGGAGGGCTGATAATGAGCCTAATTACCACAGTGACAATTTGATTTAAGGAACCAGAGAGGAGGCTGAAGATGAGGAGAGAGGATACAGAGAGAGAGTGAGTGAGAGACAGAGGAAAGTGTTTCAGTTCCTTTAAAATTGCAGCTCAATGGGTTTTTTTGCAGCACTGCTGATTTGGCGATTGTGTGAAGTGAGAAGACAGCAATCTCGTCTAAATGTCAGCGACAAACTCAGACGTACTTTTGAAGCTGAACTGAAGTGAGAGACAGAATGTGATTTGATGTTACAGTCGAACAACTTCCACAACAGTAAAAATTGATTATATATTTCAGAAAATGTATAAGGTTTTGCAGGTTTTGTCGGTGACTCTGCCTGCTCAGACTGAGGATGGTTGCCATGGTGAATACTGACTGATAGAGAATATTACTTCACTGCATGCTCACAATAATTCAGACAACGTGTGAGTAGTGTCACTCGGGGAAAGTTAAACAGCTAAATATTCAGTGGTTGCAGCAGGTTTGGGACGCCACCAAAGAGACCAGACATAAATCTGAGTTATCATAAGATGAATAAAAGAAGAAAGAAGAAAATACATTTCCGCTACACAAATTTCCGTTTATTTGCATTTTTCTTGTGAAATACTGAATAGTTTTACCTCTTCAGGCTTCTGAAATGTGATAATATGAGAAAAGAAAATCACGTTTTGGTTCATTTGTTCACAATTTATAAACTTGTACAAACTGAAGAGACTCTGATTTTTTAAGAGGTTATACACTGGGAGAAGTTTTTATACTTAGTCTTTTATATGGATTAAACAAACAAGATATAGCTTGTTACTTAATGAGTTTTAGAGGTGCCAGATTTTGTGGTTCCCCTGTTTATGCTAAACTAAGCTACAGAAACAAGAGCTATCGATCTTATCTAACTCTCTGCCAGAAAGAAAATAAGCGTATTCCCAAGAATTCCTTTCCTTTTCTTTTAAGTAGGTCAAACATTTTGATGTTTTAACACATAAAATAAGCTTTTTTATACCTCTTGCTGCCTCCAAAGAAACTCTCGACCTCTCTCAAACTCAGTTTTTTTGGTTTGACTACCTAGTTGTAGCAGAACACATGCAGGTTGAGATGGTAATAAGTGGATGATGACAAACTGATCACACAACCTACAGTGACGTAGGTCTGTAGCTCTGTGGATCTTATTTCATTGTCTCACTTGTACCTTAAAAAATACGCCCCCACCATGGTTTTAACGCAGGGCTTTTTTCGGTCTGAACTCTTCAGTCTACAGCCAGGCCAACAGCTCTTTTAGGCTGCACTTACGCGGAACGGTGCTCTGCGCAAAATGCTAATATAATAGAGATATAGGGGGACATGAATGTGTATCCCAAATGTTGTGCCAATCCATCCAATAGTTGTTGAGACATTTCACTCAAAACCACAAATGTGAACCTCATGGTGGCGCTAGAGTTCTTTTGTCCATGGCTGAAATTTCTACCAACTTATAAATCTGTCAAGCTGTGATTGAGAGTCCTGATAAGTACCACGCAGACTGAAAACAGAGGCCTCCTGGTGGAGGTAATAAGTGATTCAGATTCTCTTTGTATTTCAAATAAGTATGACAAGAATGTGTCAATTTTCCTGATGGACAGTGTGGAAATCACAGTCTGTCCAGGAATTATAATCACTCTGTCAGATGTGTAGGCCTTATGTTTATTTTGTTCCTAGTGTGACCTGATTTTTACAAAACCCTCTTCTTTCTGACCTGGAAACCCGTGAGATTGCGAGGCTGTGGTTTGGTTCAGTAAATTTCACACTGACATGCCCACACTGCCCCCATGTAATCCCTGCGGTGGGAATACAGGAATGCGGGAGAAGGGGTGTTTATTTTCAAGAAGTGTGGCGGCGAGAGCTGAGGAGGAGTTAAAGAGATTTGGTCACTTATCCTGAACTAATTCTACTTTAACACAGTGACAAAAAACATTTAACACTAGATGCAAAGTCCCAGACCTTCACACAAACCCTGCACAGGATAAGTGGGAACAGAAAATGGATGGAATCTGAAATGTATGTTTACCACTCATTTTAACCACTTAAATGCCCTTGTCCTGCACCACCACTTTTTATGTCACTTCCCCTCAACAAACTTAATCACATTATGTTGCTACACATGAGAAGACCTTTCTGTGGTAATGGTATCTGTAGTTTAAAATGGTATCTGTAGTTTCAAAAGATGCAGAGTTACTGTAGAAAAGCACAGTTAATACAAAGAGAAACAGGTGAGCTACTCATCTCTGCTGGAGGCTAGCAACTCTAGGCTACATTAGCTGCTATTAGCATAACACACCAGAATCTCTGACTGAACTGTTGGTGGTTGAGTTGCATTGTGGGTAATGTAGGAAGAAGAATGTGTGGAATAAAAAAGATGATATCTCTGGTTCTGGTTGCTGCTGTCCTTTTCTTTGGCATGAGTGCGACAGTGTTGTAGGAGTGCTGAATCTGTGGAGCACTCGTTTAAACAGTGTTGAAACAATATATGATTTTTTGGGCACTTTGGGGCTGCAGAACAACGTGTAAACAGGAAGTGTAGAGTGGGTTTATTTGAAAAAGGCCACCTGCTGCTGCTGGGAAAAGAACCAAAACAGTAAAGATTTTTGTCTCTCTCTGGACGCAGCCAAGATATTTATACATGCTATGATTCTTTCCCATATGTCTTATTGCATTACATGTTGGGGGCAGGCTGGAGAAACAGCCACTTGAGTCCTTATACAAACAAACTCTAAAAACTCTGGACAAAAAGCAAATGCATTTCCATCACTGTAGGGTGCTGGAGAAATACAATTTACTGAGCTTTGAGAATTTTAGATTGTTTTTAAATTTGTCCCCTCCTCCACTACGTGACTTTGTGTTCACTCGCTCAGTAAATTCTATTAGATCCTCCAGAATATCCTCCATAAGAGATTGTACCATACCATTTCACCACACTGCATTTGGGCAGTCAGCTTTCTCTGTAACAGCCATAAATCATGGAACATCCTGCCTGACGATGTGAGGAGCTGCAGCTCAAAACCAACTGAAAAAGTCTGTTAAAAGCTGTATTTTATTTCATTGTATTTGCTGTATTTTAAATCGTTCATATTATATTGCATTATATATTTTTATGATTTTAGATTTTTGTGTTTTAAATTGAGAAAGCCTGAAACAATGAGTTGGTGTTGATTCTCAGTGGGTTCATCACTTCAAGCGACTCCTCTCAGATTATACATAAGTCATTATTATATATAAAGTATTGATTAGTGCAGCTTCAGCCACAGTTTTTTACCAGAATCAAAATCTTACCTGAACTGTGACGGCTACACTCAGATACAGTAAAAAAAAAAATCCAACTAATTTTAAAACTGAAATTAGGTTATCATTATTTTAATAATAGCTCACACTTGGTATTAATTACAAGTCCCAAAAACTGATTTTTTTTTAAGTTATAAAAGTGTTTATTTTGCAGCCTGATGTTTTTCATACTTGCCCATTATTTACCAAGATTTGATTTAATTTTTTCAACATCTTTAACTCAGGTTCAGGGACCCCCAAGATCTGAGGTTTGAGGAAATTTGAACACTGTGACCAATCGCTTAAATACCTTTAAAGTGCTGCTCAGCATTACTACATTAATCTTTCACTTTCAATAAAAACAAACATTTTCCCAGCCTGTTCTGTCCAGTGTCATACATGTTTTCTCTCTGTACAAGCGTGCGCACGATCTGTTTTTGTTGTCTTAATGATATAAAAACCAGTGCAGGAGAGCAAGACTGTGGTATGGAAGGTTTACATCTGGAACATCAGGGGGATGAAGGGGGTCAGGGGTCATTTGGTCACATCCTGTTCCTCATGTGAAAGTGCTGTCCCACCCTCTCAGTGTAACGCCGTCACGTTCGGATGAGTTTAACCCCATTTTTTTTCATCACCTTCACCTGCACATTAAAGCCTGTCAGACCACATGATCTGTGTTCTCACTTGAGAATACACCAAGTGAATTTGGTTTAGAGACAGGGTTACGCTGGATGTGTTTCCTGTCCTCGTTTGGTGCGAAGATTTATCGATGTGTGTTGATCCCAGAGGGCACATGGGAGAGTATTTCTGTTCTTTGTGGCTCATGAGAAATGTTGACCATCACTGGGAACTGACACTGTGTCTGACTCCTCTTATAGAGCCAGACCAAGGAATACTGCTTATGTTTGACATTATTTAGAGTCAAACTGAAATTTCTATTCTCCACACTTCTAGTGTAAGGAATTACTTATTGTGCATAATTTAGTATTTTTCAAAAACGGATAGAAATGCAGCCACTACCACATCTTCTATATCCAACTGACTCCCATTCAAAAAGCCTCAACTTCTCTCTAGAAATAGAGAGAAGTTATTATGGTCTCAAACGCCCTCTAATCAGTGCGCTGGTGGTCATTTTGGAAATTATTGCTCCATTAATAAGATTTTAACACTTATAGTAGCTTTGATGTCTGCCGTGTGGACGTTGGTTCATAGCTGTTGTCACAATATTTCACTAAGTTTAGTGTTACTTGATTATGATACCTGCCCTGTTAGCACAATTTAGCTAAAGTAGATAATTTTAGCCCAAGTGTGCAGCACTCGGTGTTCCTGGTAAACTAGTGTTCTACAAAATTGCAAAATTTGAAGATTGTTACAAACACAGTTTGGGTGCTTTGACATAATTTTGAAATTTGTTATTATAATGAAACCATGAGGGGAATATAAAGAAAAAATAGAAAATTTGGGGATCATACAAACAAGTTTTAGATGTGCTTTATCATATTTTTTGACAGCATTATACCAAATTTTTGGTTTCTTAAAAAAAAAGTATTCACACTTGTTTCAATTTTTTATCAGACATATCCTTAGCTCATATTCCACATAAGATTGGCTATTAATTTGTATGTGATCTTGTTTATACTAGGACTGAATACTATTGACAAGTTATTTTCTCTCATGCAGGTGTGAAACCATATGTGCATTTCAGTGGTCAGCTGGTCATCAGCTGTAGTCTTTACTGTGTGTTCAAGTGCAACAGAAAACAAGAGGCGACACATCCGTCAGTTTTTTGTCTGCACTAGTTCTTTGAAGTCGGCTTGGTGCATCAAGGCCTTTGCAATTTGTAGCAGCTACTCGGTCTTTGTCTTGGACATGTTTTCTCCCTCCTGTGAAAACACTTTTAGGACAGTAAAGCCTTCAGGAAATAGAGTTTCATGGGAATCTTTTGTAATAAAGATGTGGAGATGATAAAAAGTCAGACTCTCACCAGCAAAGAGCTTCTCACCTGGAAGTGAAACACACACTAACACTTGTATATCTCATCCTGAATAGATGAAAAACTGAATGTGAAAGTGTCTTTTGTCGTCTGACAGTGTAGCAGATTTTTCTGAAAAGGGAAAGTCATCAGTTGCCTTTTGGTGTGTTTTGACAGTTTAATTTATCATGTCTTCCACCTCCTGGGCTCCTGACGCTGAGTGTCTCCTCATTCTTCAGAGACAGGAGCCCATCTGGTGGCCCCGCAGTGCAAAACACGACATCTCACAACAGGCAAAACACAAAGATGTGATAATGTTGCATGAAATAAATGAAAACAAAAAATACCATAATTATTTGGTTTTGTGTTTTCTCACTTGTGTTTGAAAATTTATTTTGTGAAAAGTGTTGTTTTCTGACTGGGTGTAATTTTGATTGTATTAAGCCCCATTATGACAGGATTTAATTCTGTACTGGAGGTGGGGTGATTTTCACATCACCTTCCCTGGTCAATGGTTTTAATCCAGTCCAGGGCGCATATGTGAATAATTTTCCACCCTCACCCCAGTAATAATTACAGCGGCAATGACCTACTGTTTTTCAGTGAACTCACTGCTCCTCCTGTAATTAAAATCCTGTCCGGAGTGACTTCTTGTATTTGAAGTGGATCTCTGAGTTTTTTCTTGTCCTTCTACTACAAAATGTTTTTGCTAATCTGATAGATGGAAACATGCTAACACCAACGTATAGACCTACTATGGAACCAATATGACAACAGAAAAATAAAAGACCCCATAAAAGCTCATCAAATGGACTGCATATTCTCATTTGAGCCCCATTTTTGGCCTATATTTGTTTACCTTTTTGCAAATTAACACCATTAAAAGTAGGGAGAATTAGCTATTAGCGGTTCCTGTTTGCAGTGTAGCCATGGATGTACAGACAACTATCACTGCATTACTTTAATACTGACAAAAACTTCAAATTGTGATGATTCTCAGGCTGGCTGATGGTTCTGAAGCGTCTTTTCTTCCGGATTCTGAGTTAAAGGAAAATTTACAATTTCATTTACAATTTACAATTTCATTTAGCGGACGCGTTTATCCAAAATGACGTCTGTACATCTGAGAGTTCATACAACACAAGCGAGGATCTAGTCAGGAGGCAATGCATAGTGTGCATAGACCAGTGTGTAAGATTTAGTGGCATCTAGCGGAACGGACTTGGCAGAAATGGAATATAATATTCATAAGTATGTTTTAATTTAGTGTATAATCACCTGAGAAACATTGTGTTTTTGTTACCTTAGAATGAGCCCCTTATATCTACAGAGGGAGCGGGTCCTCTTCCACGGAGGCCGCCATGTTGCACTGTCATGTTTCTACAGTAGCCCAGAATGGACAAACCAAACACTGGCTCCAGAGAAGGCCTTTTGTGTTTTTCGTGAGTTTTGCAGCCACCATAGGTTCTCCTACTCGCTTGGAAGGGGAGTGTGAGGGGAGGGGTATTCAGTTGGTTGCAATTTGCAACCTCACCTCTAGATGCTACTAAATCCTCCACACTTGTCCTTTAATTTATGGAGGTTTATTGGCGATGGACATCGGAGACAATGATATTCACCGGAAGTGTAGCTAAGTCACACTGAATGATGTCAAAATGTTTTATGTCTGTGTTCAGAGTTATGAGTCCAAGAAGGATTTTTGACTCTTCTTCACCTCACGCTATATATTTGCTTCTCCAGTACCCCCCTGGGGAGGCTTCTGGCTTTGTCCTGCTGAATCTCCATGTGTATTACAAACCATATTCTGTCATTTCCCCATGGATAAAATGCCGCTCAGAACAATGAGTTAAATTACCGAGGAGCACTGTGAACATTTAAATACCCACCTCCCCCTGTGATGTTAATCTCATCGAAATACGGCTTTAATTTGTTTTGTGAATTGTTTGTTTTCTATTTGACTTATTTATTCCATGAAGTGTTGTAAAACAAGTGTTTTCTCCTTTAATAATTGATTCGTTAAATGTGTTTCTGTTTTACTTTTTCATTACTGCATTTGCTGTTTTTAATTGGTTTTGTGAATTGTTCGTTTTCTATTTTGCTCTTGTTAATTATTTTTCTGTAGTGTCATTTTGTTTTGCATGTTAGAGCCCCCGTACCTCTCATAATTTTTCTACCAACAGAACAAAATGGTTTCTTTTCAAATTGAAGTCTTTAACTACATATGACAACTTGGCCTCAAATAGTTTTACAGAGTGCAGTTAGTACTACTACTACTTCTACTGCTTTTAGTGTTTTTAATGTGTTTGAGTTGTGTGAAGCTAACAGCGCTAAAGAAAGTGATAAAGCAGACAGAGATCTAAAGCCTGACAGTTTAAATTAATCGAGTTGTTCTGTTGAAGAGGGTCGGATGGGGTTCTCTCCCAGATAAATGGGGAACCCTTTGGCTTTTCAGCAGCTTATTTTTAAAAGCTATGAACACACAAGCTATACGTTGTGTATCTTTGAGGTCGTGCACTGATGATAAATGACTCTAATTGGGCATTTAGATATCGAGCCTGCAGCAAATTGGTTCCAGACAAATAAGACAATATACCACCCACACACATGCACAAAAAACACTCATTGCTGGCCTTGAACCTACGAGCTGCCAGTGTTTATGTGTTTATGTGTGTTTCAGGATGCTCTCGCTGCAGGGCCAATACAGCCTATTGTGTTTGTTTGAGCAGAGCTGCAATAATCTCTTACAGTCCAGGTTTGTTTTCACACTGAACATGATGAATAATAATAAACAGATTGCCCTGCACTCAGATACACCGATGCACTGAGTATAAAATATGAACTTCTCCTACAATAGAAAAAGTTTCCAATATACTGTATCTTCTACCACCACTACATGTCAGAGGGAAATACTGCACTTTGTAACCCTGTCTGCTAGAAATTATGTTCATATACGACTAAATTGCAACCGCAAATACATAGCTAGAAACGTAATGCTGGCTGAATCACTTTTCAATTAACAAAATGAGAAAATGTTAATTAACGTATTTGTCAGGTTGCAAAAATGTCGATTCTGAACATATGAGTGAAATGTTCAATGACAGCGTACCTAGTTGTTTTTTTCCACCATAATATCCAATCTTGCAGCACAATATCAGCTAGTAGAAACGACAGTGATAATAAACTTTTTATGGTTGTGTTTAGACACCGGCAGTACTTGGTTAGGGAAAGATCGTGGTCTTGATTTAATGCAGAAAAAAAGTCTGCAGTGAGTTGAAGCACAACATTTTCACTTAACCAAAGGGATTTTGTTGCCTTTAAATTTAGTGCTTCATTCATTCGAAAAAACATGACATGACTTGTGAACATAATCCAGGCAGCGATTATGTTTGCTAACACAACGTAATTGGGAAAACAATTTAGGAGACAGGAATAGTTTGACATTTTGGGAAATACACTTATTCACATTGTTGCCTAAAGTTAGGTGAGAAGATCAATACCACTGACCCTGTTCGATATGTTAGCTTAGCTTAGCATAAAGCCTGGAAACGGGGAAACTGCTAGCCTGACTCTGTCTAAAGTTAACAAAATCTGCCTACCAAAACCTCTAAAGCTCACACATTATACCTCGTTTCTTTAATCCACACAACACCAAAAGCATAAAAATGACACATTGTGGTTTTACGGGGGGATCATGTAGCAGAATATTTCTCAGCTAGGAGCAGTAACTTCCTGTTGTCTCCGCTAGTTGCCTGGCAACGGTGATGACAAGACTCTAAAAAATATTATGTGAATAATCATTTGTTCCAAAATGATGAACTTAAAAATCCTTAAAAATGATCAAACAATTAGCTTTTGTCAAGTGAAAATACTCTGCAGGCTGTTAGGCACTTACCCTGTAGTTAGCATCACATTACATAGTCTTTTCCAGGAATTCCCAATATCAGGTTCTTTCCAGGCAATTATTACCTGTAAAATAAACTGTTAACAAGTCTTTTTAGTGTTTGAAAAAGCAACTTTCAGTTCTTCTTCCACTGCATATTATATCAGAGGACTTTTATTCTTCTTTCTTACATCTTACTGTGAACTTTCTGTGAATTCTTTGCAGCTATTATCGCCATATGGACAGCCTTAATTTTGCAGCTAAAGCAGCTAAATATGCACACACATTCACACACACAGACACACACACACACACACACACACACACACACTCAGACCGCGCTGCCTGGTCTTGGTCCAAAGCCTATGATAGTGATTAAGTGTTTAATGTCAACTTTGGAGGAACTGCAGGATTTCTGTGGTAGATCAGCACAAATTCTCATAACCCCTTCACTCACGCTCCCAGATTCCCTGATCTGACATGATCCGTGTGTGATTCCTGTTTTATTACAACCGCTCACTGTCAGCGCGCAGACAGCAGCACCTCTGGGAGATCTTGTAATCTATCTGTACTACACGCCAACAAGGTTCTGCATGGAGACAGTAAAGCCTGAGATACTTGGGCAGCGCTTTACCTGCGGCAGCAACGTGAGAAGAGATAAAACTCAATAAAACAAAGTCATCAACATCTTTAACTGAATGTCATTAACCATACAGTTGTAGCATTTAAGGGAGACGTATCCTGCTCATTTCCAGCTCTATATTTATATTCTGGGGCTCTACTGGAATATCTTTGCATGATTTACAGTTAAAAACTCCTTATTTATCTTATACTGGCCTTTTATGCAGCCCCTCAGTTCAGCCTCTGTCTGAAACAGGCCGTATTAGCTCCTGTCTCTTTAAGGCCCGCCTCCTGATGAGCCCGCTCTGATCTGATTGGTCAGCTTCAGGACAACAAACAGTAGCAGAAGAATTTCACTTATTTTTCTTGTTCTTTACTTGAAATGGAAACTTCAAAAATACATCTGTACATCTTCGAGCCCGTATCCGAAAATGCGTGTGGACAACAAAATGAACGTATCTCATTAAGTAATTTTTCACTTTTTCTAGATGATGCAGGCTACAATATTGTTTCTTTAGGCACTGACTGCAACCTTTCCTTGTTTTAACAACAAACGTAAGTTGTTTAGAAAAAAGAAAACTAAATAAACAGGAAAGTTTTGCGATATAACAGGATAAAGTGATATGTTGTTATTACAAGAAAAGTTTCTTGTTAAAACTGAATAATTTAGTACCTACTAATAATGAGAAGAGTATGTCATTATAATATGAAACTATCTTTTAAAATTGAGAGAGGATCATGATCTTGCAAAGTCATTGGTCGCACGTTTATCACTCTGCTTCTTTTTATGTCTCACTTCAGTCATTTACTGCTCGTTTCATCGTTTGGGTGGCACATTGAGGCAGATTTTTTGAAGTAAATAATTATGCCTCCACAAATGTGCTTACTGTAATTGCTCATAAAATCACAAGTGTTGTGTTATTCTGAGATATAGCAGTTTACTACTCAAAAAACAAATAACTGTTATTTATTATCTGCCAGCCATTTCCCAAAGCATGCTACTGTAGTTTAACTTTTGTAATATTTTTCCGAATTTCCTTATTTTTCTAAATGACTTCAAAGTCATTGCTTTGCTGGCTAAAACACACGTCCACATTTATGAGTCATGGGAGTAATAATTTCTCTCATATGGAGATATACACTCACCGAGCACTTTATTAGGAACACCTGTTCAATCTAATGCAATCCAATACAACAGCTCTGCCATGAATTCTACTTTTACGAAGCTCATACATTTTGAGATTTTGTTGACATTGTCAGAAAGGTGATTTGTTATTGAGGTTGTAGTGGGTGGTGGTTGTACTGGAGTGCATTATATTGAAAAGTTCTGAATATTTTGTTCACCTCATTAACACACATGAGAGGCGTCTTGTTTGTATACTTACTGCCATCCATTTATTATGTCTGTTACATAACTTTCTCATTATAATAATTAACATGCATTTCACAATGTGCTTATAATCAAGTAACATGTTCATTATAGTGCATTTCTCTGTTTATCTACCGTTCCTTCTTTCCTTCTCTTTCCTCTCCCTCCATCAGTCACCTCCATCTTATACGATTAGCACCACCGTGACTCCATTTGCATTTACATAACATGTTCATCCATAAAGATAATGATCTGTTTACATGCCTCCATTCTTGCCTGATATGTGTATTACTTCATCACTAATGAGTAATATAATTTATTGGCTTGCATTAATTTGCGCTGCCGCTCAGCTCAGATTACAATTTGTCTGTAATGTATATGAATTTTGAAGGCTGGTAACTGTATTTTTAGATTTAACCTGCAGATACACAGAGCGTGTATCCTCTGCAAGTAAAGAACTGGCTTCACAGGTTGATTCAGAGAGGATAAGGATTTTAAAGGGGACATATGTTTTTCATGATTTTCTGTTATTTTTATACTGTTATGATGTTGGATGTTAAGCATGGTTCCAAACCCTGAGGTGAACGTATGTAAAAATGCTCCCTGCAAGTCAAAAGTCAGGGCTTCTACCTGCTCTGAATACTCTTGTCTGCAAAAATATCTCTACTTCCTCCTCATGATGACATCAGATTGTTTGCGCATGCTTACAAACGGCCGTCTGTTCTATAATTTTTGTTGCTAAGGTTGTTCCTCACAATATTTCAGATCTGATTCGGTGCTCGAACATATCCAGATGTATTTGAGAAGTACAGAACAAGAAAAAGAAGTGAAATCCTGCTTCTACTGTAGCCAAGAACAGAGGGGCTTAAAGAGACAGGAGCTAAAGCTGCCTGTTTCAGACAGAGGCTGAACTGAGGGGCTGCATAAAGGGCCAGTATAAGATAAATAAGGAGTTTTTAACTGTAAATCATGGAAAGATATTCCAGTAGAGCCCCAGAATATAAATATAGACCTAAAATGTGCAGGATACCTCCCCTTTAAGAATTTTAAAAGGTTTGCTGTAATTAAAGTGTCTACAAAGAGACTAGAATACATATGTATGGATGTCAGGAAATTGGACTGAGAAAATCATCCACATAAAGAGAATTTTCTGTTCTCTGTTGTTTCTAAAAAAGACCTCAGGGCAATAGTGAGCTTCATATTGGCTATATATTGAACAATCACGGACTGCACTTATATAGTGAGAGTGGTATCAACTCAGGGAATGGGAGTCAGTTGGAGCCAGCATCTAGCAGCCTATTCAATTCCTACTGAAAACTGATAAATAAATAAGTAAATTAAGTGGATGTATATTCACAGAATCACATCAGGCTCTTGTGTTTTCTCTCCACTCCTTCCTCTCTTTTCCTCCCAGGTCCACATACTGACACATACATACATACTCTGTATACTGTGTGTATACTATGTGAGAGTAAATCCCTTTCAGCACTCCATCTTTTCAAAAGTGCAATACTGGAATGTCTCCGTTGTATTTCAGAGGTAATTTGAAGGAAATCACAACTGTTTTATGTTTCTGTTTAAAAGTCAGGATTATCTCCCTTTTCCTGGGTCATCCTTTACCCTCCACTTTTCCCGTTTATGGAGGAATCGGACAGTGAGGTCAGGTGAAGGAATGTATGTAATCTTACAGCCTCCTGCAGATGGAAGTGATATGTGTGAGAGTTTTACTTATGTTGTTAGGAGAAATGCCAGCAGCAGGTTTGTCCTCGTAGGCGCTTTTCAGCCTGAACCAAAGTGGTGGACCAACTGACCGCCTGACCGAAAGATGGAGATGGCTTTTAGTGACATATTTAATGTTCTAATTAATATAAATGTTCACAAATCTAGCAATTACAGTAGGCTCAACAATGTTCAGTGGTAGAATGTAACTAAGTACATTTTCATTAGCCGAGTGGAAGAGCTCTGTTTGTCCCGAGGAGAAATCAATACATCAACTGAGATATTTGCACTAAAATATTACTTAAGTATAAAAGAATTAGTTGCAAAATGTAAATATTTTGTGTGTGTGTGTGTGTGTGTGTGTGTGTGTGTGTGTGTGTGTGTGTGTGTCCGCCACCCAGTATATATAACAAATATAACTATTACTCAAAGACTCAAAGAGGATTTTATGTGGATTTTTTGACACTGATCAACAGAAAAGGACCCTTTAATGTCAAGATGAAAACAGTCTAATCTACAAAGTGATCTAAATTAATTACAAGTATAAAAAATATAGAATACATCATCTAACTAGTAACTATAGCTGTAAAATAAATGTAGTGGAGTAAAAAGTACAGCATTACCCTCTGAAATGTAGTGGAGCTGAAGTATAAAGTAGCATACAATTGAAATACTAGTACCTTCAAATTGTGCTTGAGTAAATGTGTCGTGTGGGGGCAGTATTAGAGGTAACAGTTATATTCATTTACACCAGTCTTGTGTTTATTTTGTTATAAACAGTGGATTGTTATGTAAAAGTTTTGATGTAAATTATTAAAGTCAGAACTTCAGCTTTCATCACGGGGCCAAATATTTTACTGGAGGGCCAAACATACTAAATAAATCCAACAGCCTGGACGGATTCTCATCTGTTAAACCTGACGATGATCTATCCTCCCAAAAATCAGATGAGATGATTATGGCTCTGAGCTCAGGATGTACAACCAAGACGAGCGTAAGGTCATTTAAACATCTCCTCAGCAAACAGACAGAGAGTGGGTGGAAGTATATATGAGGGAAAACCTGCTTTCACTCCCAAAATCATTAACTTGACAGCTCTCCTTCTTATTTATAATGATATTGTGGTGTCCTTGCCCCTGTACTTAAACTTTCTTGTGCCTCTGAATGTTGATATTCTCTACAGATCTCTGAAATCTCTGACTTTTCTCTTTGTACAGCTCATACTTCAGCTCTTATGTAGGTGTGAGTGAACTGTCAGACCTTCAAGGTAAAAAACAACCAGTGCTGCTGAACAGCACAAAATCAGATATCGAGGTATTTTTCTCTGCCGACTGGAGAACACCAGATGGATGTTTGGATGGAGGTTATCTACAGTTGGGGATGTAAAACACTTGCAAGATGAGACACGGAGTGATGTGTGGGCTCAGTTACCAGGCCAAAGGTCATCTATGAGGACTGTGGGGGAGTTAAGCAGCTTATACTGGCAGGTCTGGAAATAACAAGAACCATGAGGCAGGAGTGAAGAGGAAAAAGGAAATGAGCAGACGTGATGAATGTCTGATCTCACAGTGATCTACATTAATATTGTTGTTACACCTGTTAAACGTCACTAACACCTACAGAACTGTGGCTCTTTATACTGTGCTGTACATACTGTATGTGTGTACAGATTTGCAAGTGTGCATGGGTAAAAAACACAACAATAAAGGAAAAGACTGTTTTGGTCAAAGGAGGGAGGAAGACTGTACGTACGTAATCATACCTTAAAAGGAGAGGTTCGCAAATTTTCAGTCTGTCTTAAAACAGCAGTCAGGTGTCTGTATGAACAGTGAAAGAGGTTTTCCTCGCTGTAATCATTCCTCCTGTTCATACTGGATATTAAAAGATCCCCTTCAAATGTGCTTTTGTGCAAAAATGCATTTAAAAGTAGATGTGAAGCTTATATGAGGCTTCAGCAGTCTGAGTTAGTCATATCAAGTGGATATCTGCCACATTTACAGTCTTTTTAGCATCAAATTCCCTCTTTGTGTTTCCTCAGACAGTGTTTCCCTGTTGAGCTGCGGTGGAAGTATAGTAACAAAAAGAGGGACTTTGGCACTAAAAAGACTGTAACGTTGAAAGATATCTACTTGATTTGATTCATTTGGATGCTGAAGCTTCATATTAGCTTCAGATAAACGTCTAAATACATTTTTGCACAGAAGGAGGACTGTGGATTTTGGCCTCCATCACCTACATTGCAAGTGCACTGTGAGCATTCTTTGTTTGATTTGTTTCTTGTTTTCTTTTCATATTTTTGAAGATTTTTGTTGAGGTCTTTGTTGCACAGTAGTGATGGGGGAAACAAAGCTTTCTGAAGCACTGAATCAATATGAGGTGATTATATTGAAAATGTTTTGAAGTATAGTCAAAATAGCAATCTGCTGGGCTAGTCTCTCAGACCATGATGAAACTCTCAGAAAATAAGTGGTTACTTACTGCTTTCATTGTTTTGCTACATTTTGTTGTATTTCAATGAAAATAGATTGTTTATTGTAGTGTATAGTGTTTATTGATTTTACTTGTTGCATTCCTGGTTTTTCAATAAAAATGAAGAAAGATTTTAAAAAGATCACTTTTAAACAGAGTCTACAGCTCTGTTTTTAAATACTGTGGCAGATTGAGAAGCTCACCCTGTATCTCTGGTCAGGGGATTTGTGGCGTGGTGAAGCGAGGCATCAATACACAATACAGTGCTTTCAAAGGTCAATACTGCTACTTTATACTTCCACTCCACTACATTTCAGAGGGAAATATTGTACTTTCTACTCCACTACATTTATTTGACAGCTTTAGTTACTTTTCAGATGAAGATTTGACACAATGGATAATATCCAGTTTATAATACTGTACGTACGTTCATAATACTTATGTACTTTTACTGCAATACTTTAACTACATCAAGCTCATAATATTAATATCACTGTCACTTAAGTAGGATTTTTCATGCAGGACTTTTACTTGTAATGGAGTATTTTTACATTGCTGTATTGGTACTTTTACTGAAGTAAAGGATCTGAGTACTTCTTCCACCGCTGCCTGGACCTTGGTGCTGGATCCAGAGCTGAAACTGATGTTTACTTTATGAGTAAGGAACAAGTAAACTCCCCAAAATGTTGACTGAAAGTTAAAGGTAGTCAGACAGAGAGGTTAACTCAACATGTCCTTGTGGACTCGTGGTATAAACATTTTGAGACCCTGAATGTCTCTATTTCAGGCCTGCAGACCCTGGCTCATGTTTTTCTGCACAGGACAGATAAGACTGAGCAGCAGGAAGTTATACAACAGGACCATTAATTCTCTGGTCCCATGTTATGCAGCATGACTTACAAATTACATCCTATACATTATTGCCACAGAGAGGCAGCTGATACGATCTGCTGGTCTACTTAAAGCAGCAGTTCTCAGGGTGTGGAGAGGGGTCCACCCATGTTTGGGGGCTGTTGCTGTTGCTGGGGGGGCTGTTGCTGTTGTCTGGAGCTCAGATGGGGAAAAAAAAGAGATGTGATGCCCACATGGCTTGTCATCAGAGGTGCTCTGCTGTCACCTAGTGGTATTAAACACACATATATAAGCTTAGCAGACAGTATCTGCAGTGGGCAGTATTGGCAAATCATTTGAATCATCTTAAAGTCCGACACTCCAGTTTTTATTAAATTTAAGCAGTTCGAGTCCAGTGAATAACCTTAAATGGTATAAAGTTAAGCAGTAAACTGCCAGAAGTAAAAAAAAAAAAAAAAAGAAAAAAGTTTATGTTACCAAAAACTGAACTGAATTTCAGGGATTGAGTAATGAGTCAAAGATTTACAGCTTTTCTGCATCAATGAGGGAGTTTATAAGTTTATGCAAACAATTCCTACTGTGTCCCAACTTAAGTTGATTACTTCCTAACTGTCTGTGTAAAAGCCTGGAGGAGAAAGTGTGATGGTCTGCAGCTCTTTCCTCGATCCAGAGTTGGTGGCTGTCACTCTGAACCAAAAGGGCGACCACAGCATCCTGCAGAGCCATGCAGTCCCCTCTGGTCTACGCCTAGTTGGTCAGGGGTTCATCCTACAGCAACATAATGATCCAAAACAAACTTCCAGATTGTCAGAGCTACCTTAGAAGAAAAGAACATGACGGTCGGCTTCAAATCATGGAACCAGCACAGTCATTGAGCTGGTTTGGGATGAACTGGACAGGCAACAGTGTTGGTCATTTATGTACGCTCACCTACAAGCCCATATTTTGAGGTCAGAAAAAATTGTAATTGACGATTAAAAGCTGGTTGATTCTGTAATTATAAATATTAGTTTAACACATACAGTATTGGGGTCTGTAGGGCCCCAAACAATAAGGGAATTACAGCAATATCAATAAGACACCAGTCAGACTCTTCACTGCTCACATTTAACCACTAGGGGGAGACAAATACCCATGAATGGTAACTCACCTTTACCTGACAAAGATTTAGTCTGGACAGGTTCACAATATACCATATAAACACTGAAACCTGTTTTTCCTGCTGTAATCATTCCTCCTGTTCATACTGACCATTAGAAGATCCCTTCATAATGTACTTACAATGGAAGTGATGGGGGACAAAATCCACAGTCCTCCTTCTGTGCAAACATGGATTTCAAAGTTTATCTGAAGCTAATATGAAGCTTCAGCGTCCAAATGAGTCAAATCAAGTAGATATCTTTCAATGTTACAGTCTTTTTAGTGCCAAAGTCCCTCTTTTTGTTACTATACTTCCACCGCAGCTCCTCCAGACGTATTAAGAGTAGACATACAAAAACAGTCTTCTAGTGTCAAACTCTGCACACACACATTATTCTGCTCAAACATTCAACGGCAGAAACAAGAAGAACATATTTTTGAGTGGAGGTATCTTCTGTTGATATCATTTTACTATAAAGAAATTACATCATAAAAGCCAAAAAGGTCGGGAACACCGGTTTGATCTTTATCAATGTGTCAAATTAAATTTTTAAGCTTAGCAATTTTTTGGGCTCATTTTTTGAGCTCACTTCTCCTGCTCGACCATCAAGTAACTAAGTACATTTATTAAAGTACTGTACACAGTTCACACAGTAAACACACTAAAGTGAAGTACACAGGTCTCTGGTATTTGTACTATACTTGGGTATTTTGATTTTATGCTACTTTGTACTTCTACTCCAACACATTTCAGAGGGAAATAATGTACTTTTTCCTCCACTACAGCTGTAGTTACTTTTACATTAAATACTATATGATAAGCTTATAAAATAAAACAAATTGTTGAAGATTAAATAGTTCCCAAACTTTTTGGCTTGTAACCTCTGTGTGTAGCTGTGGCTGCTTGTCATGTTACAGATGTTTGAGTTGATACACCTATCACAGGGGCCAATTTTCTTTTAATACTTTAAGTAAGTTTACCTGGTAATACTTATGTACTTTTACTTAAAGTTCCCCTCCACTCAAAAATATGCTTTTCTTCTTGTTCCTCCGGTTGGATGTTTGAGTTTCTCTGTGCAGAATGATGTATGTGCAGAGTTTGTTTTCATCCGCTGAAAGTGGAAAGTTTCTCTGTGTTCATGTAGATCTGATTTTAAGGGGCGGGCCTATGAGGATGATATGTGACATCACAACTAGTTTGGAGCCAATCCTGGTCCAGTATTCAATTTACACAAATGTGATGTGGAAACTTGAAGTCTCCAGTGCACAAACACTGAGAATGGACTTTACAGTGAAGGAGGAGACATCTGGTGTCCAGCAGGAAAACTTTGGAAATGAAAAATATTTACATATTTATAGATTCTGGAATTTTATTGAGGGAGAAGTGATGGATGTAATTTAAAGGATTTTAAATTGGTATTTTTCCTCTTTTCTGTGGAAAAATCATATCAGACACACATTATTGTTCCAAGCTGAGTATTTTTATATGTCTTAGGATCTTAATTGCATCTTAAAATAAGTAGGATCTTAAAAGAAATGTACTTGTAATGGAGTATTTTACATTGCTGTATTGGTACTTTTACTTCAGTAAAGGATCTGAGTACTTCTACCACTGTGTAGCATTCATTAACTTCCAGGATGTTCTGTGACTCACTGGACACCTTAGCTGTCAATCACGCCTCCAATCCCGCCTCCAGCGCGGACACACCCATTTCCTCACCGGCGTCTCGTGCATCGTTATTGGTTTTATCTTCACGCGCGTGGTCTGTCCGTCTGCGTGTGCGCGCGCACATGTGCGTGGCTGTATGTGTGAAAGGTGACGGCGGGGTGAAGATAACATCAAACACCGAGACTCAGCGTGGTATGTGTGTGTGTGTGTGTGTGTGTGTGTGTGTGTGTGTGTGTGTGTGTGTGTGTGTGTGTGTGTGTGTGTGTGTGTGTGTGTGTGTGTGTGGTCCATTGCATGTGAGTGGGCGTGTGTCCCTCCCTGCAGACCGGTGCATGTGCGTGCATGCGCGCGGGTGTGATTGCATGTTTGCACGAGCTACAACGGGAAGAAAACATAAGCTTTTTTATGTGATTATTTTTTTCTTTTATCAACAGGATGGTTTTTGCGGGTCCTCGCGGCGGTGGTCACGAGTGGGTAATTTCTCTGTGAGTGTGCGTGATTTTTCACGCGCCCGCCCCCCTCCTCCTCCTCCTCCCCCCCCCTCCTCCTGCTCCTCAGCGTGGAGGTGCGGGGCTACTACTGGCTGTGTTGTTGCGGCACTGGATGGATCTTACAAGCATGTTTGCGGGTGAAGCCTCGGGCGGTGCACGCGGAGGGAAATAAATTTGGGTTTTGCCTCTTCTTTTTTTTTTTTTTCTTTCTACCTGCTGATCAGTCACCTCCACTGTGGCGACATGTCAAACTCAAACAAAAGCAAGAAGGACAAAGAAATCCTCGCAGAATACGAGAGCCAAGTGAAAGGTAAGACTGTCATTTTAATGTTAAATTAAAAAAAAAAAACATCTTCTGCACCTCTGCAGCCCAATTCTTGCAGTCACACCCACCTTTTCTCACCTATGCACGCTCATACTCACACAAACCAGCCATAAACACACACGCACACACACACACACACACACACACACACACACACACACACACACACACACACCTGTCTGCCAGCATGTTCACCACTCATGCCCAAGCATTGGATTCAGGGTGTGTATGAGAGCTGACACCTCACCGTGAGACGTCAGGATTTCTGGGTTCATCCGGAGTGCTGCATGGCGCCTGAGGGGGGAGGAGGATGGGTTAAGTGTGTGTGTGTGTGCGCGTGTGTGTGTGAAAGGGGTGTGTATCTGTGGAGCCCCTTGATCTCTTTCACCCGTGTGTGTGTGTGTGTGTGTGTGTGTGTTACACTCAGACCTGAGGCGAGTGTGTCCTCATCTCTGGCTGTCTGGGAATCTTTCTATTGGTATTCCTCTGAGCCTGTGACTGCAGCAGTGTGTGTGTGTGTGTGTGTGTGTGTGTGTGTGTGTGTGTGTGTGTGTGTGTGTGTGTGTGTGCTCTCCATACATTTTACCTGATGGCATGATGCCACACTGTGGACATTCAGGTGATAATGGTGACGACCAACTCAGTACTGAAATAGTGGTCGCCACAACCGTGCGGGACAACCCCTTCTCCTCCTCCTCCTCCTCCTCCTCCCAGCACCATGGTTACCATCATCCCTCCACCGATGCTTCATTAAGGGGGAGTCAAATGACCTTTTATTAAAACTACAACTCCTAACAGGCCGCCTCATTCACATTCTGCCTCATTTTCTGCACCAGGCGTGTGATGCAAGATTTTAAAGCCACCTCTTTACCTGCGGTTCAAAATGTCCGACCTTTACTAATGCGACACCTTACTCGGACACCTGCGAATGAGAGGAGACATCCATGTTTTTTTTTACCTTCAGTCTCTCTCTGACAATATTTCCTTTCTTTCATCTCATTCTCTCTGTCTCTCTCTTATACAGTCTCTTCCCTCTCCACATGGCTCTTCACACTTGTTCTTCCATATTCACTTGTCACCTACGCCCACACCATCACCATCACCACAGCCATTACTCGCAGCCTCTCTCGCTTTTTCCAACCAAATCCACGCCGAGCATGAGGAGGAGGAGGAGGAGGAAATGTGTGTTTACTCTACGGCAGATTATCCTTTTTTTCAACATGAGTTCAAATCATTTTTCTTTATTGTCACTTCATTCAGAAATGAATACTCTCCCTCCTTCTTTCCTTCCTTCCTTTTCTCATTCCTCTCCACCCCGAACATGCACAAACACACACTTGTGCACCATGAATCGACACAAGAGTTTAAGTGATTAAATTTAATGGAGAGTAGTGGAGAACATTACAGCCCCCATGGAGGCGTGTTTGTGTCTTGTTTTTACACACTCATGCCTATTTGTGTGTGTGTGTGTGTGTGTGTGTGTGTGTGTGGCCCTTGCTCTGGCGCCCTGCCAAACCACACTCGGGGATGCCCTGCATTGTAATGACCACTCAGAGAAAGCCCCCCGCTCCTCCGCTGGCCGGCCCTCTCTGCATCCTGTCGCCTCCTGCCGAGAGCCAAACGTATAGATCTACTGTTGTAACTATGTGCTTTCCAAGTCTGCCTCCCTCCTCTGGCTCCTGATTGGTCGATACAGGAGGTGGTGTGTAATGTATACACAGAGAGAGAGAGAGAGGTGGCGGCCGCTCTCTCACGAGGAGGTGGGGTCTACTCGCTGAGGTGAGGTGAGCCGGGCGGAAAGGTAGCGGAGAGATTATGCACAGTGCTGACAATACATATTTGTGTGCTCAATAACGCTCCCATGCATTTGAGCGTGCTCCTGATATCGAATCGTCACCTCGCCAACGTGTGACACCTCCTGTGTCTGTATGAATGAGACGAGCGTCGTCTTAATGAGAAAATGCAAATGAAAAAGAGGAAAGAAAGGAGCTCTGCAGAGGGAGAGGAGAGATGAAGTGTTTCCTCCTGCTGCAGCTCTTGTTTTTGCCTGCGTCTGCATGCAGGTGATTAGTGACCTCACATCTGCATACCTGCAAGACAGACAGACAGACAGACAGAGAGGAGGGGATAAACGAAGGAGCAAGATAATGAAGTGACTCTTCACTGAGTAAATGTTCTGGAGGGCCGAATCAAAGGCCCCGATCAGTGTGTGTTTGTGTGTGTGTGTGCTTTTCTTGATGATCCAGCGGTACTCTGCCCCCGTGTCCTTGGACCTGGTCGTCATGGTAACGGCCACCTCAGGAAAGACGGCGTGAGCTGTGACCTGTTCCTGTGACATCACACAAACACACACACATATGTTTATGGAGATATATATATATATGCACACAGATAGGCCTGCAACTAACAATCATTTTCATTATCGATTAATCTGTTGATTATTTTCTTGATTACTCACTTAGTCGGTTTGGTCTTTAAAATGGTGAAAAATGTCAATCAATGTTTCCCAAAGTCCAAGATGCAACTTAAAATTTCATGTTTTGTCTGACTAACAGTCCACAACCCAAAGATATTCAGTCATTGAACACTAAAGAAACCAGAAAATATTCACATTAAAGAAGCTGAAACCAGAGAATTTTAGCATTTCTTCTTGAAAAATGACTCCAAATGATATTGATTATCAAAGTAGTTGGCGATTTATTTTCTTTCGATCAACTAATCAATTAATCGCTTCAGCAAACGAAAAAAAACATCAGAAAACTGAAAAATATCCACCACAATATCCTAGAGCACAAGGTGGCGTCATTAAATGTCTTGTTTTGTCCAATAAACAGTCCAAAACCTGAAGATATTCAATTTACTGTCATTTAAGACCAGGAAAAGCAGCAGAACCTGGAAGAACCTGGAACCACCAAATCATTGGCATTGTTGCTTAAAAAATAACCATAAATGATTAATTGATCATGAACATACGTAGTTGCTTATTAATTTTCTTTCAGTTGACTAATAGTGCAGCTCTACACACAGATAAACACTTTTCACATTGTAAAAGTGAACACAGTTGAGGTTTAGACGGATAAGATCAGCGTAATGAATCATTCCTGGAGGATAATTCATGAATTAGTCACCTGCCTCATCACCAGCTCGGAGTCTGAGGGGCACAAAGGATGGAAGGAAGTCGTCACCCATCTGAGAAGAGAAAAAGCATTTCTATTAGGGTTACAACTAACAGTTACTTTCTTGACTAATTGATCAATATTTTGGTCTGTAAAATGTCATAAAATTGTGAGACATGTTAACATTATTAAGTTCCCAGAGCCTAAGGTGACGTCTTCAGATTGTGTGTTTCCTTCCAACAACAATCCAAAACCCAGAAAGTATTCAGTTTACTGTCATATAAGACAAAGGAAAGCAACACATTCACATTTGAGAGGCTGGAGTGGATTTGAGTGTGGTTAGTTTGTGGTATGAGAGCAAAACAGACCAACCGCAGGACTGAGTGAGAGCAGATAAATGTTCTCAGCATCATTTCAAAAGCTAAATTACCATTAAACCCATCTGATCCTGAACTGTTAAAAAACGATTCAATCTGTTCGGATTCAGATTACATTTCAAAATGCCTCCATTTTGTCCCATCTCTGCCTGTTCATCACTGTTTATGATACACAAATTTGCATTGCTTGGTGGTCTCGACAATTAAAGGGGACGTATCCTGCACATTTCCAGCTCTATATTTATATTCTGGGGCTCTACTGGAATATCTTTGCATGATTTCCAGTTAAAAACTCCTTATTTATCTTATACTGGCCCTTTATGCAGCCCCTCAGTTCAGCCTCTGTCTGAAACAGGCCGTTGTAGCTCCTGTCTCTTTAAGGCCCCCCTACTGTGAGCCCACTGTTCTGATTGGTCAGCTTCAGGAGGCTTCTTCCGTCTCCGAAGGCTACATAAACAAACAGTAGTAGCTGGATTTCATTTCTTTTTCTTGTTCTTTACACCAAATGTCAACTCAAATCCATTTGTACATGTTGGAGCCCGAATTTAATCGGAAATAGACAACGAGTAGACGACGTGAACAACCTGTGGAACAACGGAGCAACAAACAATTACAGGTGGTGATTTGTGGGCACACGTGACGAGCAGAAGTCATCTCTTTGGCAACGTAGAAAAAAAAATTGCAACGAAGCATTCAGGGCAGGCTGAAAACTGGGCTTTGTCTTACAGGGACACCAAGTTTTGGAACTTTGAATCATGTTTAACATTCGGCATCAGAACAGGATATAAATGACAGACAATCACAAAAAGCTGAATACGTCTCCTTCAAAGCTCATAGTCAGTTTTGTCTTTGTGAGTGAGTTATGTGTCAGTCCATATCTTAAAGACAACAATGTGTAATTTGTTTTCCTTGTTCAGGACCAAATGTACAAACTACAGAAAGTATGAAAGTGACCTTAAATCAAACTACAAGGAGGCAGAAAGCCGTTAAAATCATGTCACTGCTAGAGCTCAGACTCACAAAGAGGAAAGTCTAGACACCCGTCGTCTCCAGGTGCTAATCAGATTAAGGTTTTTGGCAACAAATTCATTAATGTGGTGATTTTTTTTTTTTTATTCCAACAAATTACAGGCTTTTATAAACTGCTACAGACCAGAGCTATATGCACATAAAATCTCACTAATGTGGTGATTGAAATGAATCTCGTTTAACTTTGTCCAGGACACCGTAGTAAAGACGTTACTCATTCAAATTTAAGCCGGCGTTGATGGTGTTTAGAACAGCAAATGTAAAAGATTTCATACGAAAAAGCAGCAAAATTGATATTTATTTTTATGAAAATGTTGCAAATTGTTGTATAAATGTGACATCGATCCCGGCTTCATGCTTTGACCTTCGATGGTGCGTGACCTGAGCCCTCCATCCCTCCAGCAACCAAAAAAAGCAACCAAAAGAGCTCTGGGGAGCGTTCAGATTGAATCAGCTCAGAGATTTCACGAGACAAATTCTTTATGCTCAGTATATTGTCTGCATTTTTTTCCCCGTGTCAGTGTTTTGCCACATTGTGCTGTGCTGACTGTAGCTCCTCTGATCAAAGAGGCTGAGTCTTGTCTTTGGGAGTGTTACGAGAGGACACACAAGGAGGTTTCTAAGACGAAGCTTTTCAGACATCAAAAGGTTAAGCGCGGTGGATGTCCTCCTTTCACTTTCAATTGACTGTGATCCAAGCTGAGGAGTTTCATTGATATAATCTCGCCTCCTCAGTGGATCTGCTTAAATCCTCCTTCTCTGCAATAGAAAACCTAATTTCTTTCTTCATATACAGACAGACGCATTCCTCTTTAGGGCTGCAGCCACCAATTATTTTCATTATCAATTAATCAAAAGACAGCTCATCTGATTATTTTCTTAATTAATTGATTTATTGTTTGGTCTATAAATTGGCAGAAATAATGAAAAATGCAAATCATAATATCATGATGCCCAAGTCTTGAAATTACTTACGTCCAACTAACAGTCTAAGACCCAGATACTCAGTTTCCTGTGAGCTCCCATTCATTTTGTAAATTATTGCTCTGTTAATAAGATTTAAGGACTTATAGTAGCTTTGATGTCTGCTGTGTGGGCGTTGATTGACAGCTGTGATTGACAGTTGGCTCACCAGCTGCTCTCCCCGGCTCCAGGACTCACACTGAGTCGGACTATTGTTGCAATATTTCACTAAGTTTAATGGGTCTTGATTACGATACCTGCCCTGTTAGCACAATTTAGCTAAAGTAGCTAACATTAGTCCAAGCGTGCAGCACTCGGTGTTCCCAGTAAGCTAGTGTTAGCTTGGGTCTGAGGTAGCGGGTCCTTATTTGGAAGGTCCTGGCTCCAAACAAGACAAAATGTCGCCGACCATAAACTGCAACTCTGTGCTTCAGACCGGCTCCAATGCAAACCAACAAGTGATGTCACATCTCGTTACATCCATCTTTATATACAGACTATGCTCATCATGAGGGGGACATGAAGGTCTCTGCTGGGGGCGTTTCTAGGAGTTGACAGGCCCCAGACCATCTGGGGCTGTGCTCAAGGTGTGTGCACTGCAATTTGACTGCTGTAATGTTCAGCACTTTGTGTTGTACAAATATAATGAACCAGCAGCCTGATGACAGTAGATTGAATTGAAA
This sequence comes from Scomberomorus guttatus, assembly GCA_038419695.1. Classification (NCBI taxonomy): domain Eukaryota; kingdom Metazoa; phylum Chordata; class Actinopteri; order Scombriformes; family Scombridae; genus Scomberomorus; species Scomberomorus guttatus. Next base: position 3,269,810 of record CM076466.1, on the reverse strand, counting down.
CACTTGTTTATTTGTACAAATATTTATCTAATATCTGGTGTTTTGACCATCTCGCTTTTCTCCAAATTGTGTTACCAACTCCCCAAGTATCCTATATCCTTTAAGTCATGTCATCTATGCCTGCATGACAAAACGCTGTTACCCTACACTTATTAGCTGGTTGACATGTACCAGTAACATTAGCTTAGCCATGTTCTCAGAATGCACCAGCAGCAGATATCACAGATATGTAGTTAGGGTTTGCTACATTAGTCAATAAAGCAGTGGTTCTCAAATCTAGGGGCAGCATACTTGCTAGTGGGATTTTTGTTTATACCTTTGTAGTGTAGTGTTGTTACTGCTGTTTGAGCCCGACAGCCAACAGACAGCATGAAGCAGAAGCAGCATTGCACGCCGTGCGACCATGCCATGGCGCAGGTGAGGACATGAGCACGCACGCAGCACCCAAGAAAAAGAGGGCTGCAGATGGGCTGAGCTTGTATACAAGAGGACATTACTCAGCCCCGCCCACTCAAACAGTCTCTACTACATCCACACACAGGCAGCAGCAAGGGTTGGGGTGGTCAGAAATTAAATTAATTACATTTTCTGATGATTATAGATTTTTTTTTCCTCTGTCAGAAAGATGCGGGGCTAGTCAAAAAACATTCCCGGCTAAAGTCCCGGAAGCCTAATGTTGATGACGCCACCGATGTCACGGCAATCCATCCAATAGTTGTTGAAATATTTCAGTCTGGACCAAAGTGGTGCACAGACCGACTGCTTCTAGCACAGCTTTAAAAAACATAGCTGTTTTTATTCATTTAGGGTTTTAACTCAACAAATGAATTCTTGAGCCTCTGGAGCCGCTCTGCCTCTGATAGATGTTTATGTGAAGAGGCAAAGTCTCACATCACTTTATAGGCAGCAATGTTAGCATTTACACCCTTTGATGTGGTGTCTGAAATTCCTCGTGGAAAGTATGAATGGGATTTGCAAGAACAGGCAAAAAGTCTGCTACACAGAGCTTCAGTAGCTGGTTTGTTTTATTCCATGAAATAAATACATCACTGATACATCACCGTTGAGAATGTTTGGTTGTTTCTCTATATTGACCGGAAAGAGAGCCAGAACAACCATTATCTGTAAATTTGATGTGATAAGTTAAATATAAAGCAGCTTTTTCAGTGAAACATCATGAAAACCTTGTCAAACAGTCAGCTGATGAAGTTGTACTTGTGTGTATAACGAGGTGAGCTTTCTGCTCTCTATAACAATTACAATAATGTTTGTAAAACTCTTTATTAAAGCGAGTAAAACTTTAAACTTCACAGATGAGACTGAGGTGGATGTAATGTGACCTCTGACACAAAAGGAACCTGACGTCTTCTGTTTACAAAGCTTTTCATAACCAGTTGTAGATTTAATCACCACATACAAGGTAAAATCTGACTAAATATCCTGTTATTTGAATGGAATGGAAAGAACATTGATTATTTATTTATGGTGGCCGTTGACCGACTGTCCAATCATAGCTTAGCAACTGTAACCAGGCACGGCAGGTCAGTTAAGCTTTGGATTCCTTTACATGCTGAAGCAGTGTGCATGATTTCATTATGGATTAATCTTCTGATTATTTTTTTGATTAATTAGTTAATCTATTAATCCTTTGAGGATTATTGCGGCCCTGAGGTGCAAACACAACAGTTCAAAACAAAACAAAAAAAGGTTTGTGTTTTTCAAAATGTTGTCGTGTTTTGTGAAGTATTGTGTTTTGCACCTCAGGGCCACCGTAGATACCAGTACAAAATGTGCATCACAATTTCCTAAAGCCCTTCTTTTGTCTGACCATGAGTGCAAAACCCCAAAAAATATTAAATTTAGTAAGACCAGGGAAAGCAGCAAATTCTCACATCTGAACCATTAAAGCATTTATTTTTGCTTAAAAACTGACGTGAATGATTAATTGTTAATCTTATGTAATTATATAATTCTTCACGAGAACAAGTGGCAACGACTGGATGTGAAGACTTCAGATTTGAATCTTTACATATCACATAGTTTATAGATTGATAGATAAGAGTACTTTATTAATCCCAAAGGGAAATTAAAGTGTTACAGCAGCCACTTGACATAAGTCAAGATACAAAATATAAAATATAAAAATATATAGAATAACTAAAAATAGAATAGAGACTAGAGATGTAACCATAGCTGTACTCTTTGCTGAGTATACACTGTTCAGTTATATTTACCTAACAGACAGAGACAGAGAGTGGTATCAATCTCACATCATCATCTAACTCAAAGTGAATAAGTGTACTTCCCAAAATGTGGAGCTATTCCTTTAACCATGACATAGCATAAAGCATCAGTAGTGTTGCTATGGTTACTTGCCCAGCAGAGGCTCGACACCAATTTAGAAGAGTGATTAAACCTCTGACCACCGGGACACCCCAAACCATATTTGGGATGTCCCGTTTGGCTAATCAGCCAATCAGAAACAAGTGTTTCCCCTGCCCCGAGTGAAATGTGTTACAGCCGTCGGGGACTCGGAGCAGCAGAGCAGACATTCATTTAGATGAAAGTGTTGCAGATTCACACATTCACCGTGCACAAGAGCAACACGAAATGGCAGCCATTTTAAATTAGTAGGCTAACAACAGCAAAGCGATGCCAGAATCAATATATACACAAACACGTAACAGAGAGAGTTTCATAGACTTGTGGGGACCAAAGGCCACAGAGGTTTTCTATAGAGATCTATGGAGCATATCCTGCAATCTGTGTGTGTGTGTGTGCACGTGTGTGTGTCCGTGTGTGTGTGCGTGTCTGTGTCCGTGTGTGTGTGTGTGTGTGTGTGTGTCGATGCGGCAGATTCGAGCTCTTGTCTTCACCTTCCTCATCACATGGTTCACACACAGTGTGTGGTTGCCAAGACAACAGGTCGTGGAGTGGATAGGGTCCCCCAGGGATTGGTGTGTGTGTGTGTGTGTGTGTGTGTGTTAGAGGTGGGTTTATCATTGTGTATTCTGTACCCGCTCTCCCCTCTCTCCCTCCTGCTGCAGATAGCTGATAGATCCAGCTCTGAAACAGCACGACCAGTGAAGCGTGCAGCCAGGCATTACCATGCTGACTGTAGGACTGACTGAACGTGTGTGTGTGTATCTCTGTGTGTGTGTGTGTGTGTGTGTGTGTGTGTGTGTGTGTGTGTGTGTGTGTGTGTGTGTGTGTGTGTGTGCATGCAGTGAGTGTTTATGTGTGTGGCTTTTTTAATGCGGTCAGAGGATGCCGTCCAAGGTGACTCCTCAGAGAAAAATGGACAGTCTTCATCAGTAATTATAAGGGATTAAAGAGAAGGAGATAGAGGCAAGGGGGGGGGGGCACAATAAGCTGATTAACTGATTGATTGACAGAAAATTAACCAAGTTCAATGAGCAAATTCATCAATTTATTGTCATTTCTCAAACAAATTCAGCTTCTCAAATATGAGGATCCTTTTCTCTGTTGAGGGCTGCTACTAACGACTGTTTTCATTATTGATTAAGGTGTAGATTATTCTCAGAAAATGGTGAAAAATGTCGATCACTGTTTCCCAAAGCCCAAGATGATGTCCTCTCAAATGTCTTGAACAGTCCACAACCCAAAGATATTTAGTTTATTGTCATAGAAGACTAAAGAAATCAAAAAATATTCACATTTGAGAAGCCAGAATCAGAGAATTTGGACATTTTTTTTCTTAAAAAAAGGACTCCAAACGATTAATCGATTATCAAAATAATTGGCGATTAATTTAACAGTTGACAGCTAATCAATGAATTGACTAATTGTTGCAGCTTTAGTCATTATAAACTGAATATCTTTGGGTTTTGGACTGTTAGTCAGACAAAATCAGCAGTTTGAAGACATCACTTTGGGCTCTGAAAATAATGTTTTTGATAAATTAGATTTTTAGTCATGCATGCAAGAGGCATCAATGTCTGTCTGTCAGTCAATTTGGTCCAGACTGAAATATCTCCATAACTACTGTACAGCTGCCACAATTAGTCAATTAGCTGATTGACTAAATTGACTATTTTGATGATCAAATAACTGTTTTAGTCATCTTTTAAGCAAGAACACTAAAAATTTGCAGCTTCTCGAATGTGAGGATTTGAAGCTTTTCTGTGTCACACATGATAGTAAACTGAATATCTTTAGATTTTGGACTCTTGATCAGACAAAACAGACATTTTGCTCTAGCACCACCAGCAGGTTGACCTTTGTGGTTGTCAGTGAAATTCAGTACATTGATGTTCTCAGATTGAATTGTAAAAGCTTTGGTTATTTCTTAACTCTTTATCTACCGGGTCAAAATTTAAAATTGTCCAATACTTTAGTTTAGCATCAAATACCTGCAAAATGCAATTTTGTTGCGATGGGTAAACAAATTGCCAAAGTGTCTAACTTACAGTGAGATCCATCTTTGTTTTTCTGTGTGTTTGGTTGTGTGTAGATGTGCGGGCCCAGTTGGTCGAGCAGCAGCGCTGTCTGGAGCAGCAGACAGAGATGCGGGTCCAGCTGCTTCAGGACCTGCAGGACTTCTTCAGGAAGAAGGCCGAGATCGAGACAGAATATTCCAGGAACCTGGAGAAGCTCGCCGAGAGGTTCATGGCCAAGACACGCAGCACGAAAGACCATCAGCAATACAAGTAGGACAATGGCGTCAATTTACCAAAATGTAAACAAATATCAGCTAAAAACATGTAGCTGACATTACAGCAGCCCATTCGATGAGCTTTTATGTAGTCTTGCTCTCCTGATGGTTTTATTTTTTTGTCGTTATATTGGTTCCATAATAGGCCTGTAAGTGTGGTGTTAGCATGTTTCCATCTATCAGATTAGTAAAAACACTTTTGTAGTAGAAGGACAAGCAGCAGAAATAGCACAGAGATCCACTTTAAAATACAAGGACGTCGCTCCGGACGGGATTTAAATTACAGGAGGAGCAACATGTTTGGAAAATGGGTAAGAAACAGACAGTTGGTTTATCAGAGATGAAAACAGCTGCCTACCTCTGCTGGAAACAGGATCAGTGAGATAAAATTAGCTATAAGATGCTAAAACACTCTGTAGAGCTGAGAGGAACTACAAAGACAGGTGACGCTTATATATCATAATATAAAAACACTGATTAGTGCAGCTTTAACAGCACAATAGGGTCCTGCTAAATGCTGAATGTTGGATTGGGACAGACAGCTTAAAGGACGGGTTCACAGTTTATCATGTCTGTCTTAAAACAACAGTCAGGAGCCCAAATGAACAGTGAAACCTGTTTTTCTTGCTGTAATCATTCCTCCTGTTCATACTGACCATTAGAAGATCCCTTCATAATGCACTTACAATGGAAGTGATGGGGGACAAAATCCACAGTCCTCCTTCTGTGCAAACATGGATTTAAAAGTTGATCTGAAGCTAATATGAAGCTTCAGCGTCCAAATGAGTCAAATCAAGTAGATATCTTTCAACGTTACAGTCTTTTTAGTGCCAAAGTCCCTCTTTTTGTTACTATACTTCCACCGCAGCTCAACAGGGAAACACTAAATGATCTTCCTCACATAAAAGGGGGTGTAATTGGCAGAAATAGGTGTATTTTTGCATAGTTTAAAGAATCTCTCTCTCTCTCTCTTCCAGAAAGGATCAGAACCTGCTCTCTCCAGTGAACTGCTGGTACTTGCTGCTAAACCAGGTCAGTTGCGGGTGTTTGTGTGTTTGCTTGAGACCCTTTTTATAATATGAAATATCCAAACGTCAGAGATATTCCCTTTCTCTTTTCCAGGTGAGGAGGGAGAGTAAGGACCACGCCACCCTCAGTGATCTCTACCTGAACAACGTCATCACCCGCCTCACACACATCAGTGAGGACTCAGCCCGCCTGCTGAAGAGGGTGAGCTGATCCGCCTTATTCCTCTGTGGTTGGCTAATCGGTTAATTGACTAATCATCACAGCTCTAAATATTTCCCTGTGAAATGTAGAGGAATAGAAGAATAAAGTAACAGAACAATGAAATACTCAAGTGAAGTACAAATACCTCAATTAATTAATTTAAGTACAGTACTTGAGTAAATGTACTTTGCCACTCTCCACCTCTAGGCCTGTTTTTTTTCTCTTTCATTCGGCTTCTTTAGAAGTAGAAGAGTTGATTCTAATGAAAAGTAAAGTCAGTATTCCCCTGAGCTCTGTTAGGCGGCCTCGGAGTTTAGCAAATTAAGCCCGCACACACATGTATTGTACACGCACGCTCTTAACCGCCTCCAAGTTTAGCTCGCCGTGTTCATTATTAATCTCTCTTCCGGCTCGTCTTTTATTCATGCTAACAAAAGTGCAGCGGCTGCCAGCAGCTATAAACTGCAAGGCCTCCATCACAGCCACCACATCCTCCCAAAAATCTGTTCAGGAAGAAAGGACACCGGGAGGAGACAGACGGCTGAGTGGCCATGACAACGCTGACAGCCCCGTGGCCATGGCGACGGGCTCAGCTGATCTTTTCTCAGCGGGCGCTATGGGAACGGGATTCATCCATCCTGGGATTCCACAGTCATTTAGCATAATGCAATATTAATGTGGTACTGTGCTGCCACATAACTCCTTCCCCAAACTGGTCGGCTGTTTAATGCATGAGACAGAAATTCAGTTTGAGTGCAGGCAGCAGAGCTCAGCTTGTTTCATTTATGAATTCATTTGTTTGTGTGTGGTCAAGTTTGGCCTGCTTGATGTATTTACCTCATGCTGATGAGATTTTCTCTTTTCTGCTCTGACAGAGTAAAGAGATCATCTTTCAGCTTCAGGAAGATCTCATGAAGCTTCTCAATGAGCTTTACACCGTAAGTGGAACAAACTCTATTCTTCAGTGGAGAGGATGGTCGATTTTTTTGACAGGTTCTCAAAGACATGGTTTCTCAAAGGTGCTTAACTAAAATCAACAAAAACCTTGTGTGAAAATCAGTCTAAAATGTCTTTATATTTGCTCTTAAAACCTATTAAACATCCTGATATCTGCAGACACCATGTAACAAAGCATCAACTAAGGAATGTCTGATGATTTTCTATATTTTTCTTATTGTCAACAAATCTCATGTTTGGAGCCAAACCAACGATGAATTGATCTACTTACAGCTGTGTGTATCCAAAGCCTGATAAATCTTATCCCTCCACACGTCAGTGAGCCACATCGCTGCACTGGGTCACATGTTCCTTCATTATGAAGAGTTTGGTCTCGTTAGTTTGTTTAGAAACGACTCCAAAGACTAATAACAGCGATCAAGTTTGTACTACATTGTAAATTTCATTTTGTAAACTTCAGTACAAAGTCAAGAGGTTGTGATATGTAGCACAACAACAGAGGTCTAAGGCACAGAGGAATTAGATATATCATAACTTGTAAGTAGATCAGTTCATAGTTGTTTTGGCTCTAAAGATCTGTTGACAATAAGAAAAATATAGAAAATCTCCAGCCTTATCTTTTAAAGTACATCTGGCTTGTCCAGTATGAATTAGAAACTGTAATAACACAGAAACTAGGCCAAGGAAAAGTCACAGAGGCACATTCTGAAAGCTCAAAGAGCCTTGAAGGAGAGAATTTGTTGATTTTTAGCCGTCAAATGTCAGAGTGCCTTAAAAGCACCTTGTCTAAACACTGGAAATCAGATTAGAGTGTACATGATAACCTTGAGGAATAAAAACAGGCTGCAGTGTAATGTTGTTTTCAGTGTTTATGATCCTTCTGATTCAGACACTGTGTCATTATGGGCTGCCGTTACCTAGGTGATAAAGACATATCACATGTACCACGTGGAGACGATCAATGCGGAAACCAAGCTGCGGGAGGCGGAGCGTCAGGAGGGGCGCGTGAAGGGCGTGTCGGGGACAGGCGGAGGGGTGGAGCCTGTGTTCGGCCTGCGGATAGAAGAGCGCCACCAGAGACGCAACGCCGCCCGCAAGATGGAGAAGATGAGAGAGAAGGTACGAGGTGCATCTCAGTTCACTTCACTGCATCCGTGCTTCCCTCACTTGCGTCTTTTCATTGCGTCTTAGTCCTTCACACTAGTCTCAATAATACTTTCATCTTTTCATGTCTGTTTCTTTCTTCATTAGAGGAAGGCAAAGTACTCAGAGAACAAACTGAAGACTCTTAAAGCCAGGAACGAGTATCTACTGACTCTGGAGGCCACCAACGCCTCCGTTTTTAAATACTACATCCACGACCTGCCCGATATCATAGACGTGAGTATACATCTGTTGTCTGGTTCTTTGTTAAAAAGTGGAAGGTACAAGACTGTGGATGTAAAAGCTTTGTTGGAGAAGTTATCTCTGACTCCAAAGGTGCATTTCAGCAAGAAACATCCAGTCATCGAGCTTAAAATTCTGTTACATGTGCTGCTAACTGTGAGTGGAAGCTAAAGATCATGTATGTATGAGTATTGTAGTATTTTTTAAGCCGTCCGTCATGACAAACTGACAGACAACACATGATTTCTAAGAAACTAAGTTGTAATAATTGAAACTAGTGGTCATAACATGAACCTATAGGTTTGTTTCATTATCCAGGAGAGTCCCTTTTTCTTGTGTTAGTCAACACTGAGGATATTGTTCAAAGGAAAATGTGAAATGGAAATACAAAATAGAGAAAAACACATCTGGAACTCTACTGAGAAGCGATTATTCTCCCAAAATATATGCAGAGTGATATCTGTTATTTCCAACACTGTGAAAACGTGATGTTTCCTCCATCTGCCCCCTCTTTGTCTCAGTGCTGTGACCTAGGGTACCACTCCAGTCTGAGCCGGGCTCTGAGGACCTACCTATCAGCCGAACTGAGCCTTGAAGCCTCCAGGAGGGCGGGCCTGGAGGTGCTGGAGGGGGCCGTGGAGGGCCTGGACCCCGCCCGCGACAGGCAGCGTCTGCTGGGCCTCTACCCCACTGCCTTCTGCCCCCCACAGCGCTTCAGCTTCCAATCCCACATGGGCGACACAGTCAGTATATCGCACCAAACACAACCAGGCGTTCAATTTCAGTTTAAAGACATGTATTTCAGAAAGGGAGTGTAAAGGAAGAGTCAAACATTTAGTAACATTTTTACAATTATTTTGAGATGGTGTGAATAAATGCACAGCTGTAATTTGCAAAATATTATTTTATACTCTTAAATAATTATCAAGAGAGAATTGGTGTTATAACTCTCCTTTACATACATAGCAAAAAGCCTTTTTGGATCATTTTTTGGCACTGATATTCTCCCTCTGTGCTTCAGACATTTGTGTTTACATAATTAGAATTTCAAATGTTACTCTTTCCAATAAGCTGCTTACAACGTTTATGTGGATGAGAAAGTTTTATATTCCAAAAGCTTTTTGTTGGACAGTGATGACAGTGATTTTCTGATTGTCTTGTTGTTGTTGTTGTTGTTGTTGAACTTCCTGTCAGGTGACCCAGATCGCCTCCCAGCCGCAGGTCCAGGCTGAGCTCACCCTCCGCCTCACACAGCTCCAGACCCGTCTGGCGTCTCTGAAGATAGAGAATGAAGAGGTCAGACACGCAAATACAACAAAAACGATGGTCAAAAAATTTCAAATGCACTAAAGAAAAGATGGGGAGGGGGAGGAGGTGTGTGTGTGTGGGGGGGGTATATCTCTCCTGCTTTAGCTGATTTCAGTCGACATGGAGGCTGTTTTAGCATTTGCTCAGAGGAATTAGTGTTTTTTGATCAAAGAAATATGTTGATTTAAAAGTTATTTACTTACATCAACCTGTACATCTGTGTCAGTGTTAGGGTCTGCAACTTTATTTTCATTATTGATTAATCCGTCAATTATTTTCCCGATTAATCGATTAGTTGTTTGACGTCCTCAAATGCCTTGTTTTCAGTCCACAACCCAAAGATATTTATCATAGAGGACTAAAGAAACCAGAAAATATTCACATTGAAGAACATTTAGGAATCAGAGAATTATGCCATTTTTTTCTCAAAAAATGAATTTATCAATTAATAAAACAGTTAATCAGCTCCAGTCGAATTGGCCCCCGAGTCAACTCACATTTCATCAGTCGAGTCGCTGCCTTTTTTAGCTGCATCATTATACACAGAGTAACGCAGGGTGACAGCATGACAGGCTGTAAACTTTTACAGATTCTTGTCTCTAAATGACCTAAATACATAACTGATGGAAACGGAGGACATCAGTGCTCCGCTCCAGTGTTAAATGCAGAGAAGTCGCCTAAACTACTTTTAAAACCAGATGCTGGTACAACCTCCTTTCCTTGATCAACTCTTTGGCTGACAGCGCTGTCAGCAGCCAGCAGGAGACACGCTCCATGGTATGCTAGGATTTTATAACTGAACTAATACCAGGATGCACACTTTTAATGTGTAGATATCTGATGTTTTCACATCACAGATGATGAACAACAGCATTAAAACACAAGTCTTACAGGTAAAACATGAGACTTATGTGGGCTGTTATAGGAGGTCAGTGTGGCGAAGTTGGACACAGCCTTAATCCATGTCATCTACTCTTGCCGTCATTTATGTGGACATTTTTCTCAGGCACAGGAAGATACCTCCTCTCTTAATCCGCTTTAGTATATCACAGCTATCGGAGATGTGACCCCAGGCCTGTGCTACATGAGAAGCCAGAGAGAACAACAAAGTTTTTAACCCTTGCAGACCGTTAACGTCTGTACCAGCTTTCCTGACAATTTGTCCCGTGGTCGTGGAGATATTTCACTTTGGCCCCGAGTCAAAGTTATGGTAATTTATACTGTTTTAATGGGGGTGATAATGTAGCAGATGTACCCTCTAAAAATAAACGTGTGCCATCTGAAGGCGACTTGGTGCTGCAGTCTGTGGCGTCCTCAGTGTTCCTGGGGAGCAGACTGGAGTGTTGTGTGCACAGAGGGCACAAGTTAACTCACCCTGAAGGGCATAAAAATGCTGAAGGAGTCTGTAATAATGAGCTGCATCTGCACGCCTCAGCAGCGTACGAATACACACACGTAGACACAAACACACCCTGATTATCATAAACAAATAAAAACACTTTTACACCCATTATCCTTGCTGTAAATACAAACACACTTTGCATATGTAGTATACATAAACAGAGCTGCTGTGCTTGAACGCACTTCAAGCTTTGTGGAAAAAGCAGCTCCACCCTAAAACAATTACAAATTCATAATTCATAACTCGTGATCCATGAAGCCTTGTGCAGTAATGACATTTATTTAGGTGTTCAGTCAAGTGCTCATGTGAGCCTGAAAGCCATCCTTCCATACAGGATCAGCAGAGCACAAATCTCAGTTCAGTGTTGTTTTAAGGCGGAAAAACAGATTCACATGCAGCTCTGGGCCTGTATTTATCAAAATAAAAATAGTCCTACTTGATTTGACTCATACAGGCAGCTAAAGCTTCATATTCACTTCAAATAGCACTAATATAAGTGCATTATGATGGGAAGGTCAGTATGGATAGTATGAACAGGAGGAATAATAACAGCAGAAAGAAGAAAAACGTGTGTCAATGATCATTTGGGCACCTGACTGTTGTTTTAGGACACACTTGAAAAACTGTGAACTTGTCCTTTAAGTTTCCTACCTTTAGCACTAGAAGTAAAAGTTGTTGTTTTTTTTTCATTTTTGTCTCCCTCCAGGTGAAGAAGACCTGGGGTGCGACTCTGACCACCCTGCAGGACATGACGGTGCTGGACGACTTCGACGTCTCCCAGAGCTTCACCCACAGCCCGTCCTCCGAGTCGGTCAAGTCCAGCGTGTCGGACGGCTACCTGAACAAACCCAGTCTGGCCAAGAGACGGGCCAACCAGCAGGAGACGGAGCTCTTTTACTTCACTGTGAGAAAACAAAAGAGCGAAATGTTAAAGATGACGGTAGTGAACTCAACTTTTATATATTTGTTTTATTTTTCAATCTGCAGAAATTCCGCGAGTATCTGGAGGGGAGTAATCTCATCTCCAAACTCCAGGCCAAACATGACATACTGAAGAAAGCCTTAGCAGAGGGTAGGACATACAGAAACTCTCTCTCACTTGTCTTTTGTCTTATATTTATAATACAGACAGTAATCAGCATTTATTGCCTTTTAAAGTTTCTCTTTTTGTCTCACAGGATATAAAGCTGAACTGCTGACTACCAGGTAAGGCGTTATTTCATGTCACAGTGCATATTTTCTTCTCACGCTGATAATAAGTGTTATTTCCCTTCCCACCACTTTAGTTTGAGCTCTGTGAAACTGAGACATTCCTCTCCTCTCTTTCTCCTCTTTCTGCTCATTACAGTCGTGGGCGGAAGAACTCCCATAGCAAGCACCAGGTAGAGTTTCACTCCTATCAGGCGTCAGGTTGTTTGTCCGTTTCTCTGTGGAAATAGCCGGCAGAATATTGTGTATCGGGCTGAATTTGGGAATCAGTTCCACATTTATAAGAAGCAGTGATTCTGCTTATCAAATCCTTAAAGTGAAATTGAGACTTACTGCACTTCTGTCTACATAACATTTCAGCATGGCAGACCATAACGAGTGATTCTTAAAGGGGACATAAACATAGTCAAAGTTCTAAAACTTTTTCAACTCGCATATTTCGGATCAGATTTGGGCTCGAACGTGTACGGATGTATTTAAGAAGTTTATATTTTGAGTAAAGAAGGAGAAAAATAAGTGAAATCCTGTTACTGTAGTTTGTTTATGTAGCCTCCGAAGCCAGCAGCTGACGAATCAGAACAGAGCGGGCTCATCAGGAGGGGGGCCTTAAAGAGACAGGAGCTAAAACGGCCTGTTTCAGACAGAGGCTGAACTGAGGGGCTGTAACTGTAAATAATGCAGAGATATTCCAGTAGAGCCCCAGAATATAAATATAGACCTGAAAATGTGCATAATATGTCTCCTTTAAGCTTATTAAAGAATCAAAAAACACCTTGTAATTTATGACAAATAATTGTCTTTGATTCTGTGGAAAATAAAAGCGTTCTTTGGTTCCAACATGTTTACTTATTTACTCAAATAATGTGACAAGAATCAGAACCAACCATTTTCTGAGATTTATACTCAGCAAGCAAAATCAGTATCAGTATTTTATAAACAATAACTAAATTATAATCAATCGATCAAATTACTAATCATGTACTTGATGATGTGTTTACAGGATTCAACCAAAGCCATACCTTTGCTTGTGGAGAGCTGCATTCGCTACATCAACCTACATGGTGAGTCGAGCTTGTCGACTTTCAGTTGAGGTTCATTGTATCTTGCTGTTATTGATGAGAAACATACAGCGTGTTCAAGTGAGGTCTTGTTTACTGTTTTCACAAGAAAACACTTTTTAATGTGGGAGGTTTCTGATTAGAGCTGCAACGATTAGGTGATTAATTGATTACTCGGACAAAAGAAAATGAATCAGCAACTGTTTTGATAAGCAATTACTTGTTTTGGTAATTTTTTAAGCAAATATGCCAAAAATTGATGGTTCCAGGTTCTTAAATATTTTTGTAATGTCAAATCTGCTGCTTTTCTGTCTTACATGACAGTAAATTGGATATCTTCAGGTTTTAGACTGTTTATTGGACAAAACGACATTTAATGACGCCACCTTGTGCTGTAGGATATATTGGTGGTTATGTTTCACAGTTTTCTCAATTAACCAAGAAAATAATCGTTTAAGTAGGTTTATGCAGCTTCAGAACTCAATGGGGGGAAAAAATTCTTTCATTTGAGAGATGAAATGCTTCACTAATGTAGAAGCAGAGAATAACGTCCAAGTCCAACCTGTGAAGGAAAGAGAGGCACTCTCTTGTCACTTCTTTGTAAAAAGTAGATGTGTTTCCTTCACTCAGTACTCAGTATGAAAGCGTCTTACGTTTGTTTTCTACTCTTCTCTCATTCCTAAGACTGACACTGAAATGGAGAAAAACCTAAATCATTCTCCTTGTTCCCTTTTTTGTCAGTTGCCTATCAACATTTTTTGTCACAATGAATTAAAACCACTTGAACTCCAAACTGTTTGTGCTCCTGACAGGTCTTCAGCATCAAGGCATATTCCGGGTGTCAGGGTCACAGGTGGAGGTCAACGACATCAAGAACTCCTTTGAGAGAGGTGAGAGGTCAACTGGAGGGTGACCTGAAGGTGTGTAAGGATGCGGTTGACTCGTTTGTCTCTCTCGTCTAGGTAATGACCCGCTGATTGATGAGGAGAGCAATCACGACATCAACTCGGTGGCTGGCGTGCTGAAGCTCTACTTCAGGGGTTTGGAGAACCCGCTGTTCCCCAAGGACAGGTTTAATGACCTCATCTCCTGCGTCCGTGAGTAGCGCTGTCTGTTTACTGCCAATGTGCAATAGTGTATTTGAGCAGGAGGCTGTGTGTTTGTGGTGTGTGCAGTACGGTCGGGCCAGATTTTTAAATGCTGAAAGTGTCTGATTCCTGATATTTTATGCTGATGTTTATTATGTTTGCACTTGACTCTTTTGGTGCCAAAACAATAACTTCAGTTCAGTGAACCTCACCACCGAATCAATTGACTAGACCAGAGGTTTCCCAACAGTGAGGTGGGCCTCCCTAGGAGGGGAGTGTGGAGGGAGAGACATGAGACGCTACAGTACAAAAAACTGCAAGAACAAAAGAAGAGAGGAGAAAATGACAAGGAAATTAACATAGTTAAGAAAAGTAGAATTTTTTGCAGCAGAGAAACCTAGAAAAGTTACTAAAACTGACCTTATCGCTTGCCATAACATTTGGGTCCTATATGTGACCTGGAACATTTGTGCTGCTTTCTGTATATGAGCTGCTGCCATGAGGCACATAAATTATCACCACCCCGGAAATCATAAATGAATCTCTGACTACTGTATCTTCAGCCAACACGCTCACGTTCCTTCTCAGTTTCTTTGTCTTTGTTTCTCTTTCGTGTCTCTTTGTCTTTCTGAAACTCTTCCCCTCCGCAGCAGAGACATCGAGCCGGCTGCTTCTCTTTCTGTGGCGCCGGCTGGTATTTTTCAGGATGTGTCGCTGTGTTACAGACACTGCGTGATGTCTCGGGGAGTGACGACTGACTGGGTGTATTTTTCTTGCTGCAGGAATAGAGAACCTCTACGAGAGAGCACAGTGCGTACGTAAGATCCTGCTGGGTGTCCCGAGGGCGACGCTGGTGGTGATGCGTTACCTGTTTGCCTTCCTCAACCAGTGAGTATCCACTCACACAAAACTAAGCCCTTACAGTTAATGATAATGGCCCATTTCTTTCTATTTTCCCACAGTTGTCTTTATCCTACATGGTTTTAAAGCTGAGGATAGGTGGGAGAGGCTATAAACCTCTCTTGTAGTGAAGGGGGATAGAAGTGCGCACTTAAAGCATGTAGAGATGATAAAACTGAGCTCATTTCATCTCTGCAGCCTCTTAAATAAATATAGAATGAGAGAGCAGCGAGGGATGGAGAGGCGGGAGGTGTGAGCAGGAGGGGAACTAAGTGTGATGTGCAGGTGTGATGTTCCAGCTGAATGTATTGGTGCGTTTATTAGCAGGGCTATGAAGTGCTGCATTCAGCTTCAGTGTTATTAAACCGGGAGCTTCACTGTCAAGGAGAGTGAAAATATTTTTATTTCCATCAGTATTTAACTTCCAGGTCCTGTGAAAGGCTGGTGGCAACATCCCAAGAAATAATAGCGACTGAATGTGGCAGAGTTTAGCATTTTAACATCAGTCATTTATTAAGACACATTTTTAAACAAGACTTTGACAAATGCAAATTAGACTATTACATAATGAGCCATGATGGTGTCGTAATCGGCAGGAAATCAAAAAGCAAAAAAGAGAAAGACTGAGTTGTTTCTGTAACATTTTAGCTCCATGTTATAAAAAGACACTTTTTAAGCCAGTTTCTAATCCAGACAATGTTTTCTTTTCATGGAGAAATTCGTTCATCTAGTAAGCTGAAAAAAACATCAGCAGTTCTCTGTCAATAATCTAAGATAAATGAATATTTGCATCTGTAGATCCTATAGATCCAACATGGCACTAAATGATACCAAAGTGCCTGAAAAGCAAACAAATATATCAGTCAAAGTCTGTCGTTCAAGGTAATTAAACCCAAATTTAATATATATGGTGCCATATCCTCAATTTTTAACCATCACACGACCAACTCTGCAAACCATTTTGAGTCATCTGATGATGTGAATGCTCACACGTTCATTTCACACCTTCATTCCTAAAGCCCTGCGCCTGTACAGCGTTTTTAGATAACAATACCCTGAGACTCTCGTTGGAGACCATAAAATCGCGAATTGGTTGTGAATTGAGTCGAGATTCCCGCTCTTAGTTCAAACAGAAGGAGAGAGAGACAAGAGGTGAGGCTCCAGATCCTCATACTCAGGTTTGAATCCACACTGGGAGTAAAATACATGATGCAGGCTGCTCTGTCTGTTGTTTGGTGCAACATCTGAAGCATTTGTGCAGCAGCAGCACATTTACATAATATGTCAAACTGTCATGTCTTTGAAGTTGAAGGTTTCTCCCACAGAACATAAATGCACCACAGCTTCAGAATCTCTGAGCAGCCTTCAGCAAACTTTTTTTTAAAACCGTGAAGTAAAGAAAAGATGCAAAGGCACCAGTACAATGTTTAAGCAAAGCTCTAAAATATCCACTAGTAAAGAAGAGCAAACAGCGAGTTTACTGTTCTGTTGTCAAGTAAATAGCAGCACCAGACTGAGGGAGTGAAGTAAACGCTTAATCTTAATCTGGTTAATCTGGTTAATCTTTAGGAAACTTTTGAAGACTTTACTGTGTAAGAAACAAAACAGATGTGTGATGTTAGAACTAACTGGTTAGAGAGATCTGTGAAGGATTTCTGAGGTTATTTATGGTGTTTATGCCGTAGTAGATATTGGCAGCTGAGCAGAGACCACAGTGTAAAGAAAAATGTGACTTTTCCAAATTAACCAAAACTGGGATGTTATCATTATCTTCCTGTTTAACTTACATTTCATAGTAAAATTGTGGCTTCTATCGTTTCCCTTCTTCCCCGCAGTCTTTCCCAGTACAGCGATGAGAACATGATGGATGCTGGGAACCTGGCCATCGTATTCGGCCCCACCCTCCTGCCCACGCCGGACACGCTGGACCAGGTGGCCTGTCAGGCACACGTGAATGAGGTCATCAAAACGGTCATCCTTCACCACGACAACATCTTCCCGGACACCAAGGAGCTGCCCGGGCCGGTTTATGAGAAGTGTATGACGGGAGACCAGTACTGGTGAGGCTCTAAAGAAAAACCTTTCATTCATATTCAGTTATTTCATTAGTCACTAATCATATTCATCTAATTAGAATATCCTAATGTTATTACTATTCTTCTGTGTGACCTATTTCCTATTTCCACAGAGATTAACCTTTTGAACCCTGATTTTCCCTTTAAATTATTACTCTGGTAGCTCCAGGTAAAAAAATCCAATGCGACAAAATCACATATATACTGATTTTATATGTAGATGGTGACAAATTGAAGGAGGTGGTGGTTTGGTTTTCATCATATTGGTTCCCAAATGTTAGCATGTTCCCATCTATCAAATTAACATTTTTGTAGTAAAAAAAACTCAGAGATCCACTTTAAAATACAAGAATGTCGCTCCGGACAGGATTTAAACTACAGGAGGAGCAGTGAGTTCACTGAAAAACAGTAGGTCATTGCAGCTGTAATTATTACTGGGGTGAGGGTGAAAAATTACCCACATACTTTATGCGCCTCGGACTGGATTAAAATCACTGATGCAGGTAATGTTAAAATCACCACACCTCCCCTGGAGAATTAAATCCAGCCTGGATGGGGCTGTAGTAAGGTGTTGTTCCATCAAGGGTGTTTTTGGCAGGGTTCAAGAGGTTAATGGGTTGATAAGCTGCTTGGTGCAAGATTCAAAGAGTCCGCCGTGTCCATTATTTTCAAAGTCAAGACGCCTTCAAGTGTTTTATTAAGGCTGTTATACTGTGGCCACTTAGTAAAGGAAGAAAAGGGATCAGTATTATGTATCTGTTGTCAATTTAATCCATGTAGAGCCTTAACTGCTATCGTAGTGTAATACATCAGTGTCGTTGCTATGGTGACCTGCAGTAACCTTGTGCACTCATTTAGAGGTTAAACCAGAACTATGTTTAAAGTGAAGAAATAATACATCAGAGTATTAGTTGATGTATTAGTTTAGATTTTGTATGGTCATGGTGTTAAAACAGTAATCTTTACATGACATATACTATATAACGTATATTTCCGATCTTAAACTAAACTCTTGATGTTCTGCTGAAGCTGTATCGCTGCAGAAAGGTTCCTCAGACTCTTACTCGCAGCCTTGTCTCCATCTGTGCATGCGTCCTCCTCCCTTTGTTCCCATATTGAATGGACTAGTGTGTCTTATCTTGCCTCGGTGCCTGAGCCTCTCCTCTTCTCCCTGCCTCCTCCCTCCTGCAGCGAGAGTCCGTTCAGCGAGCCGGGAGCGCTGGAGGAGGCCGAGCCCGACGCCGGCACCGAGACCCAGACCAGCGACGAGGGTACGCTCGACCCCTGACCTTCACACAATCGCCCAGCGGGTCTCCTCGCCGCTCCACACTCCCATCCCTCCGTCTCCTGGTGGAGAGAGGTTGCCACGGCAACCGCAGCCATGGAGACATCTCCCTCAACCCCCCCCACTGCCCCCCCCTTTCCTCTTCTCCTCTCTCTATCTGAATTAATAGAAAACACTGGACGCTTTTTTAACCCTCTGAGACATTTGATTGACAAGTTCAGGTTCACCTCTATTTTCACTTTTATCTTCATCTCCCCCTCGTCTTCTTTCTCTGGCAGAGGGTGAGGCTGTGGAGGCGGTGGCAAGGTTCGACTACGTGGGCCGGTCGGGCCGGGAGCTCTCCTTCAAGAAGGGAGCGTCCCTGCAGCTCTTCCAGCGCGCGTCACATGACTGGTGGGAGGGGCGCCACAACGGCAACCGTGGCCTGGTGCCTCATCAGTACATCGTGGTGAAGGACAGGCGAGTGCACAGCTCAACATGATTTGTGCACAGAGAGGATTCATTTAATAGTTTTTATTCTGATATACAGTAGATTCAGAAAGCACTTTATTGTGTTGATTTAAACTGAAATCTCTCATTCGTATAAGTATTCAGATATAAGTGATCAGGTTCTTCATATATGTTATCAATCCATCTATAATTTTGTCATCCTGTTTGCTGTATTTCTGTAATTTGGCTTTCTTGGTCTATTCTGCACACACAACATCTGTTTCCTGTCAGTCCGTCCTGGAAGAGGGGTCCCTCCTCTGTTGCTCTTCCTGAGGTTTCTTCCATTTTTTTTCCTGTTGAAGTTTTTTTCAGGGAGTTTTTTTGTTATTTTAATTGAGGGTCTAAGGATAGAAGATGTATTGTAGTACAGATTGTAAAGAGGAAAATTTGTGATTTGTGATATTTGGGCTATAGACATCAAAATTGACCTGATTTGATATTCAGCACAATAAAGTGTGAATATTTCTGAATCCATTGTAGGACCATGCAGCATATAACACCCTGTATGTATCCTCAGAGCCAAGAATGGTGCTTTATGATTGTGTAATGAGGTAGTACATAAGTGTTATATGCATTGTAACACACTTCAAGAAACACAAAAAAGGAGGCGAAAGATTGATGAGCCCAACGTTTCCCGCAAAAACAAGCAGAACAGCTCATTGTCAGCTGTGCGTAGAGGAGAGTGTGGTTATTTTGTCGCAGCCTGATGTCGTTTGCACGTGATTTAATGAAGGTAAACACAGCGGACGGCCGTGCGTAATGTCAGAGGCTGCAGGTGTATCAACATATCTGTCCTGCTGCCTTCAGATGCTGCAGAAACTGTAAGGAGATACTGTAAGAATCACATGTTAATTTACAGATCAGTACAGAGTGAGTTAGCAACGTTCCTGCTTTTTTAAAATACCTTAAATGCACCTACAGGTTGGAAAAGCGTTTATTTAAATTGTTGCACATTTGCTGGAAGGTATTTACTTTGTTTTTGTGAAAACTTTGTTTTACTGGTAGACTTTGATCATGTTTCAGCAATGTTTGTCTTACTTTTAGTTTTCCTTTATTTGTGGCCTCATTTGATTATATGATATATAATAGTCAAGCGGCCCATTTCATTCTTTGACAAGCTGCAGTGATGGGTGGATTTGTTGCTCACTGGATTGCACACTTTGTTGATTAACAGGCTTATTGGACTGAGGGAGTCACTAACTGCATGCTATTGATCAGTTAATGGATGATTGGTGTGTTCTGTTAGTTCAGCTCTCCTGTTTCCAGAGTGATTTGTCCTGACTCGTCTGTGCTGGCTGTCTTTAGGGCTGACGTCATGTCAGATACACTCAGTCAGAAAGCGGACAGCGACGGAGGAAGCAGCAGCACCGAAGACAAGAGGTCCAGGAGCGAACTGAGCTCTCCCACTGACATCAGACCACCAGAGACCTATAACAGGTCTGTCATGTAAGACGCCCTCCATTATCATGTGAGGAGGAAGGATTGTTTTAGCTGCTGTGAATTTTATTTTCCAGCTTGTTCTCTCACCTCTAAAAATACCAGTGATACCGATATCGCAGCCGTTCCTCATGTGACTTGTTTCTCCATCTGCAGGCACCAGACACCTTTCACTTTCATTCACAGTCATTCCTAACAATAAATATCTAAGAAGTATCTGAGATGGCAAACTACTTGGAGTGACCTAATCCATGGAAGAGCTGTGGCAGCCAAATCGTTTGCCTGATGAATATAAAGCATTTTTATGAATGAAACATATCACAATATATTTTACCCTTTTAGGATTCATAAAACATTAAATATTAACAAAACAGCTCTATAATCTGAATATTGTCTTACTTTTAAAGGCCTCAGCGTGCTTCAAACAAAGTGCTTGTTGGATCGTCTGATAGCATCTGAATCCGACACGGCAGAGTTCGTTTGAAGTATACTGAGGCCTTAAAAAGTAAAAAGGTCTTTGAAAAACGGGAATAAAACTTTAAATCTAAAGTTGTGGTAAAAACTGTTTTTCACTAGTTAACTAGAACCAGCTAAAACCACGATACCTGCTCACACTTTGCAGAAGATGTACAGTTGTACAGATGTACATGCGTATTCAAGACCCTTAATTCTCCTTATGATACAAGTCAACTGCAGTCATAAAAAAGTCAAAGTTAAAACAAGTAAAATGTTTTCAATGTAGAGAAATTATGTTTAACAGCTGAACCTGTTGTTCTTTGACATGGAGACACATCAGCCCGAATAATTTGTTTGTAATATAATAATATTAAAATTCTTTTCCAGTTAGACCCATTAAAACATTTAGAAAACATATGTAGGTAAGATGTATAGAAGACATCTTATAAATCATCTAATTTATCTTAAAACAAAGCAGGGTCGATCATTCACAGCAGCCACAGTCATCCTTCAAGCCGGAGTCATTTATTAGGTTGTTTTTATATTATTAACATTAACTTGAGTTAATGTTGTTTGTTCTTCCTGATGACAGTCACCGGAGGAAGCGAACCGATGGTTTATTCCGCCGCCCCCTCGGCCGCTCTAACGACAGCCACTGCCACGGGAATGGGGGGGTGATGGAGCGAAGCTCGCCACCAGTGACAGGTCACTTCAGTCCCAGGGAGCTGCTGCTGGGACGGGGTCAGGGCTTGACCCCGCCGCTCGACAGCCCAGAGCGCCGCCGCCGCTCTGCCGCTGCCGTGACCATGACGGTGAGCCGCCATGATTCGCTGCGGAGGCCGGAAGACACGCCCATCCGGCGCTCCAGCAGCGGTCAGCATGGATTCAGCGACTCCCATCGATCCAGAGCGCTGGACCCCGACACACTGGCACAGGTACACCAACACACACACACACACACACACACACACACACACACACACACATAGATACAGTTAGGACTCAATCAGGCAGCTTCAATTAAAGCTGCATTAATCAATATTTAATGTACTAATATTGAATTATGTGGAAGGAATCGTTTGTAGTAACGAACTTAATGACCGACCAACAGCCCCAACCAAAAATATTCTGCTTACATTGATGACGAGTAAACCAGCAGATATTTATAAATTACTTAATCTACTGATCAACAAATTTATTAATCGAATAATCATTTCAGCACCACTTGTCCATAAACATGACTTTAAATGAATGATAATGTTGCATCATGTGTGCTAGATGCGTTACCTGATGATACAGTTGTATATCTGTCATTTTTACATACAGTATGTTCACTTCACTTTGGATCTTTGACCATGTTTAACATGTATATAACAGTATAGAAATAACAGAAAATCACAAAAAGCATGATATGACCCCTTTAATCCTCCTCTTTCCACCTGCAGGACATCGAGGAGACGGTGACTGTGGCTCTGGGGGAGTTGAGGCAGCTGGAGCGGCAGGGCTGCCGGCCGGCTCCTGACGTGGTGCTGGACACTCTGGAGCAGGTGAAGAACGGCCCCATCACCACCTGCTCCTCCGAGTCTCCCAGCCCCCACAGCACCCCCAGCACCCCGGGCACACCAGGAACCCCCGGCACCCCCGGGACCCCCGGTACCCCGAGCCCCCTCAGTCCTCTGAGCCCCATCAGCCCGCTCCCTGGACCTCCGCCAGGACCTCCCAGACCGGCCAACCCTTCTCCAGACACCCTGGGCTCCTTCAAGCCAGTGGCAGCCGCCCGTATCGGGGCTCCGCTGCGACCCCCCCGCCCTGAGGCCCAAACCTATGGTTCCACCCAAGAGCAGCACCCCGCCTCTGCCCCCACCGCTAGACAAATCCTGCACCATGTGAGCCAATCCAGGCCGATAAAGGGCCGAATCAGGCCTACCCGGGCCAAAAATGGGCCAGAAGAGGAGATCAGGGTACTGCTTAATGTTTATAATCAACATGAGGGTAGACATGGTAGGAAAGACAAAAAGGGTTTTAATGTAGTAATAAAATATAATATATGACATGACCTATGATATGATATGCCATGATATTTATGTGTTGTCAGGTTGGTGTGTACTCTCTTGGTGTGTAGGAGTTTACTTTCTCCATGTATTGAAGCATTTATCAAAGGTTAGCTAAAAGAACTGCTGATAGAGATACAGGAGCGGGCGGAGGCAGAGCATCCTGTCCTGTATATGAGATAATAGTCAGAGAGACGTGGGGAGTGTAGTTCAGCTCCAGTAAAATGTAGTTGCGGTGACGTGAATGTTGGCTGTACTGTCATGAAGATAGGCCGGCGTTAGCTGAAGAGCCTATCACAAAAAGGCTGCTGTTTTCTTAAAAACTATCTCGACTGGCTGCTGTATCTGTGACAAGTGAAGGAAGTGAAGGAAGAGGACACGGCAGAGTGAAGCCAACAATGGTTCAACAACGAACGTCTGTGTGACTTGATTTATTTTTTTATTTTTCACTCGGTTCAGCTGCTAAGCTCACTTACACCTCAAACCACGAAACGCCTCTTGAGGTTGTCAGTGACACAAAACTCACGTTATTTAACCAATGTCCAGCTATTTAATGAATGTTTCCAGTATTTAACGACTGTTCAGCCATCTATTGAATGTTCAGTGAGCTGCTGCTGCGGCTCACTTAACTTTTTAACAGCCTTCTTGTGTTTTCGGATGGAAACCCCCCCACGCCCAGACCGGAGCTTCAAACAGGGTGTGATGGTTGAGCGGTGGAGGGATTTAAGAGCTTGGACAGAACTTTTTCTGGGATGGGGTGGGTGTATGATTTCTTTCTCGTCTGTGTGCAAGAAGAGTGTGTGTGTGTGTGTGTGTGTCCTGCTTGCCTGCCCTTGTTCTGCTCCCTTGTAAGTGCAGAAGCACTAGAATAGTGATAGATGATAGATAATTCATGCCTGCCTTGAGTGCCAGAACACGCAAGAGCAAGTTGGGAAAATGGTGCAGCGAGTGCAAAAAGCATGCCACTTTGTGTGTGTGTGTGTGTGTGTCTGTGTCAAAATAATGGTTTACCTGCTTGTTACACTGAAGTCACTAGTTAACCTTAAATTCACAGGAAGCTAACAGGGTGGGGCTCTGTGTGTAAACGCCCAAAAAACACTTGAACAGCACACTGAATGTGGCCTCCAACCGGGCTGGTAACTGATGTGAGTGTGGTGATTGAAATGAGATATGACGTGCTGAGATGGGTTATGGATGTGTGTGTGTGTGTGTGTGTGTGTGTGTGTGTATGTGAAAGTGCCTTTTTTTTAATCTTTGTCTTTTTTGGGGGAGTTGTGAATCCACTCACGCATGTCCAGAACGAAGAGCAGCAGCACTCCGAATGAAATAATCATAAAGTGTTTAGTAGATTACTGAATTATGAATTCTAGCATTAACCCATTGTGACATTGCACTTTGATGTATAGGACTGTGTACTTGGCATGTAGCATCATAACATGTTGGTGCATTTTAACTCAAAGGGAGGTTTCTTTGAATGTGTTTGATAATAAAGGAAATGGTTTTTGTCTGTTAGTGTTGCTGTATTTGAAAAACTGAGCTTCCTGAAGATGAGCTCATATAGCCAAATGGATTGTATCAATGTGTTGTATTTATATTATAAATAAACCTGAATAAATTAGCATTCAAGTCAATAACTGATTGAGCCTCTCTTTAAATCAAATGCTGCTGTTTGTTTAGTTTGAACTTTTTCTGTCCGCAAATGCCGATGTTTGAAAGTTTTTAAAAATCTGATGACAATATGATTGTGACCAAGATATAATAAATAAACTTAAGATAAACTTGTCAGTGCTCTCTGGTGGACAAACTGGCGTCACTGTTTCTACCTTAAACATATCTTCAATTTCTTGTTAAGTTTTGGCAAACAAACTGATACTCTGGGCTCTAATCCAAATTGAGAAAATAAATTGGCAACTATTTTGAGACCAGATCGCTTTGAAATTCTCTGCAGCTTTACATTTTCAGGAATTGAGACCAGGTGTGCAATCATGTCAAACCTTTATTTAAACAGTATCATTAAAAATAAAAAAAGGAAACATGTTAAAACAGTAAATGATGCAAAATAATTAAAATCCTTTATAAATTAAACAAAGGCATCAAGCATTTTCAGCGTATCTATTCCTCACAAGGTGGAGGAGTGTGTTATACTGTCGTGGCCTAAGTATCAGCGAGTGATTGTTGTGGGAGGGACACACTACACAAGTGGTGCATGTCTTTGGTCTGGAACATTTTTGGCAAAATGAGATTCAAAGCAACATGAAGGTCCGCTGAATCAACCAGTAGTTGGACCACAGAAAACTGTTTCACAAAGAAGATGTGAGATTTAAGCATCTTAGCTGTAAGAAATGATTTGAGCAATCAGGTTCCATATTAGTTGAGTTTCATCAGGCTTGTGTGTAGCTCAGCCCTTTGACCCAGGTTTGAGGGTGCTGAAGGGTTTGGAGTTTCTCAGCGAGCCTGAGATCTCCTGCAGGAAGGCGGCGATGTGCAAATCCTTCTCCGACTTCCTGCCGTCAAAGATGACCACCAGAGTGAAGTGTGGCTCGGGCCGCGTCAGGTAGTAGGTGCTCTGGACTTTATCATCGTAGAAGTGCACCACCTTGTCCAGAGTGTTGAGCTCGGCGGCGCGGTCTCCCATCATCATGATGACGTTGGGCCAGTGAGTGAGCGGCCGCTCTCCTGACGGCAGGGACACCACAGCGGGGAACTGCTCCACACCCTTTGGTGCTTCTCGGTACGAATGCGGGTGGTGGTAGCCGTGGCCCTGGAAGCTTTCTGAGCCGCGGTTGTCAAACACCAGTGACACATTGCTGGCGTCGTGTTTGCGTATGAAGGAGCAGATCTTGCCGTGGTAATCTGGCGTGGTGCGGGCGGTCAGGGCTCTCATGTCGGCCGGGGCCGTCTGCCGGCTCAGGGCTTCGTGGAAGTAGAAGCTGAACTTGGCGAGCAGCGCCGCCTGGAAGCGCTGCAGCCACAGGTACAGGTGCGGAGGCTGCACGGCCTTCTGGGACTGACCTCCGAACAGATGCTTGCGGGTCTCTTTCTGCCGCTGGAATAGCTGACCCCAGGCGGTGAGCTTGGAGTTGGCGCCGTGCAGGCTGAGCAGAGCAGGCAGGAAATGCCACTCGGACACCTGAGCCTGGCAGCGAAGTAACTGGGTCACCACATCTACCTCAGTCTGGAAGCTCTCCTCCACACGGCCCAGGATGGGGTGGTGGAATCTGAAGGAGGGAGGAAGAGGAGGCTAGTAATTAAACACAAGCAAACAAATGCAAAGACAGAGGCTGGCCTAATTTGTAGTGACCTAAAAGCAGCTGCCTCTTTGCTGTGCTGAGAATATATTTGCATTTAACTTTGGATCTGAGTGTGAGCTCAGCCTGCACACACACTCTGTATTTGGTGTCCATTTATTTCTCCAGGTCTGCTGCAGAGGGCATCACCTTCACCCTTCAGTGCACGGTCAAACTAGTGATGTGTGGTGTGTCATACTGCAACCTGCTGCAGTTCAGTCAACAGTTCAATCATGCAGTTTGTGTTCCTGCTACAGTCGCAGGACACGATTTCGCTGACATGTCTCTGGGGAAAGAGGTAGAATCCTGCATTTGCTGGATTAAGCAAAAAGTTTTTCTCCTCCAACCCCAATATGTCATTCTCTCCTTTACAAAGTTCTATCTTTTATCTCACTAATACCTTTGTGTGTTCATTATAATCCAGGCCAAACCAGGTATCAGTGGCAGAAGAAGTATTCAGACTCTTTATTTTAGTAAAAGTAGGAACACCACACTATAAAACTCTTACAGTATTATCAGCTAAATCTACTTCAAGTAACAAAATTAAAAGTATTTATTTTGTAAGGATATTTTTGGTTTTAATTTAAATCAACTTAACTGTCTTTTTGTCACTTAAAAAAACTTAAAGGACTCAATTAAGGGCTAAAATTAATAGTAGCATTATAAAGTAGCAGAAAATGACATACTCAAATGAAGTACAAGTACCTAAATATTGCACATAAGTGCAGTACTTGAATAAATGTACTGTGTTACTCTGTAAACAGATACACACTTTGAGCTGTATTTGTGCAGGACGGCCTCCAGCGTGGTGACCAGCTCGTCAGAGTTGATGCTCTTCTGGCTGCCCAGTGAATGCATTTTCTCATACAGGTCGGCCATCTCCATGCGGGCCTGGGTGAAGTGGCAGAGCTGCTCTGACAGGTGTGACAGCAGGTCCTCCAGGTAGGAGGCGGAGCCCGGCTGGCTGTGGCGCCCCATCGTCACCACTTTCCTCAGCTCGTTGTACAGCGAGGTGTAGATGGTTCGGATGGAGTCCTTGCGGCTGAAGAAGGACTGGCTGCCTGCAGAGAGAGAGGAAAATGTCTGCTGCTTAAATATTATTCATACAGTCACACTGTGTATCATCATCATCAGATAGAAACAGTTGAGTTTTCTTTAGCTTTTGTGTGCTACAGCGCCATCTGCTGTTGGAAATATGCAGCTGTCAGACTGCCATAACCTCACACATCAAAATACAGTAATAAGACTTTTAGTGTTTATTTACTGTGTTATTTGCACATTAATACAACTATTTTCACAAAATAACAATATTATGTGATAGACAGTAAGACAATGTTTTAGAAATATTTCAGTGGATAAAAAAACAGTGTGTCTTCCTAATTTGTGCTTTGGATCCGTACTTATAAAAAAAGGTGTGACCTGTATAAATGACCCTTTAGAGAAGGTAGTTTTGACTAATTTCAATGATTTCAGACGAGTTTGGTATTCCCCGGTCTAACTTCCAGTCAATATTTCTCTCCATTTCTTAGATAGAAGAATCCTAGGAGATTGACCCCCTGCAAAAGGTTGTACAGTAGTATCTACTTTACACGAGACAATCCATGCAGTTGCCTCTCCTTCCTTAGACCATGTTAAAGGGTTCACAATTTTTTAAGTTTGTCTTCAGTTGCCCAAATGAAGAGTGAAACCTGTTTTTCTTGCTGTAATCATTCCTCCTGTTCATACTGACCATTAGAAGATCCCTTCATAATACACTTACAATGGAAGTGATGGGGGACAAAATCCACAGTCCTCCTTCTGTGCAAACGTGGATTTAAAAGTTTATCTGAAGCTAATATTAAGCTTCAGCGTCCAAATGAGTCAAATCAAGTAGATATCTTTCAACGTTACAGTCTTTTTAGTGCCAAAGTCCCTCTTTTTGTTACTATACTTCCACCGCAGCTCAACAGGGAAACACTGTCCGAGGAAACGCAAAGAGGGAATTTGATGCTAAAAAGACTGTAAATGTGGCAGATATCCACTTGATATGACTAACTCAGACTGCTGAAGCCTCATATAAGCTTCACATCTACTTTTAAATGACTGTGTGGACACACTGTGGATTTTGGCCTCCATCACTTACACTGAAAGCACATTTGAAGGGGATCTTTTAATATCCAGTA
Organism: Scomberomorus guttatus; assembly: GCA_038419695.1. NCBI lineage: Eukaryota > Metazoa > Chordata > Actinopteri > Scombriformes > Scombridae > Scomberomorus > Scomberomorus guttatus. The sequence goes on along the minus strand of CM076466.1, from coordinate 3,241,355 downwards.
TGAACAGGAGGAATGATTACAGCGAGGAAAACCTCTTTCACTGTTCATATGGACACCTGACTGCTGGTTTAAGACACACATTTGTAAGCCCGTTCTTTAATGGTACTGGAGCACACTTCAGCAGTCATGTTGTGGTTATAATCGGGATACATTACCCATCTTCTGTCCCAGGAAGGTCATGTTGTGGTACGCCTTCTCTGCGGCGGCCAGGTGAGCCAGCGCGGCCAGCAGCGCGGCCCAGATGGCCCCGGCGGCCCCGGCGCTCTTGCTGTTGTCCTTCTCCTTCTCCACGTAGTCCTTGGCCCGGTCGAAAGAAAAGATGCCGAGCTGCGTGAAGAAGCTCTCCAGGATGGCCCGCTCCCGGGGAACCGGCCGCAGCTCCTCCACCTCCGTCATGGCTCAGATGACGAAGCTGCTGCCTGTCAGAGCAAACTGATTACCATCCTGCCAACCAAAACACACACAGTTGACCGACTTTACAGCAGCCTGACATCATTTCAAAACTCTGCTCCAAATAACTGTGTCGGCAAAAGCCTTAAATGTGTGCTTAAAACAATAACAATTTAAAAAAATGTGCACATATCCAGCTGACGCCCTAACTGCCCGACGCCATATTGGTTTCGCTGGATGTAA